>JAVANC010000008.1:29821556-30381556 GCA_033319125.1 Parnassius glacialis | reverse complement strand
TTCCACTTAACAATTGTTACAAATGTATTCAATCTAATTATAATAATTTCGTTCTCATTCTTTTTTTGTTATGTGGCCCCCCTGTGGGTAAAAGCCTCCTCCATATTTTTCCATCTTTCCCTGTCTTTGGCCGCATGCATCCAACTTTTTCCTGCTATGTTTATTATGTCATCGGACCATCTTTTCTTCTGTCTTCCCACGTTTCTTTTGCCTTTTGGGCCCTGCCATTTAGTTGTTTGGTAAGTCCATCTCTTATCTTTGTATCTCGACAAGTGCCCTGCCCAGTTCCATTTCTGTTTCAAACTAAAATTAAGAGCATCTGTTAATTTTGTTTTCATGCGGATGTCTGCATTTCTCGTTTTTTGTATTTTTCTCAGTTTCAGTATACTACGTTCCATTGCATGTTGACAAGATGAAATTTTGTTTTTTACTTTTTCGGTGAAGACCCAGGTCTGGCTAGCGTAAGTTAAGCTTGGAAGAATGCAAGAATCCATTATAGTCTTTTTTATATTAAGACTATAGTTCCCTTTTAGAATTTCTTTTTGAGCCCAGTATTTCTTCCACGCTGTACTTATTCGTCTGTCTATTTCGTTTACATTACTATTTTCATCAAAGGACACTAATTTACCTAAGTACACATATTCATTTGTATATTCTATCGGTTTTTGCTCTACTTTGATTGTTTTCTTTTGACTGTTTGACATTATTTTAGTTTTTGATGCATTCATGTGTAGACCGATTTTTTTGCTTTCAAAGTTTAATCTTTGTAGCATTGCTTCTAAATCTGTCGCCGATTCACTAAAAAGAACAATGTCATCTGCAAACCTTAGGTGTGTTAATTTATTATTGAGTATCCATATGCCTTTATTTTCCCATTTAATGTTTTTGAAAATGTCTTCAAGTACAGCTATGAATAGCTTTGGAGACAACGGGTCGCCCTGCCGCACCCCTTTACCAATTGTGAACTCTTCCCCTTGTCTTTCCAGTTTTACTCTACTTACATTTTTAGAGTAGATATTTTTTATGATATTTACATACATTTGTTTACATCATTGTTTCTTAGAGCAGTCCATATAGGTGGGTGTACTATGCTGTCGAATGCTTTGGAATAGTCCACAAAAGCTATGTAGAGTGGTTTTTTGAATTCTTTATATTTCTCGATTATTTGTTCCATTGTGTGAATGTGGTCTATTGTTGAGTAGTGCGGCCGGAAGCCCGCATGTTCTATTGGCTGATTATTGTCAATATCTGGTGCTATTCTTCTTAGGATAATTGATGAAAAGAGTTTATATATTGTTGATAGTAAGCTGATAGGCCTGTAGTTGCTGATGTCGAGCGGATTCCCTTTTTTATACAATAGTATTATGTTTGATTTACTCCATTGTGATGGTACTTGCTCTTTTTCCAGTACTAAATTGAATAATTCTGCTAGATATGCAGCCAGGGTTGGCGCTCCGATTTTGAGGGCTTCGTTTGTGATGTTATCTTCGCCTGGGCTCTTTTCGGGTTTTAGTCGTTTGATTTGGGTCAATATTTCTATTTCAGTTATTGGGTTTACTGGTGTTTCTGCTATATCTTCTCCAGTTATATTACTATTATCTTTTTCTTCTTGTGTCATATCACGTGGTGGTTTTGCATAATGAGAAGTATAGAAAGCCGTTGCACATTTTATTATACCTTCTCTGTCTTTATTTTCACCTTTTCACATTTTAGACTTTGTATCCAATTTTTGTGCGTAGATAATTCTTTAAAGGCTCTTTTTGAACTACGGAAAGTATACATATTTTTTTCTATAATTTCTCTTCTGTGGTTAGCATAATCTTTTTTGATTGATCTGTTGGTTTCTTTGAACAATTTCTTTAGTTCCTCTCTCATTTCTTTGGACTTGTTCTTTGTGAACATAAGTGCAGTTCTTCTACAAATTAAATTTTGTGTGTGTTCGCTAATGATCTTTTCTTTGTGTTTATTATTTGCTTTTACGTTAATTTTAAGGCTTTTTTTGATTGCTTCTTCCAGTTTGTCACTGAAGGATTGTACAGTTTTATTTTCCTTTAGAAATTCTTGCAATATTGGTAAGTTCTTTTTTAGGTTTTGTATGTAGTTGTTTTTATCATGTATGGACTTCAATTTATTGGGTATGGTTTTGAATGTTCGTCGGCTAATTTTAGGTTTTTGAATTTTTATAGAGCATCTTAGAATCCTGTGGTCAGACGGGAAGCTTATTTTGTTCAGAACTTCTACATTAGTTACAGATTTTGGGTTGGGGCTCAGTATAAAGTCAATTTCGTTTTTTGTTTTATGATCTGGCGATATCCATGTCCATTTTCTGGAACTTTTCTTCTTGAAATATGTGTTCATCACTACTAACTTGTTCTCATGTGCATATTGTATGAGGCGTTCACCTCTAGCGTTCCTTATGCCGTAACCATATTTGCCCATTATAAGATTTTCATGAGGTTTAGGTTGTCCAATTTTTGCATTAAAATCTCCAATGATTAGCCTGTTTTTATCAGCCATTTCTTGTGCTCTTGTTAAGTCATTGTAGAATTTTGTGATTTCTTCTTCACTTGAACTATCAGTGGGAGAATATACTTGTATCAGTGATAGTGGTCTCTCCTCGAAGTTCAGTTTTAACAGAGCCACTCTCTCTGATATTCCCAAAAAGCTTAATATGTTGCTTTTTAGTGATTTCTTTATTAAGAAGCCTACGCCATGAAGTCCCTGTGTCTCTCCTATATAACAAAATATATAGTCTTTATGTTCCTCAATGATATATCCTATCTTTTTAACTTCTGCGAGTCCTATGATGTCCCATTTAATTTTTTCTATTGCATTATTTAGTTCTAAAGTTCTTTCTTTTGTTGATAGGGATCTCACATTGAATGTGCATATTTTAAGGCCTTGTTCTCTTCTTGATTTTAAACTCTTGCTTTTGTTTGCGTAACTAGGGTTGTTTTTATTGTTTTTATTTATATTATTCTGTTTGTTTTTATTTGATGAAGGGTAGTGGTCATCTTGCCCCACGGTGACCAGCCGGCTTGGGGTGCTTTTTTCCGAGGTTGGTTTGAACAATGTTGTCATATTTGTTTTGATCTTGTTCCAGGTGCCGGTGGTCATTGCTAGTTTTTTTGAGGTTTCAGATAGTGAGGTATATATATGTATTTTATATGAATAAATAAATTTAAAAAAACAATTGACTAAAAATAATTTATCAGTTTTTTCCATCAATTGTGTTTTAACAAAGGATTTAAAATGTGATGAGCAAATAAAGTTGTGCAAAAATCTAGAAGTCTTTAAAATAACTACATATAACCTGCTAATTTCTTTTGCATTAATTTCTTAGTTGTTGTTTGTTTAAGTGATATTAAATAAAATATTTCATTGTCCTAATTTTTTTCCAGAATGTTATATATATTTTAGAAAATTTTCCAAAATAATGTATATCACAGTTTTTTGATGAAGTAGCCATTAGTTTGATTAAATTTGGTAAGTAGTAGCAGTGTTTCACCGTTCACCGTTCAAATTCACCGTTCGCCCCTGCAGGTAAAAATAGCCTTGCAGATATCATTATTAATAAATGTGTATTGTTACATAATAAGCCATGGTAGCTCAGGGACTAAATACTCCCTATAAATTTCACAGTGCGTGAGCAACTTTGTTTTTGATTCTCCCCACTGGCACCAATAAAATTGTTTATTGCAATTTTAATTGCTGATTTACCACATACTCGGCGGTGAGGGAAGACATCGCGAGGAAACCTACATGTCTGAGAAATAAGAAAAAATATTTCAAAGACATGAAGTTCACCAACACTCATTGTGGTAGCACAGCGGACATTTCGTAGTCCCAAAACCCTCTCAGAAATGAGAGGCCTGTGGCTAGTAGTGGGTTGTACAAAGGCTGTAAGTTTTTTTATTGTTGCATAAATGTAGTAGCAACACGCAAATTAAAAAAGAACCTTTTACATTATTCTGTTACAAGAGTAGGTATTAATTTCTGCAAAAATATTATACAGATTTATGATTATGATTGCAGAGCAAAATGATGCATTTCAATTAGCAAGTTTATGCAAAAAAGAACGAAGATTTACCTATGAAAAGGAAGAATCATTTTGTTTAGTAAAAAAATATTGTTCATATTGGTTGTCAGAAACTAAAAAACATATTTTATATCATTATTGCGTTTAATATTGATTCTTTTGTATCGGTTTATGTATGTCATGATATTAATCTACAAAATTACATAAAATAAAATACGAATATTTTTAAATTGTACATTTGTTTCGTTTATTAGAATTTATGGTTATAATTAAATCTTTTTATTTTATGAACTGGTATTTTATACTGTAAGCTACAAGTATGTACTGTTTAATTAAACCATTTAATTTAGTAAGTATATAAAATAATTACCTGATCGAAAATCCCTTTAGATTTGAGTTCATACACCAATTGATCAACTAAACGAGGATCTCCTGGTAAATACTGCACATTTGCCATAGTTAGATGCGCTATTTAATAGTCATATAAAATATAAATTGTATTGATCCTAAATTTTTAGTGTGTATTTACTCTAGAACAAATTAATAATAATAAATTATTGTTGTTATTTTTATTATTCGCTCGAGAGAGCAGGCAATGGAACTATGCCATACAGCCTTGTCTTTTTTATTTTGAATATATAGAATTTCACTGCTTCACAATATGTTGATGCGTCACATTGTGCAGCCCTTGGGAAATTTTGACAGTAACTTGAGCCAGCAGACAGCTGACAGTTGGCGATAGTATCTAAAGGCGCCCATGCAAACAAACAGCTTATCTTGAGAATCCATCACCATCAGAGCACCCGTTTCACCGTTTCCATTAATAGTTCACATGCGTAGACAGTTAATACATAAAATCGCACCACTTTTACATATCAAATTCCACTTCAAACTATTATTTAAACTATAATACAGGAGCAGCAAACCGCCGCCGGTCAAGTTCCCGCCAAAACTCCTTAAAAATAAATTAAATGTGATAACAGATTTTTTAAACTAGCTTTATAGCTCTGGGTTATAGCCCTTCTGAGCCTGATAGGCATGAGCCCGATATATCAAAACGTAACAAATAACGTTATGTTATCAAATATCATATCATATCGATAAGCCTAAGAACATAACCGTTATCACATATCCAACCAAAACCCAAAATCAACCAACCAACGTACGAAACGTAAAACGCAAACTGTAACGATATGCCAAAAACCGAAAACGGGCCAAAACCAAAACTAACCGATGTCCTTTGATATTCGTTGTTTCTCGTTCTAGCGACAGTATCATAAATACGTATGAAAGAGATGAAGCGAATATGGATTTCCTTGCGATGTTTTGGTTGTTATCATAAAACGGTGCACGTAGTGAAATATAATTATAAGTTTCTTAACAATAAGGTCGAATTTTAAATGGTTAAAGTTGCCTAATTTTTTAAGTTTGTGTAGTTGTGAGAGTTGTCAGATTTAAATGATCTTTAGGACATTAGGCACTAGACTTAGATTTGTTTCATTACATTATATTTGGTTTAGGCAACTTTTGTTTATGTGAAAGTTAGAATTTGATTTTTTTTCAAACGTAACAATTACGCACTTGACATTGGTGACGGTGTGCCGTTCACTATGAAACTATCTGTAAAGTTAATAATTTTTGACGTTGCGTTTGTGCATTTATTTGTAATATTTGTTTGCATTTTGTACATTTGTTTTAAAACTTGTGAAAGTGTCCTAAGCCTAGTTAAGTATATGAAAGTAAATAGCCAACTTAAATAATCATTATAAAAAATAATGATTATTAATATGATAATAATAAATAAACTATGTACCTATAATAATTTTCTATATAATATATATATATATATATATATATATATATATATATATATATATATGTATAAATTATATTTACTACTTATGAAAACAGTATAATTATAGACTTCGAAATCAAACTCTGATCCTACGTCTCACTTTAAAAAAATATTTTTTTTATAGTATAAGGGTGACAAACGAGCACACAGTCCACTCTTGATGGTAAGTGGTTGCTGCGGCCCATAGACATCTACACCTATCCTCGTTTGCGAATCAAAATGCAGATGCGTTGCCACCCGTGAGGACTAAGATGGAATGCCTCATTTCCAGTAAAAAGGGCCTCCGGCCACCTGCACTCACCAAGCGAAACGCAGAGGTAAACCTCTACTTCACGCTGGTATTCTGTGAGGTCGTGGTACCACCCCGGTTCGAGCCGGCTCATCCGTGCGACAGCAAAAGCTGCCGCGTGGCTCTACCACTGTTAAATAAAAATAAATATGGGTATAAACATTATAGACATAAATGAGAATAGAAAGAATGTAATTTTAGTCATTTATAATACTGTATTACTGCATAACAATCATAAATTATATATTAACTTACATGTCTAAATATTACATCTAAGATTATATTAGAGCCTCTGACTTCTAAACTAAAATAATCCAAGTAATTCGTTAAATAAATGTTGCACTCGTTCTACAGTTTTCAGGCATAGATGAGCCACTCTGAAAAATAATTAGGTGACGAAACGAGGTAAGCAAGCTAGTGAGAACTTTCATACCCCTGATTGTAGGTTATGTTTCGGTTGTAAACCATTACTACTGATATCGATATTTGAAAACGGTTTTCAATAACGATATGAAAACTAAATATCAGTTTGTAACCGTTGCAGCCAAAATCTGAAATCGCCCTTGCATAGAGCCTGAATATTGTGACAATTGACACTGACCACAGAACACAGATTACTGCAAAGAGTATAGTAACTGTTCTACTGTATACGACAGACGCAGCGTTGCCAACACTACGGATTTTTCCGTAGATCTTCGGAATTTTGACATCATCTCATACGGAATTTGAGTTCGAAATTTACGGAATTTTTAAATACTTAACAAGAAAACCTTACCTAACTGAAAGTTTGTGTGTTTCATTAAATACTTACCAAATATGGGTGGCGATAAAAAATACTAGGTACCTACTCGTAATCCACATCTCGAGGTTGTCGATGATTATTTTGTGTGGTTTGTTAAATTAAACTTACAGAAAATATCAATATTTACCCATATAACATATAACAGATGTGGGTAAGTCCTACTACCTAGGTATTTAGGTTGTTATCAGTTTTCTAACTAGGCAAATAGATACTTATTGTTATACTAAACAGATACTTACCTATTTTTGATTAATTTTATCCAATGCTCGCTTTAGTTTATTCATTCACAGTTTTTTAAATTACAAAATTTAAAAAATCAGTGCTGATTAAGTTGTGGGTCGCAAATTTTTACTTACCATTTTTATTGGTTATTTATTAATACCCGACGCAAAAAGAGGGGTGTTATAAGTTTGACCGCTATGTGTGTCTGTCTGTGTGTCTATATGTCTGTCTGTGTGTCGGTATGTCTGTCTGTAGTACGATAGCTCATAAATGGGTGAACCGTGTTGTTTTTAGGGTTCCGTACCTCAAAAGGAAAAAAACGGAACCCTTATAGGATCACTTTGTTGTCCGTCTGTCTGTCTGTCTGTCAAGACCCTTTTTCTCAGGAACGCGTGGAGGTATCAAGCTGAAATTCATATCAAATACTCAAGTCTACTGTCCCTTAGAGTTGTGAAAAAATCAAACTTCTAAGCCAACGCAATCAAAAGATAAAGCCGAACAATCGGCCAATAAATCGAATCTCGCTTCAGCTTCCAAACTTGAAGCATCTCCTAAAGGCCTTATCCCGGGGCCGCACTGCCCCGGGATCCTGCAAGCCTCTGTCTTCACCTGAAGTCGTCGCCTAGCCTACTCCAAGCGCGGGGCCACACTGCTCCGGGATCCTGCAAGCCTCTGTCTTCACCTGAAGTCGTCGCCTAGCCTACTCCAAGCGCGGGGCCGCACTGCTCCGGGATCCTGCAAGCCTCTGTCTTCACCTGAAGTCGTCGCCTAGCCTACTCCAAGCGCGGGGCCGCACTGCTCCGGGATCCTGCAGACCTTTGCCTTCACCTTAAATCGTCGCCTTCGCCTCCACCTACTAGTGCCCGTGTTATCTTTAGCCGCTGTGCATGCTTGCTCCAGGCGCTGCAAGCGTTTACTCCAGGCGCTACAGGAGTTTACTACAGGAGGCGCCGCGTGTGCCTACTCTGGGCGCTACGTGTGCCTACTCCAAGCGCAGCGTGTGCCTACTCCAGGCGCTGCGTGTGCCTAGACCAGGCGCTGCGTGCTACCACCGCCAAGTGCGGTGTGCCACTTTGATCTTCAGGCTCCGCTTCAGTATTCATGTATCTTTATTTTCTATTTAATTGTAGTTCACGTCACCCATCACCATCATCATACTTCATTTTTTTATATAAAAGTGTAAATATCTCTTTAAAATTTTAAATATATTATTTTCTTGTTCTATTTTTGTTATTTCGTTGTTGTTAGTTTAGGTTCTTCTTTTTTATTGTCGCTTCACGACAACCTACAGGGTACTTCCCGTGAACTCAGAATCTTAAAATTTTGTACGAAGCAACGTTTTATAGCACAGATGAAGGAAAAATTGCGAAAAGCGTAAATTTTTAGTTACATCATATAATAAAAATATTTTTAACAATTTTAAACTTATATTACCTACAGATTTGTTCGGAACCCTCGGTGCGCGAGTCCGACTCGCACTTTGCCGGTTTTTTATTTTGTATTTAACGTTGTTTTTTAACAGTGGTTCATAGACATGTTTATATATATGTTCTTATAGTACATTAAAAACGTACGTTTCGAAAACCTAAATAACGTACGTTGCTATCGTTAAAAAAATATAACGAAAATTAAGGATGCAAATGGATAAAATATAAATAAAAATGCGGGCTGCGAGTTTGATTATATAGTAGGAAGAAAATATATATTTATGTATATTTTGTATATTCTGCCATATGTGTGTTTTGCGGACGCCAATACAGTCGGTTGAGGAGCACTGCACTGCGGTGCTAGTAGGTGCTAGGTAATTGGCAACTTTGGCAAGATACCTATCTATCTAAACAATCAAAGTAAACATGTAGGTATGTTTAGTAGGGCAAGGATAGGTAGAGAAGAAGGATAAGCTTATTATTTACAAAAAATACTTACATCGAAATGGTCACAGCAGTGCGCTTTAGTTTTAGGGCCTCTCATTTTTTGGTCTTCAGGCACATAAAAAAGAGTTTATCAGGTGTTATAACTGTTGAATTGAAGCACTGAGGCACAATGCAGTTTTTTTTTCCATTTTTACCACAGAGAACTTTAAAATTCTGATTTTTACTGCGCAGCGGCGTGCAGACGAGAGCGCGATTGTTGTATGAGCGGGGGTGTGACGTCTTCGAATAGTGAGTGCCCGCCCGCGTTTTTAAAAATCTTCGTTGGGAAACACACACTTTGATCCTTAATATCTCAGCCAATATTTAAGATATGAAAAAAGTAAAAACACAGGTTTTCTCGTATTTTTTTTGTAGATTTATTTGGCATGTAAAGTAAAAAACATTTGTCAGATCCACTCACGATACCATCCTCACCCTCCCACGACTGTGCGTTTTACTAGGAGTTTTCTTCCTCGTACAACTTCTCTGTGGAATTGTTTACCACCGGCAATTTTTCCGGACCGATACGACTTAGGGACCTTCAAGATAAGAGCTTATACCTTTCTATAAGGCCGGCAACGCAACTGCAATTCCCCCGGTGTTGCAGTTGTTCATGGGCGGCGGTAGTCACTTACCATCAGGTGAGCCGTATGCTTGTTTGCCCCTTCTTCTACATAAAAAAAGGATTTGTTTTATCATCGTGTAAGCGAGACAGACAAATGTGATAGCGTGAGAAAGAGAGTGGCGCTGTTCAAAGTGCAATAGAGTGGGATAGACTGACATTTTGTTTTTAGAGAAAGCGAGATGGTTAGCGACTCCGATGCGATAGTCAAATTGATTATTTGTTATTATCATTATATATATATACGCTTCGTTCCTTCGTTTACTGCGCATTTTCTCGTAATCGTGTTTTTTTTTTATAGAAGAGGGGGCAAACGAGCATGCACATTATTCCATGCGGGGATGAACTTTCGCTTTGTAAAGTTGCAAGCGATGTGCCGGCATGAAATACTGTCTCGCTCTGCTGAGCATAGATAATACACTATATACCAGGAACTGCTGAGTACGCCAAGCTTTTTAGAGGCTAATTTGGCCTTCCCTTCCAAGTGACCACGAAACTGCACACTATTCGATATGTCGCCGCCAAGGATTCCGATACTAGCTGAGGCAGCAAGGGGAGTGCCTTGAAACTGAGGAGATAAGACAAAGGGGTTCTTTTAGCGGTAAACGCGCAAACTTGTGTCTCCTAAGGATTAAACTGGACTATAGTTATTTAGTCGCCCCCAAACCGAGACTTTGTTAAGCAAAGACTCGACTTCAGACACAAGTTTGTCCCAGTACTCGGCGACGTTTTCCCGAGAAATAGTGGCACGGCCGGTATATAAGGCATCACCAGTGCTGTCGTCTGCATATCAATGAATGCTACCAGTTAGCAACATATCAATGATATGCAGGAGAAACAGCGTTGGTGATAACACGCAGCCTTGTGGAACACCAGCGTTGATAGGCTTGAAATCAGAGCATGCACCGTCTACTACGACCTTGATGCTCCAATCAGCAAGGAAACTGGTGATCCATTTGCACGATTTCTCGGGAAGCCCATAAGAAGGAAGCTTCGAAAGAAGCGCTTTGTGCCAGAACCGATCGAAGGCCTTCGCTATGTTCAAACTAACGGCCAATGCCTCCCCCTTGGACTCTACTGCCTCCGCCCATCTATGACTCAAATAGACTAGAAGATCACCAGCTGATCGACCCCGACGAAAACCGTACTGATGGTCACTAATCAGCTGGTGATCCTCAAGGTACCTCATGAGCTGGCAGTTAATAATGGATTTCATTATTTTGGAGAACAAGGAGGTGATGGCGATAGGCCTGTAGTTAGACGGGTCTGAGCGGTTGCCTTTTTAGGGATCGGGTGGACCAAAGCTATCTTCCACGAATTCGGGACTACGCCTTGGGAGTAGCAGTATCGGAAAAGACGCGTTAAAACCGATGCCAACTCCGGAGCACACGTCTTCAGCACAATGGGAGGGACTCCATCGGGCCCACTCGACTTGCTGACGTCCAGGGAGAAGAGTGCTTTGTGAACCGAGCGCTGTGTAAACCGCACATCCGGCTGGAGCACTCACATCGCGGGATGGTCGGCGGTGTGTTCCCTCGTCATCTAGAGTCGAGTTGGACGCAAAAAGAGAGCTCAACAGATCGGCTTTCTCCTTTGCGGCATGAGCCAGTGAGCCGTCCTCTCTGTACAGAGATGGAAGAGATGTCTGACAGAAGTTCCCTTGGACAACCTTGGCGAGAGACCAGAATTCACGGGTTCCCGTAGGAAGGCGAACTAGCTTCTCGCCAATTCTGCCGATGTGCTCAGCCCTTGCCTTGGCAATGACGCTTTTGAAAGACCTGGACGCGGAATTATACTTCTTTTTAAGTGCGCTGGTGTTTACATCCCGAGAAGTTGATGCGTCAGCCCAGGCCCGGTAGCACTCCTGCTTATAGCGTGATGCTATTTTACAGGAGCGACCAAACCATGGCTGGCATCTGCCTCCGATGGGCACCACAGAGGATGGAATAAAAAGTTCCATACCCTGAAGTACCACATCAGCAACAGAATCGGAAACAACGCTGGGATTTTCCGGCGAGAAGCAAACCCAACCCAAGGGTATGATGCAAAAAAAAGACTGGATCCTGTCTCAATCAGCCGACCTATAGTGCTAAACACGGCGGCAAGCTGCAGATCGCAACTGCGATTGGAGCGTGAGTGGCACCATACTCCGGATCAGACAATGGTACGAAGAGCCCAGAGGGGCATCGACGGAGACCTGATATTCGTCCGTATGAGAGGTCAGCAGAAGGTCCAACAGGGCAGGTACATGGTCTTCCCTATTTGGGATCCGCGTAGGCGAAGTAACCAGTTGTGTTAGACCATATGCCAAAGCAAAGTCATAGACAGATCTACCTGCATGATCGGTTAAACGAAAACCAAGCCATCCAGCGTGTTGGGTGTATGTCAAGGAGGATTATTAAGTCCTCTTGTCTTTATTTTATAGTTATTTAAATTGAATAATATTTTAGGATCAAATGTTACTTATTTACAATATGCAGATGATTTGGTCATATATGCCTCAGGAACAAATGTCAAAAACTTGGTAACCATTTTAAATGAGGCTTTAAAGAAATTGCACATTTACTTTTCACATTTAGATTTTGATATTAGTACTGAGAATAGTAAAGTTGTAATATTTAATAAAATTCGTCCATTTAACACTAGAATAATTTATAATAATACATTTTTACCAGTAGAAAGTTGCGCAAAATTCTTAGGTGTAATTTTTACAAATAAGTTATCTTGGACCAAATACGTGAATTCTATTTCAGACAGAGCTTCTAAGGCCTTTAATGTATTAAAAGCTTTGGCTAGTACTAACTGGGGAGCTGATCCAGAAATATTATAAATGTTATATAAGTCTTTGGTGAGGAGCCATTTTGAGTATGGCTTCCTTTGTTTTGCATCAAATAAAAAACTAGTAAACAAATTAGATATTATACAAAATAAGAATTTAAGACTTATTACCGGCTCTATGAGAACAACTCTTATTGTTTCTTTACAGGCTGAATGTCTTACTCCTCCTATCTTACTTAGGTTTGAATATATGAAATTTAGGTTTTAATTAACGCACGCCTTGCAATACATAACGCAGTGTTGGTACCGACTTTGTTATATGGCAGCGAAACCTGGGTATGCCAGAAGAAGCATAACAGCAAGTTGAATGCAGTAGAGATCTCTTCGCAAAATGTGTGGCGTTACCATGTGTCGTGAAGCGACAATTGAAAAAAAGAGAACCTAACCTAAGAACAACAAAACAACAAAAGTAGAACAAGAAAATAATATATTTAAATTTTTAAAAGGTATTTACAATTTTATATAAAAAATGAAATATGATGATGGTGATGGATGACGTGAAATTACAATTAGTTAAAAAAAAAATAAAGATATGACAATATTGTAGTGGAGCCTAAAGGTCGAAGTGACACACGCTGCGCTTGTAGAAGTAGGCACACGCGGAGCTTGTAGTTTCTTGGCGGCGACGGCACGCAGCGCCTGGACTGGGCACACACAGCGTCCGGAGCCGGCGCACGTAGCGCCTGGAGTAGGTGCACTCAGCGCCTGGAGCAATCAGTCGCAGCGCCCAAAAAGTAGCGCGGGCACTAGCAGGTGATGGCGCAGGCGACGACTCCAGATGAATGTATAGGCTTGTAGGAACCCGGAGTAGTGCGGCTCTGCGCTTGAAGTAGGCTACGCCGACGGCTTCAGATGTAAATAGAGGCCTGCAGGATCCCGGAGCAGTGTGGCCCCGCGCTTGAAGTAGACTACGCCGACGACTTCAGATGTAGATGGAGGCTTGCAGGATCCCGGGGCAGTGTGGCCCCGGGATAAGGCCTTCAGTGGATATTTTACGTTTCAAAACTGAAGCGAGACTCCCTGTATTCTCCGATGGTTCCGCTTTTATACCTTTTTAGAGAGAACGAGAAATTATTTAAATTAAAAGGAAATTTTTGGTAAATGACCTAGAGCAAAAGAGTATTTATGTGGAAATACCGAGATAAAACATCATACCGGTAATGAATATGAATAAAAATTGCCATGACAACGAAATAAATAACGGTTGTCAAAAATATAAATTTTTGGTTTTAGGCATATAATTGAAAAACAGTAACATTTAAGTAAGAAATGAGATATTATTGATATAGGAAAAAAAATAGTGCAGCAGCGCGCACAAAACCCGAAATTGCAGAGTTACGGAGAACTATATAAAAGATCGAAAAGGTAAGACTCCATTGACAGCGATTTAGAAGGTGCTGATAGCGTGAAAATACGAAGTAAAAATGATTTGTTATTGTGTAAAAACTTTACAGGATCCTATGGAAATAAAGGTGATGCAAAATATAAATGCAGAAAATCAAAAATCGAATGGAAAAATAGTGTAAAATGATATGTAAGTAGCATAACTGATAGCGTGAAAAGTGATGCAAAATATGAATGCAGAAAATCAAAAACAGAATGGAAAAATAGTGTAAAATGATATGTAAGTAGCATAACACTACACATGGCCGACCGAAAGCGAAACGAAGAGATTCGCAATATGACAGGTTTGAATGATGACCTTATCACAAAAATTGATAAGGGCGTGCTTCGATGGTTTGGGCACGTTGAGCGAATGAGTGAAGACCGAATGGTGAAGAAAATATATAGCGCGAAAGTTAATATTAAAAGGTGTCGAGGTAGACCGAGACTAACTTTTTTTTTATAGGATAAGGGTGACAAACGAGCACACAGTCCACCTGATGGTAAGTGGTTGCTGCGGCCCATAGACATCTACATCTATCCTCGTTTGCGAATAAAAATGCAGATGCGTTGCCACCCGTGAGGACTAAGATGGAATGCCTCATTTCCAGTAAAAAGGGTCTCCAGCCACCTGCACTCACCAAGCAAAACGCAGAGGTAAACCTCTACTTCACGCTGGTATTCTGTGAGGTCGTGGTACCACCCCGGTTCGAGCCGGCCCATCCGTGTGACAGCAAAAGCTGCCGCGAGGCTCTACCACTGTTAAAAACCAACAACCAACTTTCGAAGACCATGTGAGCAAATTGCTCGAAGAGGGGAGGGTCAAGAGTACTCGGATACCTAGACGTGCATGTATGAAGAAGATAATGAATCTGAAAGAAGCGAAAGAGGTATGTAAGGATCGTGACACTTGGCGATCTGTTCTCTCTGGCTACCCCGTCAGGGATTGTGCGTGAAGATAAGTTAGTAAGTAAGTAATTAAATATTAATTCTTTGTCTCATCATCCTCTTTTTCAAAAATTATTATTTTACTATATTAGTATGTCTCCTTTAACTAACTCAGCCCCATATATACTCCATGACTTTCATGAAGTGATACGATATGATGAACAATATAATATTCACAAAAGCACACATACTTGGCCTTGTTATAAGGGGAATTATGAAAGTAAATTCAGTAATATACACATAAATATTGATGAAAAATTGAAAAGAAGATGTTTATGAACTTATATCTACATAATATGATAAATATCGACTTTACACAGATGGTTCAAAAGTTGAAAATAAACTAGCCTGTGCATTTTACATACCTCATCTGAGAACTGGACGTGGCCTTTCCATTCCTGTATCAACATGCAAATACACTGCAGAATGTTATGCTGTCTTAATCACTCTTAAATATATAGAAGAACACCCACATGTATCTAATAAATGATTACTGATCTCTGATAACATGAGTGTCTTGAAGGCATTGAAGGCAAGAACTTTAGATGCTAAAACGTCTTTCATCATATATGAAATCAAAAGTTTATGGTGGAAATTGAAAGAAAATAATTTGGAAGTAAAATTTTTATGGACTCCGTCACATATTGGTGTTCAAGGAAATGAAAGCGCAGACCATTTAGCTAAAAGTATAGTTACAGCTGATATTGACAGGATAACCGGTGTTGCAATACCACATACAGATTTGTATTCAATTTTAAAGCAACAGTTAAAATAGGAATGGAAAATGCAATGGAATGCTGTTTTAGAGGCAGGAAAAGGTCGTTGTTATGCATCAATTAATTCAGAATTAAGTATTTCTTGGTTTTCTCGCAACGAGAGACATAATAGCAGAAAATTTTATACAATAATGTGCAGACTTAGATTTGGCCACTATTGACTGAACGCTCATTTTTCCAGGATGAGAATAGTAGCATCTGCAACATGCAACTTCTGCGATACAGAAGCAGATCAGAATGCAGAACATATAATATTTAACTGCCCAGCGTACGCCATAGAAAGATTGCTACTCATTGAAAAACTTATACGAGTTTATGAAAACTCAAGAGGCGTCCCGCGTGGCCTGCAAGATGTTCTCAGGAATGCTACGACATATTTAGCACTTTGCAACTTTATTCATAATACTGTAAAAGAAATATGAAATATGGTATCCCTGTTTTTGAAAATATTGGATTGACAAATCTACATGGATTGAAACTTACAAAGATTATAATATAAAGAAAACTTGGATTTAGCCTTTACGGTTTTTGAAAATATGAAGAATTAAAGAAAGTAAGACTTGGCTTCGGCCTTAATTGATTTTGAAGGGATGGAAAGAAGAAAAATAAGACTTGGTTCCTGGTACCGGCCCTTACACTTTAAAATTCTATATATTCAAAATAAAAAAGACAAGGCTGTATAGCTTAGTTCCTTTGCCTGCTCTCTCGAAGAAATAATAAAAACAACAACAACAACAGCAACACCAACAGCAAAATATTACATGTGTCAAATTTAAATTCTGGCGCTCCGTTAAACGACTACATTAAAAAAAATATATATAGAAGAATGGACGGTTCAAAGAATGAAATAAATACGAGTTTACTTGAAAATATAATACTAAAAGATAAACAGGAACAGTTGGCAATTGGTGAGTTAGTATTTGATATCAAATTACAATTTAATTGGCACATTTTAAACGTCTTGATAAATATTGCTAATGTTTCGGTGTAACTACATCCTTAACTTAGTCGTATTTGTCTACTGTCATAAAATGTTTGTAACCTAACGTTACAAATATAACTGATATTTCACCTTATTTATATAATAAATATTAAAAATGAACAAACTAACATCGTTTACAATAAAAGAAGTCCATAAGGCTTATCGCGATAAGCTTCTGACTCCAACAAGTTTCGTGGATTTGTGTTTGCAAAAGGCGAGGCAAACCAGTGAATTAAATGCATTTGTGAATGTAACGGAGGACGTAGCCGAAAATCATGCGATTGATAGTGAAAAGCGCTTTTATATAGACAAGAAAATAAAACCTCTTGATGGGATAACAATAGCCATTAAGGATAATTTTTGTACCAAAAACATTACTACCACTTGCGCTTCGGAAATGTTAAGAAACTTCGTTCCAACGTACGATGCTACAGTTTACGCTAAATTAATTAAAAGTGGTGCTTGTCTAATTGGGAAAAGTAACTTAGATGAGTTTGCAATGGGCTCTGGAACAGTTGATTCCATTTTTGGTCCTACTCGCAATCCTTGGGGTTATAATGGTGAAACTGATTGGAGAATCGCAGGTGGCAGCTCAGGAGGAAGTGCTGTAGCTGTCAGTAGTGGAGCCTGCATAGCTGCTATTGGCTCTGACACTGGAGGTTCTACTAGAAATCCTGCCGCATTGTGTGGTGTTGTTGGTATAAAACCAACATATGGCTTAGTATCCAGATACGGTCTCATACCCTTGGTGAACTCTATGGATGTGCCAGGAATTCTAGCGAGAAACATTGATGATGCAACTGAAATATTAAATTGCATTGCTGGGCCAGACAATTTGGATTCAACAACTATAAAAAGAAAATTCCAGCCTATAGAAATACAGGAGAACTTTGATTTGTCAAATTTAAGAATTGGTATACCTAGTGAATACCATTGTGAAGGTATGAGTGAAGAGGTCATTGATGCATGGAGGTGGGTAGCAGACATACTTGAAAATGAAAAGGCCCTTTTAAAAACTATTTCCTTACCACATACATCTGTCTCCATCGCTGTATATTCAATATTAAATCAATGTGAAGTTGCCAGTAACATGGCTAGATATGACGGCTTGGAATTTGGGTTAAGAACAAATGAAGACTATTCAACAGAAGAACTGTACGCTTCCTCAAGATCTCAAGGCTTTAACAATGTTGTCAGGTCACGAATATTTGCTGGAAATTATTTCTTACTTACGAGGAATTATGAGAAATATTTTCTCAAAGCTCTAAAGTTACGTAGGCTTATAGCAAATGATTTTAATTATGTATTCAATGGTGACAGCCGTGTAGATTTACTTTTAACACCGACTACACTGAGTGATGCGCCATTATATGGAGATTTTGTGTCCAAACATAATAGAGACCAATGTGCTTTGCAAGATTATTGTACGCAACCAGCTAATATGGCTGGTATACCAGCTGTGTCTATACCAATACGTTTATCTAAAAGTAACTTACCCCTTTCCCTTCAACTGATGGGTCCAAATATGTCCGAACAATTATTGTTAAATGTTGCTAAAAGAATTGAAAGTATTGTTAAATTTCCAAGCGTAGACTCAATAAAGTAGTCTGATTTATTAGTTTTATTTGCTATTGTTTGTAAATAAATTTTATTCTTAGTGGGTTTAATTTTTTTTTGTATATGGTCTCTTTCCTTAAAAGTTCCAATTTCACATAAAAGACTATCAAAGTCAAGCTTTTTTTATACAGTAAGGGTGACCAACAAGTACACAGCCAACCTGACGGTAAGTGGATGATGTGGTCCATAGACACCTACATCTATCTATCTTTCGACATCTATCTTCATTTGTGAATTAAAATGCAGATGCGTTGTCTACTAATATTAAGAGTCAAAACATAGAAATTGTCCATTAGTCTCACAAAAACTTAAACCAGATGGACTGATTTTGATGAACTTTTTGTGTGTTTTAATGGGTCCCTACCTAGATGGCTTAAATTCACATTTGACCCTGGTAGGTGGTGCTGTTGTTGAGATCCAGAAATTACCCATGACAGCCGGGGCGGATCACTAGTAAGCAATATAAACATTCCTCTTAAATCATTGTGTCTATTGATGAAAACCGCATCAAAATCCGTTGCGTAGTTTAAAAGATCTAAGCGCACACACGACGGGAAGCTGCTTTGTTTTATGCTATGTAGAGACTTATAGGTCTTTACATTTATTTATTAAAATTTATTGGTGGAATAAAGCATTATTATTATTATTTATACATTATAATGGATGCATTTTCGAAAATCAATAACTGAATAGGCCAAATGCTGAATTAATATTATTATATTCTTATCTAGAGGAAGATCAGGCACAAGACAAACGCTTTTGCTAGCTTGTTTGGCACTGGGCTGAAACACCAACCACAACTTTCAGACTGAGAATTTCTCAACAGAGTAACCCAATAAATGGTTTCTAGCCTGAATTGGGGTTCAGCCTGGTACCTCATGATAAGCAGCCATATTCAGATGAAGACCACTAAACAGAGGCAGTCATATTGTACGAGGGGTGATCCAAAAGTAATGATAATCGGTTACTTCAGGTCCGCATAAAAATCCAAAAAAAAATTTTTTTGCTTGCTTATATACTCACTATGTCAGCCTAAAAAAATCATATAAATAGATCACGATTTCCGGGAGATACATTAATTTGAATACGAACTGTCAAAGAGATAACATTAACATGGAAAAAAACGAAATTAGAGCTGTCATCAAGTACCTCTGTTTGAAAATAATGTCTTCAAAAGACATACACAGTGACTTAGTGGAAACATTGGGGGACTCTGCTCCTCCATATTATCTTACATACCTCCTACCATTACCTCCATACAGTTGCACGCTGGGCCAAGGAGTTCAAATTGGGCAGAACATCCACTGAAGATGAACATCGCGAAGGACGCCCATCCACGTCCCTCACTGAAGACAATGTGAAAAAAGTCGAAGATGTTGTATTGGCAGATCGAAGAGTGACCATCAGGCATGTAGCTGAGGTCACAGGGATCTCATATGGCAGCATTCAAAGAATCCTTGCGAACGAGTTGCATATGAAACAGGTCTTTGCACGTTGGGTACCCAGAATGTTCGACATTTCGAGGGTCAATCTCGAAAAGTTCCAAGCAGATCAAGAAAATTTTTTGTTCCGTTTTGTGACTATGGACGAGACCTGGATCCATCGTTTTGATCCTGAAACGAAACAACAATCGATGACTTGGAAGCGAGCCTCCTCACCGACGCCAAAGAAATTCAAAGTTTCAAGTTCGGCGGGAAAGGTTATGGCATCTGTTTTTTGGGACGCTCAAGGCATAATTATGGTGGAATATTTGGAAAAGGGTAGTGGCTCCCTTTTCCAAATATTATTACGGGCTCTTATACTACGCAGACCAAATAAGAAGATTACGGGAGGCCATTAAGGAAAAAAGACGCGGCAAACTGCGAGCTGGAGTGCTGTTTCACCAAGACAACGCACCGGCTCACAAAGCCGCAGTTGCGATGGCTGCCATTCAAGAAACGGGATTTCGAGGATGGAACTGCTCGAAGACCCTCCCTATTCGCCACACCTAGCTCCTAGTGATTTCTGCCTCTTTCCTCGGCTCAAGGATCGCCTCCGAAGCAAGAAATTCGAAGACGATAGCGAAGTAATGGCCGCTGTTGAAGCGTTTTGGGAGGGTCAAGACAAAGAATTTTTTTCAAAGGGAATCCTGAGTTTAGAAAAAAGATGGACTAAATGTATTGATTTGTTAGGAGACTATGTAGAAAAATAAATTATTATTTTAACTTTAATTACCGTGTTTTATTTTCATTATCATTACTTTTGGATCACCCCTCGTATCGTGACTAAAAGATACGTTTGGAAGATCTAGTAGCCTCTCATAGATAGCACTATAATTATTTCATATTTGTATTAGAATAACTGGTAGGTGACGTAATGAGTTTTACAACGGTTTATTACAGTGTAAACTATTTCTTAATTTTTTTATAAGATAAGGGTGACAAATGAGCACACAGTCCACCTGATGATAAGTCATTGCTTTGGCCCATATAATGCAGATGTGTTGTCACCCGTGGGGACTAAGATGGAATGCCTCGTTTCCAGTAAAAAGGGTATCCGGTTCTCTACATTCACCATAAGAAACACAGCAGCGTTAATTTCCTATTTTACGCTGGTATTCTGTGAGAGCGTAGTCCTTTCCCGCTCGAGCTGACCCATTCGTGCTACAACTATACTACTAATATAGCTACAGCTTGGCTCTACCACGTATGAATCTTCCTATTGGCCTGTTGACATTGTGGTTAGGACACAATAATTCTTCCATTATTCGGTTTTTAGTTTTTCACGACTTGTTTTGAGGCTTCTCGGTGAGTAAGGAGTAGGCGGTTTTTAGGTGACAATGTGGCTCAAAACAAAATCCAACTAAATACATAGCTACGGACAACACAATACAGAACAAACATAATATAAAATTTATTAATAACTCCGCATCATTGTTTTTTACTTCTATAGTAACGCCAGCACTGCACTATTTTATTTATTCAGAAATACTATAATTAATTCCGTATGGAAACTGAGTGGCGATTTTTTTACAACATTACCCGTCTCTAGGATTTTCTCTTGTATCATGACACAAGCGAAGGCACTGCTGCCTATCTCCAGATTTGTGATGATTGTGATGCATTGTCACCCATGAGGACTAAGAGGGAATGCATTGATTCCAGTAAAAGGGGCTCCGGTTCTCTATACTCATTACACGAAGCACAGCAGCTATTTTACGCTAGTATTCTGTGAGAGCGTGGTCGTTCTCCGGTCGAGCCAACCCATTTATGCTACAACTATAATACAGCTGCAGCATGGCTCTACCCCATTTCATCCCGTGGGTGTCTTAAGAGGTGACAGAGGGAAACTGAACCAAGACATGAGCTGCAGCATCTTCCTGATAATAGTTGAATTAAAAAAAAACTGCTGTTGGCTACTCCCTTTCCAAACATAGCAACTATGACAAATATTCCTGCTATGGGAGATGGGCCTATGTTCAGAAGTGGACTTTAGATAGGCTGTAATGTTCCGTTTTGCTAATGTTGATATGGAACTTTAAAAAATATTTAAAAGTAAGTCACACACATTGACAAATGTTATGTTGCATTGACTGTTTGTTTATTCATTGTACTATACGGCGCGGCACGTAAGTCTAGCAGAGACCGTTATTGCGCGTAAGTCGAAAATAAGGTATCATGTGGTAGTAAGCGGGTCGGGGGGCGAGCGTGCGTATCGTTCGCACGCGCTGATTGACTCTGCGTATCGTTCGCACGCCCTGATTGGTTCTCCAGTCGCATTCCATCCCCCGTACCGATACGTGATACGTATTGCGACAGTACCTATGCGCAGCTATACCCTCCACGTTTCGTTCAGAGCTAGACTTACGTGCCGCGGCTTATACTGTGTTTGACTGCCTCGGTGATCTAGCGGTTGTAATCGCGTTTGCTGATCGTGTGGTCCCGCGTCGGGTCAAGGTTTCTTAATGGGTTTTCTGATAAGCAATTTTCAGTAGGTAGTAGCCCGGAGTCAGGAAGTTGGCGGTGCTTCACTCCCGTCCGCTAGAAAGCTAGTAAAGCCGTTGTTTCTGCGCCTGATCTCTCCGGTCGTGTCGGATTACCGTCCCATCGGACTAGGAGAGTGAGATAATAGTTAGTGCACTTGTGTTTGCGTACACACTCGTGCACTTTAATCCTGACATGTGCAGATGTCTAATCTCTGTTAAGACTTGTCCCCATGACTGGAATGGTGTCTAAAGGACATTATTTGTATTATTCATTGTACTTAACCGTTTTCGTAACGTTTTCAGCGACCACCACCACAGAGATCTTATCAAAACTGAACATATCCATTGATACCTTGCCACAGAAATGTCAAGAACTATTAAAACTGGCTGCTTGTAATCAGCTACAAGTGGACATCGATCAGCTCGACCCTGTCGCGATTTCACTGCAACAGTCACTGCAAATATCGAAGAAACTGAACGAAGAGTATGAAATACTAAAACTTAAACAAAAGAATACAGAACTCCAAATGCAAATAGACCGTAACAGAAAATTCTTAGATGGTTTGAGGAATGAATTGGATTGCTCGAGAAATTCTTTAGCGAGCCAAACGCCCAATCCTGAGAATATACAGGATCACATCAAGCAGATGAAACAGAAAGTGGCTTCCTATGAGGAGAGCTGCAAGAAAGCTACGGTAAGGAATTAAGTTGATGATATTCTTATTAGACCGAGCTATGTGTAGATTTTAGGTGACGCTGAAATTATGCTCAACTTGACACGCACTCACTAAAACTGCACTAGTCTGCTGCTCCATGCACCTAAAACATGTTGCTGCTTGCAAGTGTTCGATCAGAGAGAGAGATCCGAGTAATAAATTGTCTCTTAACAATCACTGTCACAACAAAATCTGTAAAAATCATCATAGTCACAGGTCTCTCCGGTCGTATCGGATAACCGTCCCATCGGACTATGAGAGTGAGGGAATGGAGATTGCACCTGTGCTTGCCCATACACTCTGACACTATAATCCTGTCCTGCGCAGATGGCTGGTCTATTTTCTATAGAATAAGGATGACAAACGAGTACACAGTCCACCTGATGGTAAGTGAATGGTACGACCCATAGACATATACATCTACCCTCGAATAAGAATCAAAATGTAGATGCGTTGTCATCCCTGTGGACTACGATGAAATGCCTTTTCAGTAAAAAAAAGGGTATCCGGTTCTCTACACTCACCATACGGAACACAGCAGTATTAAGCTGCTATTTTACGCTGGTATTCTGTGAGAGCGTGGTCCTTTCCGGTCAAGCCGAGCCATTCGTGTTACAACCATAATACAGCTGCAGCGTGACTCTACCACGTACAAAGTCTCCGATGAGAGTGATCGCCGTGACAGAAATCCGGTCTGGATGAAATGAAGTCGCAGTACTGGGTATAGGCCACTTCTCATCACCGAGACAGCTATATAGCGATTAGTCCGCCGCCGCGCTGCTTCTGTGTGTGTTTCCGGATTTAATATGTCTTTGAAATATTTAATTCGTCAGCACAATAGTTTCCTTACGATGTTTTCCTTCGCCGCCGAGCACGTGGTAAGAGAGCACTTAAAATTAACTAATAAAAATTACAGCCTATATACAATCCACACCTGGGCACAGATCTATCATTTTTGAGAGGGTTTTCAAGAAGCTCACCGCCGGGTTTCACTATACGTGTTGGCAGACTTCCTCACGATGTTTTGCTTCACCGTCGAGCACGTGGTTAATCAGCACTTAAAATTGCAATTCACAATTTCATTGGTGCTACCACCGGCTGGGATCTTATCCAGGTTTCTCGGGTACTGTTAAATTTGTAATGATAAATTGTGTGATAAGAGAAAAATGTGGTTTGCAAGGTGATGTTTATATCTAGAATTAAGAGACGAATGCTTCGGTGATTTGGTCGTGTGGAAAGAATGTAAACTGCCCCCGCGATACAGGAGAAAATCCTAGTGCAATGTATTTTTTTCATTGCGAATTTAAGTGTTATTCACGTACGTACTCGGCGGTGTAGGAAGACATGGAAGGACACGTGTAGTCTATTTATATCAATACGAATGGGGGTAGCGCAACGGACTCTTCTTACTCTAAATCCTACGTTTTATAATTTCATGACAGAGAAGTGTTAATAATAGAAACAGAAACATTTTTATTCAATATAGATTATAAATAATAATTATTGAAAGTCACTATTTTGTTTAATTACCACTGGTTCGGAAAAAAAACCTCTGTCCTGAGAAGAACCAGCAAGAAACCCAGCGAGACTTTTTTTTAAATAACAGCTTACAATCGTGTATGTTACACAAATTAACAACACAACAAATTAGAAATAGCTTGGTAGCGATCACCTCATTTCCAGGGGTTATTATCATCCATAAATTCTTTAATGACCCTTTTTATACAAACTTAGTATAGTAAGATAAGTAAAAATTAGTATAGTAATATAGGTGCTACACTATATTATAATACTAAAAATTCTCTTACGCCAGAGTCCACTGCCCGATATCATACCATGGGTGTGGTAAGAAACGACAAAGGGAAACTAAAACAAAAAAGGGCAACAAAATTTTCCTGATGATAGCTGAAAATAATAAAAAAATACGTTTGCCGATCCGCCTGCTGAACGTGGTAATTATATTTTCCCTGTTTAATTATATTATCCTGGTGTGGAGATAATGCTTTTTTAACAAAAAAAAAAGGTAATATCTGTTAAAATAAATTAACGATGTTAAGTAACCGTGAAGTGATCTTAGCGGTCAGCCACCACAGTCTACTTCACCTGAGGAATGAGGATGCCACGTGTAGATGCGAAACACGTTTCGTATTGTCATCTGTGCTGTGTCTTTCCTAGTGTAGTGGTGTTGGGAGTAGTGGTGCTGGGATTAGTGGTGACGGGAATAGTGCACGCAATTGTGGAAGGGCGGGATATGCTCTTCAAACTAGGTCAGACACATCATTTTATTTTATTTTATTACGCGGATCTTAACTGAAAGTAATGTCTGATTCTATTCATTATCTTAGGAAGTTTATCGACTAAATTGCCGGTATATTGGAGACTAGCGACCCGTCCAGGTTTCGTTTGTATAGGATCTATTAATGTGTTGTTATTTAGATTAAAGTTTATAATTAAAGGCCACTTATTTTATGAAAGTGTGGAAAGTGTGAGAGTGATATCGAAAGAAGAGTGAATGCAGGAAACATGGTGAATGGAGCCTTGCACTCCTTTATGAGCAGACGGAAGGAGTCTAACAAGGCTCGTTTAGCTGTGCATGAGAGGGTGTTGGTTCCGACACTCATGTACGGAAGTGAAAGTTGGGTATGGCAGAAGAAACATGAAAGCAGAATAAATGCAATTGAGATGAGAGCGTTAAGAAGTATGATAGGAGTTAAACTGAGTGACAGGATAAAAAATAGTGAGATAAGTTTAATGGAACTTTTTAAATTTCGTGTACCCTTGAGATTACCCAGCAGTTCTATTGCACCACTTAGTTCACCATTTAGAAGAACTGTATTGGGAAGGAATTCTCCATATGCCATATTCTGTAAAGTTATTAATGAATACATCGATCAAATCGACATTCACTTTGACCCAGAATATTCTCTAAGTGTCTCCGTAAATGTATAAGTTAATAGCGTAAAGTAAAATAGATATTTTTTTTTAAATTTTTTATTATTTTCATTTTTTAAGTTTACGTAGCACTATTCTTACTAATAGATATATTTTTGATTTTAGTTGAGGAATAACTTATTGTTTTTTCAGTTTATGTTTTTATAAAGTTATATGTATGCGGAGTTTACCTTTAAGTAATTGTAGCAGTTTTGTTAATACTTTTAAGTAATTGTACTAATTTGATGTGTTAGTGTTAGCAATTGTTGGTAAACCTAATAAATAGAAAAAAAAAAGAAATATGTGAAGGAGGTCTCTGCTTACCCCTCTGAGTGACGGGCGTGAGTGTTTATGTACGTATATGTATATGCAAATTTTGTCCATCCACAGATGAAGTTCTCGAAGCTTTCTGTACCAGATTCCGTGTTACCAAAAGCTCTCCAAGCGCAGCTGTCAGCATTGAACACACTCCACGAGGAAGCCGTAGCTTGGAGGCAACGAGCTGATGATGTGGTTTTCACTAGAGACGCGAGAGACACGTTTAATAGATTAAGAAGATAATTTCTTGAATAAAACTTTTTTTACGGATTTTATCGCGTTTAATTTTACTTATTTTTAATTCCCCACGTTTCGGGTGCTTTGCAGCACCCATGGTCACGGGGTGAAGTGGGGGGGAAGGGGAAGGGAGATAGTTTGTTATAGGGATGATTGGTTTTCCAATATAATGAAGTATATTTTCTACCGACTTCAAAAAGGCAGAGGTACTCAATTCGACTATATGTTCTTTTTTTATTTGATAGCTGGTGCTTCTCATGTGTTCCCATATAAATTTGATTATGGTCTGACCAATAGATTATGAGTTATTCTTAATAATTTATATTGAAATCGGTTGTATAACTTTTAATTTTTAATTAAGACGTGTTTAAAGATTAGTTTATATCATGCATTATCGTCTTTGCCTTTCTATCCTACTGCAACATTGCACACATCGAACGCGAAGCAGAGATGTAGTGCTCTTGTCACCAAATCAAAAATTCGCGATCCACTCAAATCACTTCCACCAGCTTTATATTGCATTTATATAGTAAAAAAAGTACACCAATCGCAAGAGGAGATTTCAATTAATACTTCAGACATAGTTAAGTTAATTGAAAATAATTTCACTTGGACGTCAGTTGGTCGGTATGGATGTGAACAAGATATAATCTTTGGAAAAACTGAACTTATCACTTTGATTTTTTTATTACCTTCAGATTTTAATTCGAAAAACTGAACTTATCCCTTTGACTTTTTTATTACATTCAGATATTAATTATAAAACTGAACTTATCGCTTTGATTTTTTTATTACCTTCAGATTTTAATTGGAATAACTGAACTTATCACTTTGATTTTTTTTATTACCTTCAGATTTTAATTGGAATAACTGAACTTATCATTTTGATTTTTTTATTACCTTCAGATTTTAATTGGAATAACTGTACTTATCACTTTGTTTTTTTATTATCTTTAGATTTTAATTGGAATAACTGAACTTATCACTTTGATTTTTTTTTATTACCTTCAGATTTTAATTCGAAAAACTGAACTTATCCCTTTGACTTTTTTACTACCTTCAGATTTTAATCCTTTGGAAGCCTTTTGAATTTCACTTTTGGATATTTCAATTTTTTTTAATTATTAAGACTACTAAGTTATTATTGGGGCCCTTGCGTGGATGTTTAAGTTAGCAATTAATAATTACAATAATTTTGTTGGGCCATACTCTTTGAAGTGGGCCGTTTCCGTTTACCCACCTTAAAACAGCCTCTCCGAGGTTTAGTCTCGGAAACGTGTTTTCCTGTGTCTGTTATGTGACCAAGTGATCTATACGGCATTGTAACGTGTTCAGACAGTTTAAAAAATGAACAAACAGATAAAAACCATTGAAATAATTAAATTTCACGGGATTTATGAACAAAGTCCGTTAATTATTGGACAGAGTAATAAAAAATATAGGTTAAGTAAGGTGGTGACCAGTTTATGTGATAAATAATGAAGTTTAAATCAATATTAATTACGTAGCCCGATTTGACTTGTAATTATTCATATTCCCCGGGCAGTATAAATAGTGCCCCGATTAATCACCTGGTCCATAACATATCTATCCCGGACGGAGTAAATTATCGGAATTGTAATTTTTTTTCGATTTTCTACCTCGATTATAATATACTAAATGAAGTCGACGGCGAATCCATTCGTATGAAAAAAAAAACAGACTTTTATTTTATTCTATTATTTAATTATTTATAAACAAAAATAATATAAAGTAAGATAAACAGAAAAAAAACCTACAATAAAACAAGCTGCAAAAAATGGTTTAGCTTTTACTAGATATGTCATGGCTAAAAGCAGAAGTGCGGTAACACCCAGATTTATCGGCTACAACTACACAGTCAGGTCATAAGTATTGTCACACAGTAAAAACTTTTCTTTTAGAATGCTGGCCACAAAAAAGTTTATTGAATTCGAATTTCGAATTGTTCATGAAAATAAAACTGTACACTTTTTAGAATTTTACTCATTTTTAAATATGGAGTGGACCCTTAAAGAAGACCGTGTTGCAGTTACGCGCCAATTAAAATTTTTGACATACTGAAAAATTTGAATATAACCAAAAGATTCGTTTATCGTACCATCAAACGATACAATGAAGACTAGTGTAGATGACAGGTCAAGAAGTGGTCGTCCTCGGTCTGTTAGGACTCCAGCAGTGATAAAAGCTGTGAAGGCGCGAATTCAAAGAAATCCCAAACGTAAGCAGAAACTGTCGGCCCTTCAGATGGGGTTAAGCAGAACCACGGTGAAAAGGGTGTTAAATGAAGACTTAGGGCTTTGGGCATATCGAAGAAAAACAGGACATCGTTTGAATGCTCGTCTAATGGAACTGAAGACTGAAAAAGACTGAACTGATGCCGCGCTTTGTTGAAGCGGTACACGGGAAAAAATATCGGGAAGTTCTTTTTTCGGATGAAAAAATTTTTACCGTAGAAGAGAGCTACCACAAACAAAATGATAAGGTGTACGCACACAGTAGTGAAGAAGCGAGCAACCGTATTCTGCGTGTCCAACGAGGTTATTTTCCATCCTCGCTCGTGGTATGGTTAGGAGTTTCTTATTGGGGCTTAACAGAGGTACATTTTTGTGAGAAAGGTGTAAAAACGAATGTAGTTGTGTATCAAAATACAGTCCTGACGAACCTTGTGGAACCTGTTTCTCATACTATGTTCAATAACAGGCACTGGGTATTCCAACAAAATTCAGCGCCAGCTCATAGAGCGAAGAGCACACAAGACTGGCTGGCGGCGCGTGAAATCGACTTCATCCGGCACGAAGACTGGCCTTCCTCCAGTCCAGATTTGAATCCGTTAGATTACAAGATATGGCAACACTTGGAGGAAAAGGCGTGCTCAAAGCCTCATCCCAATTTGGAGTCACTCAAGACATCCTTGATTAAGGCAGCCGATATTGACATGGACCTCGTTCGTGTTGCGATAGACGACTGGCCGAGAAGATTGAAGGCCTGTATTCAAAATCACGGAGGTCATTTTGAATAAACTTTAGTGTCATAAGAATCTATGTTTTATTAAGTTCATTTTGGTATATAAATGGTTACATAATGAATAAACTTGTTTCAATTATTTTATATTAAACATGTGACAGAATTTATGACCTGACAAGGTACATACAGCCGAGTGCGGCCAATCGACTGGAATAAGGTGTATTTAATTTTTTTTTTCAAAAAAAGTTACCTCCACAATATAATTTTCATCTGTATCGTGGGGACAATTTATTTACATTAATTTCACAAGGACAAACGTCCAGTCCCGGCACAACTATTTGTAGGCTTTAGGCCATACAAATAGTTCCCCCCCGAACGGGTTCCCACCTTGTCGTGGCGGGGGGGCTTAGTAGCCGTGGCTTGGTCACCCACGGTGAACAAAGAGGAACCCCTTGGCTGGTCCGTGGTGTAGGGCCGGCCCGAGGTGGCCACTCCGAGTGGGCTTGACGAGCCCACTTCGGATGTGTGTCGGTGGGCTGCTGCGAGAGGGGTGTCCTCCCCACCCCTACCTCTGCAGCCGGGGTGGAGTCGCGGAGGAAGAGGAGTGTTGGTATCGCGATGCGCCACTCGCCCTATCCTCCGCGACTCAAACGGGGCCGCACCGTTGATGCGGTGGTGGTGGGGCTGCGGGGGAGAGGAGTGTCGGTATTGCGAGGCGCCGCTCTCCCTACCCTCGCAAGCCGAATTTTGGTTGGCGGCGGAGCCATAGACCAGATCCGCCGCTGGGGTCAGGAAGGATGGTGCTCCTGAGTGCTAGTTTTTCCTGGCCCCATGGCCTTCGCGCATCGGACACGGGGGCGTCCGTTGCGCATGTAAAATTGGAGGCCGAGGAGGAGGGCGCGCCATGTGTTCTGGTGCGCCTTACCGGAAAAGGAGATGGGAGAGGAGTGTTCCTCTCCCGAGGAGGGGCCGCCATGGGGCGGCCAGCGCAGGTGGGGCCGCGGAAGTGTGCGAAAGCGTTCCCGTGGCCCTGCCAATATGCGACTAGGGTGGAACACCACGGGGTTTTAGTCGGTGCGAGTCCGACATAGCCCGTCCTTGCCCCCGCGAGGCGGGTATGCGTAGGCATATCCCCATGTAAAAAAAAAGGCCATACAAATAGTTGTTCCGTCCGGGATTCGAACCCGCGGCATTTCATTGCTCAACCACTACGGCACGACGCCGACCACGCGTATTCATGGCAAAAACCTGGTTTGGCCATTTGCTTTCAAGTAAAACTAGGTCTAGTAAAGTTCGTATAATAATCGAGTGTATTCTGTTAAATTGGTCAAAATACGAAAGCACCTATCAAGTTTATTTTTAAAATAAAGTAATACAATAGATTTAGGTACAAACATTTATAATATAATTCTAAGTAAGCCTAGGGTTATTACTTCTTGTGGCTAACTCATATTATCTATTATTAAATTGATTATCTACACCCAAATTTAACCAACCACAATCGGTTGCATCTAGTTGTATCTAGCTGGTTAAACCTAGGTGTACCAGCACTTTGCACTAGATTATTATATATAATATATATAAACTAATATGTTTAAATAGCACAACGTGTTAATTATTATTAAGAAAGTAAGCGCCCACTAAATATATTTCAGCTCAAGTGCTTCATTCTTCACGGCATACGTCGGTCGATATGGTTTTGGCTTCAATTAATGATTCACTATCGCCAACTTGATCAGCTTTTTGACAAAGCCAGTTACACGTTCTTATGGGTTGTGCTGAAATATAAGTAACGTAATAAAGTGGTAAAATTAAAAATTTTGTACAATCGACTTCAATATAAATTGTTAAGGATAACTCAAAAACGACTGGTCAGACCTTGATCAAATTTATATAGGACCACAAGAGAAGCACCAGCTTTCAAATAAAAGTAGAATCATCGAAATCGGTTCACCGAGACAAAGATATGAGGTATAAGTAGTGACATGAAAGTCTAGCGTTGACCGTTATTGTGCATAAGTCGCGCTAATTGGCTTATTACGCATAAGACGTGCTGATTGGCTCGTTCGTATCGTTCGCAAGCGCCGATTGGCTCTCCAGTCGCATTCGTGCAATTACGTTACGTGCGTACCCTCCATGTATCGTTCAACGCTAGACTTACGTGCCGCGACTTATTACGCACATAAAAAGAACATACAGTTGAATTGAGTACCTCGTCCTTTTTGAAGTAGGTTTAAAAATAAGATACGTGAGGATAATATTAATATGTTCACCTTAACCTTTATTGCCCTATAAAACCAAAACTAGGAAGAGGAAGAACAATTAGCAAACAAGCTTTGGCAATGATTAGGAACACTTCCAAAATCAACTTATATAATCAGTTAAAGGCCATATTTACCAAACTGTCAAAATGCCGTCGATAAAGCAACGTCCTTTTGACCTTATATTATTAGATTGACAGATGAAGGAAGAGCTGTCGTATCACAGAGCCATCTATACAAACAAGGCTGTACTTTTTGAGTTATAAGAAAGTGACCATATTAACCGGATGACCGTATTACCCTCACGTACGCTATAAGTAAAAACTTACGAAAGACTATAATTTGATCTTTTTTTATATAAGATAACAAACGAGCACACAGTCCACCTGATGGTAAGTGGTTTCTGCGGCCCATAGACATCTACACTTATCCCCGATTACGAATCAAAATCATCTACATTTATGCTCGATTAATAATCAAAATGCAGATGCGTTGTCACCCGTGAGGACTAAGATGGAATGCCTCATTTCCAGTAAAAAGGGTCTCCGGTTCTCTACACTTACCATACGAAACACAGCAGCGTTAAGCTGCTATTTTACGCTGGTATTCTGTGAGAGCGGGTCCTTCCCCGGTCGAGCCGACCAATACGTGCTACAACTATACTACTAATATAGCTGCAGCATGGCTCTACCACGTAAATCTTAACCAAAAGCCACGTTTGAGACAAATCTCCTCTGTAGTGGGAGAGATTCATATCAAGCAGTGATCTTTTACAGCCAATGAAGAACAAGAACAATTTAAAGTACCCGGCAGTAAATATTACACATAAAGCTTTAGAAAGAGACAATCGCACTCTCTATCGCACGAAGTGTCAACACTCTAGTATCTATTAAGAGCTGTTAAAACATATTTTTTAAATCTACATAAATAAAATGATAGAGGTTTGCAGTTGTGCGCCCATCACGAAAAAAAAACTACTGAATAGATTTCAATTAGGTTTTCTAAGTTTTATTTCTTACACACTTGGCCCTCACCTAAAAAAATACTACGTTATCTTCATTTAATATAAAGTTATTAAAGTTTTAAGAAACAACGATTTTTATAAGCACGACGTATTCAGAGAACATTATATATGCAACGAATAAAATTGTTTACAAAGAAATTATGTAAGCAAGGTATATTTTTGCTTGCGATCTTTATGATGTTTTTTCTTCGCACATACGATTACTTTGTTAATATATCAAGCAACGCGGACGAAGTCGCGGGTATCAGCTAGTTGAATATAAAAATAAAACATTTTTTGTTCGGTCAGGTTATTATTAAGAATTATTGCGTGAGAGACCGAAAGGTTTCTCTTTTTATATTACATGCTATAGTACAATTTAAAATTGGGGGTTTTAAAAACTCTGTAGGCAATAAACACCTACATCTATCCTCTATTAGATAGATGCGTTGTCAGTTGTCACCTTAAGAATTATGATGGAATGTCTCGCTTCCAAGTATATCATGTTCCCTACACACATCATACGAAAAACTGCAGTATTAAGCTGCTATTTCACGCTTATATTTTGTTAGAACGTGGTTCTTCTCCGGTCGAGCTAAACTCATCGTGGTACAATTTAATATAGCTGCAGCATGGCACCACGACGTAAAATTCTATTCTATTCTGATGCATCGCTATAAAGTACGTAAGTTAATATGAATATCGCACCCTTTTGCTTCTCCAAATGCGGTGCATCTTTCAATGGTAGTACATGTTGCCCATCTCCCAGTTGTCCTCTCAGACCCCACAAGAAAGTATTTTTCGGGGCAGTATTAACCCCGCAGTCCTTTTTAGTTTGCAGCCCCTTGTCTCGAAGCTCTGAAGTCTGACACTGGATCTCTGATCTTAGGTGACTGTAGTTCGTTTGAGTGGAATGAGTCCGACAGTTCACGATTGTGGCCTAGAATTTTTCAAAAATTAATTTGACAAATCGTTGACCCAATAGCGCATCTATCGCAGGCCGTGGGCACCAGCCAACTTTAAAATAAAGAAGGACACAGATGCGTTGTCATCAACTGAAGACTAGGATGGAATGCCACGCAGTCTGAATCATAAACTTGGGTTTAAGTTGGCTTAACCTTTTAAAGTCTAAGAGAGTCAAAAATATTTTGTTAAGGATATTAAATGAAACTAATTTTTCACGGATTTTATCGCGTTTAATTTAACTTTTTAATTCCCGACGTTTTGGGTGCTTTACAGCACCCATTGTCACGGGGAGGACTGAGGTGTGTGACGCCCCGATGTCATAGTTAGCCCGGCTACCTTCAGTTTTTGAATATTAATTTTTGGTCCGATCTACGCAGAATGAGCTTATAGTATCTTGACTTCTTGCAGTGGTATGCTTGGGTTCGGATTTCATTTTATTAATTATAGGATCCCAAGTAGATGGCAGCACCCATCCATCAATCATTAGTTAAGGATAATGAAAATGTTTCTAAATCCAAATGACAGGGTGAAAAAAGTGTGATTTGTAAGATGATGTTATGACCAGGATTAAGAAAGGAATGCTTCGGTGTTTGGGTCATATAGAAAGAAGGAACGAGGAAAGAATTTTTCAAAGCAAATTTATGTTGCAGTAGTGAACGGAAGAGTCGGGAGGGGACGTCCTAGACGAAAGTTTACCGATCAAAGTGGCGATATTGAAAATGGGCCAGTTAAAAGTAGGGTAGACTGGGTACGGTTGAAACATTTTAGTGTTTATCGTCCATTGCATCTAAATTAGTTAAGCGAGCGATGACTGAAATATATTATTTAAAAGACCATATATCTGTCTTCTAATGGGTAATGTTATTTGAGATCACTGTATTGTATTTTGTGTGTAAAATCAAATTTAAAAAGAAAATTAAATTGTTTCAACCGTCCCCCTGCCAGGGTCGGTTGAAACAGTGCTTGGGGTCAATTGAAAAATACAAATAATACAAAATATAATTAATGAACATGTTTAATTCATCGTCTAATAACATTTTAGGACTCTTAATTGTACAGTTGAACATCACAAATATTTTTTTTTATTAATATTCAAGTCTTTCATGATACTTATAATCTAACATTATTTTTAATCAAGCAGTTGGAGTTTTTGTGAGCAGTGGAGAGGGATAGATAACATTTTGACGTGGTAGATAGAGCCATGCTGCAGCTATAAATAGTATAATTGTAGCACTAATGGGTCGCTCGACCGGGGAAATATGAATAACTTGTCACCAGCCATTTCGTTGTCATCTCAAGTCCGAGGTCTTGACAGCATCGTTTTTAATTTGGCCAAAATATATGTCTGCACATCTAAAATTAAAGTAAGTCTTATATCCCATTTATAGATTTTTATCATCACCAGTCGTATCTCGTTTATACCTCAACTACTAGACTGCCTCGTTGGTCTAGTGGTTGCAGTAGTGCGACTGCTAATCATGAGGTTTTGGATTCGAATCCCAGGTCGGGCCAAAAAAATCAGTTATTGAGTTTTCCCATCAAGAAATTCTCAATAGCTGCCCAAGGTCAGGAAGTTGGCGGTGTTTCACCCCCGTGCCTCGGAAAGCACGTAAAGCCGTTGGTCCTGCGCCTGATCTCTCTCCGGTCGTGTCGGTTTACCGTCCCATCGGGCTATGAGAGTGAGGGAATAGAGAGTACACCTGTGCTTGCGCATACACTTGGGCACTATAATCCTGTCCTGCGCAGATGGCTAGTCTCCGTTGAGATTGGCCGCCGTGGCCGAAATTCGGTCTGGAGGACATTATACCTCAACAGGGAACAATGGTTCAGTCCATTATTTTCTGCCGCTGTTCTTAACGAAGATCCGGCTTTTACATCTTCATAGGCTTGTTTGTACGTTGATAAGTCGGCCTGACCGCTCGTAGTCTTCCTTTGGCGTACACTTGGCATCTAAGAAACAAGAAAATTAAATAAATAAACTGTTTCAACCATACCCACAAAAAACGTATCAACTGTCCCCAACCCCCCATCTAGGTATAAAACGGTTCACAGTAAGAATTATAATACATTTGAATAAAAACCAATCATACAGCCATATTCTACAAACTTCAAATAAAACGATACAACACCCTTAATACTCTAACTTTATTAAAACCATAATAATTGCAAAAAATGTACGAAAAGAAATACTTACTTTTCCGTCAAAAACACAATGGGGCTTCCTATACATAAGCACAGCGCGCGTAGAGCGACGCAACCCTAAAATTCATATTTCGACTTGTCTCCCGCTTCGTTCTCCCTTTGCACTCTTCACCTCATCACGCAAGGTGTCGAGATATTGGCTTTGTTTCAACCGTCCACCGTTTTAACCGTACCCAGTCTACCCTACTCTTAACCGACGAGCATGTATGCGTAGTTATATGGATGTGAAAGAATGTCTGTAAAGGAGGCGACAGAGGTGTCAGTATCGTGCCAAATGGAAATCCGTCGTCTCTGCCTACCCCTCTAGGTGACAGGCGTGAGTGTTTATGTTAACGAGACGTACGGCAGCATCTCTCTGATAACACACAATAGGTAATAATAATTAAAAATTTTGTACAACCAACTTCAATATAAATTATTAAGAATAACTCAAAAACTATATATACATATATTGTGATCAAATTGAAGGACCACATGTGAAGCACCAGCTTTCAAATAAAAAAAGAATCATCGAAATCGGTTCACCCAGTAAAAAGTTATGAGTTAACACACATAAACAAAATATGTAGTCGAATTGAGTACCGTCTCCTTTTTGAAGTCGGTAGAAAACTGCGGTTCTACCAACCCGCCTGCTAAGCTAGACAACTATGGCAAATATGGAGGATGAGACAGTGTAAGGAGGCATACGTTTAGCGGTAGACTTTTGATAGGCTATAATGGATTAATGAAGTGATAATGAATGAACGTTAAAATCAATCATATCATACCTTTATACACGCACACAATAGTGTGTGTCAAGAAATAGAAAAAAGAGAAGATACCTACCCAAAACACCTAGATAGTAAAGGAGGCCACCACCTACATGACAGGTTTTTTTATAGAATGAGGTGACAAATGAACACATAGACCACGTGATGGTAAGTGGATGCTGAAGCCCACACACTTTATGCTCGATTAATAATCAAAATGCAGATGCGTTGTCACCCCTACAGACTACGCTTGAATGCCGCGTTTCCAGTAAAAAGGTCTTCGGTTCTCTACACTCACCATACGAAACACAGCAGTGTTAAACTGCGATTTTACGCTGGTATTCTGTGAGAGCGTGGTCCTTTCTTGGTCGACCCGACTCATTCGTGCTACAACCATACTATAGCGGCAGCGTGGCTCTACCACGTAGAAAGGCTATGCATGTTTGGAAAAGACTAATTATGAGCGTCATCTACTTAAAGATATTTGATTGTAAGCTATTTCTATGTAAGCTTGTCATACATGTCCTGTGACGTTCATAAATCATTCTACATTGGTTTGTGATGGTGACAACATACTTAGCGTAAGTTTACATTAATTGACTGCAGATGTCCACACATGTAGCAAGATGAGAGTAGTGGGTCGAGAGGTTCCGGTATGAAATCGTTATCATCGACTCTCACTGGCCACAACTGAACATAGGCCTCCCCCAATGCTACAAAGCACGATTCGGAGCCACCTACATCCATCAACTTCCTACGTCTCTTACCAGGTCGTCCCTGCAACTAATGGGAGGCCGCCATAGACTTCGCTTTCTAGGCATCTCGAGAACCTTTCTTTCTTTATCAGGTGTTGGTACTTTGTGAGCTATATGACCTTGGCCTAGTGCGAATTCAGCTTACTGTACATTATGTAAATAATATTTTATATTTAATTAACAATCAATGCACGCACCAATTGGCAAGCTCTCCTCTTCCATTCCCAAAGATCTGGTGTGTAGTTTTTCTCAATGTAACTGTCTACAGGATGCGTCTCCGTTTGGATGTCCTTGTCACACACCTCCGCTGGAAGTGTATTAATGAAATAAACAAAAATAATTCTAAATGAGTTATTTTTCTCCTTCTCCTTCATCAGCTATCCATCTTATTAGTCATTAATCTCTCATATTAGCGAGCCATTGTATTAATAAAACATGCAAAAATAATTCCAAATAAGTTATTTTTCACCATTTCTTTCATCGGCTATGCATATTATTAGATATGAATCTATCATATGAGCCAGTCATGGTATTATTAAACGATGCAAAAATAATTCTAAATGAGTTGAAGTTGGTAAAAAATTACCTCACGTACATCCGCTCCAACCACGTACAATCGCATCATCATGACCACGTCTCAGTTCCGTAAGTCATCACTGGCAACACGCACTGGTTGTACAATTTTGTTTTAAGGTTTTGAGGTATTTCCGACGAGAAGATGTGTCGTAGCTTCCCGAACGCTGCCCAGCCGAGTTGAATCCGTCGATTGACCTCTCGGTCGAAGTTGGACTTACCTAGTCGGACTATTTGTCCCAGGTAAACATACTCGTCAACAACTTCGAGCTTAGTGCTCCCAACAACTACCGGCATAGGTGTGACATGGACATTAAACATGATCTTTGTTTTGTCCATGTTCATCTTAAGACCTATCCGTTGGGAGACACTATTGAGGTCATTGAGCATAGTGCTTAGTTCTCCAGCGAGTCTGCCATGAGGACTATATCGGCGGCAAATCGAAGGTGAGTGATGTACTCGCCATTGATGTTAATTCCGTATCCTTTCCAGTCCAGAAGCTTGAAAACGTCTTCCAATGCAGCGGTGAAGAGTTTCGGGTATATAACGTCACCCTGTCTTACACCTCTCTGCAATTGGATAGGTTTCGTACTCTGGTTATGTACTCGGATAGCCATCGTAGCTTTACTGTACAAACACTTCAGCACTTCGATATACCGACAGTCAACTTGGCACCGCTGAAGGGACTGCAGCACCGCCCAAATTTCGACGGAATCAAAAGCTTTCTCATAGTCCACATACGCCAGACATAGTGGCAAATTGTACTCTTCGGACTTCTGTACAATTTGCCGTAGGGTATGTATGTGGTCTATGGTGCTAAAGCCCTTTCGGAAACCGGCTTGTTCGGGAGGCTGGAAGTCGTCAAGTCTGCGCGCGAGACGATTCGTAATGACTCTCGAAAACAGCACGTAGACGCGGCTCAGAAGGGAAATCGGTCTGTAGTTCTTCAAGAGAGCGTTGTCACCTTTCTTGAAGAACAAGACCACCGCACTTCTGCACCACGCCTCCGGTATAATGCCACCACGGAGGACGGAATTAAAGAGCTTCTGAAGGACTTCAAGCACCGGTCTTCCACCCGCTTTCAGAAGCTCCGCTGTAATTCCATCCTCACCTGGGGCCTTGCCGTTTTTAAGGTGCTGGAGAGTCATTCTAATCTCGCTCAGACTGACGTCCGGGATATCTTCGGAATAGTGTCGGATAAGACTCGCTCTTGGATCGTTACTCACACTTGCGTGTGGCTCCAACGATGACGTGTACAGCTGCCCATAGAACCTCTCAATCTCACTCAAAATCTCAGGTGCCCCGGAAACGATGCTGCCACACTCGGTCTTCAGCTTTGACAGTTGGCTCTTTCTGGCAGACAGATCTCTGGCAAAGACTTTGGAGCCTTGGTTCCGCTCGATCGCTTCCTCAATACGAGCTGTATTGAAGTTGCGTAAGTCCCGCCGCATGCATTTGGAGATCTGTCTGTTCAGTTGCCTGTATGCTGTCAAATCTGTTGAAGAATGTAGCCTCATCTCCCGTCTAACAGCCATGAGATTTTTTGTGTTCTTCTGCGGCGGGTCTTGCAGAACTTAGCTCCGACCGCATGGACAGCTTGTCATTCATATCGTCCACTTCATTGCAGTCTTCTAGGCACTGAAAACGGTTTTGTAACTCGAGCTGAAAGGTTTCGGGACTTTGGATTAGAGCACGAGGGGAACGGAGCGTTGACTTCATCAGACGAGACCTCTCCAACTTAACATTTAGGTTCAGTGTGCCTCTAACCATTCGGTGATCGCTGCCGGTTTTCACCCTCGCGATCACTGAGACATCACTGAACAGTTGTCGTCTGGTCGTCATAATGAAGTCAATCTCATCATCATTTTTTGCGCATACACACAGGCACTATAATCCTGCCCGCGCAGATGGCTACAGTTGAGTCTGGCCGCCGTGACTGAATTCGGTCTGGAAGACATTATTCTTATCAAAATATATTACAAAAAAAAATTAAGTAATCTACTACCTAGGTTTTACAAGGACGTAATTTAATATTATAATATTATTATAACCTACTCTTTGGCACATGTTTGCTGATAAGCACATCGACATCCTTTACTCTGTCCACTTCTTCTAGGATATTGAGCAGGTGGATCACGTGCGGATTGTTCCGAGCGTAATCTAGCACTTCGTTTATGTACCTGAAAATAAAAAGTAACGTTCTTCTTTTTTTTTAAAAAGTAAAACTAGGATTTCCCCCTGTATCGTGGAGTCAGTTTACATACATAAATTGTACAGGGACAATTATATGTAGGCCATACTTGTTCACTTGACCACTTGTTCCGTGCGAGAAGCTGCGGCCCTCAGCACCGTAACTCATTGAGAGTATACATAATGCTTAAAATATATGCTTATATATAATCTAAGAGTTGCAGCCTTTATACGTGCCACGGCTAGAAACAGGCGTGCTCTAATTTCTAAAAGAAAGGTTTAGGGCAAGGTAATATCCATTGCGATGCCTCAATGCAAGATGGCGGATTTCACATGTCTTTGAAATATTTTTTTTAATTCTCAGACATGTATATTTTTCTCAAATGTTTTCAGTCACCGCCGAGCACGTGGTAAATCAGCACTTAAAATTGAAATCAATTTCGTCGGTGCCGGCGGGGATCTAACTCGAGTTACTCGTGACTGTGAAACTTACAGCGAGTGTAAGCAGATTTAATAAAGTCAAAGATGATATTGCATCCGCGGCCTACTTCCTTTGAAGTTTGTTACAGGTGTCCTCGGGCTGAAGTTACTACTTACTTTTGTACGAGGTAGAGCCATGCTGTAGCTATATTGTGGTTGCAGCACGAATGGGCCGGCTCGACCGGGGAAGGACCACGCTCTCACAGAATACCAGCGTAAAATAGCAGCTCAACACTGCTGTGTTTCGTATAGTGAGTGTAGAGAACCGGAGACCCTTTTTACTGGAAACTAGGCACTCCACCTTAGACCTCAGGGGTGACAACGTATCTGCATTTTGATTCTTGATTGAGGATAGGTGGACTGTGTGCTCGATTGTCACCTTTATTCTATAAAAAAATGGCTCATTTTATCCATTCATCTTATCCATAACAGTCTATTAAAGTCCACTGCTGAACATAGGCCTCTTCGATAGATAACGTCATAGGAAACCATGTAGTGGCGGTATAAGAATATCCACTAACCCATATCGCGGGTGTCATAAGAGGCGACCGAGGGAAATTAAAATAGAATATGGGCAGAAGCATCTTCGTTGATAACAACTAAAAATAATAATTTAAAATTAAAAATTTTATACAACCGACTTCAATATAAATTATTAAGAATAACTCAAAAACTATTGATCAGACCTTGATTAAATTTATATGAGACTACACGAGAAGCACCAGCTTTCAAATAAAAAAAAGTAATTGAAATCGGTTCAGCCAGAAAAAAGTTGTGAGGTAACACACATGCAGTCGAATTAAGTACCGTCTCCTTTTTGAAGTCGGTAGAAAAACTGCGGTGGCCAATGCTACCAAGCGTGGCCACTATGGCAAAATCCTTTCTATGATGGCTCATTTGTCTAATATTATAAAAAATCCAGAAGTTACTGCCAGGTGGTCGGTGGTAGGACGCCTTTTCTGTCTAAAAGTCCATCTGAGTGGCTACCACCTTCTTACCAATTTCTGCCACCAAGAAGCGGTGCTTGCTCTGCGGTGTTCCAGTCTGAGGAGTATAGAGAGTCAGTATAACTACAGGCTGTGCGGCGTTCCATCTTAGTCCTCAGAGCAGACTTCTTTGATTGAATTATATGTGGTAGAGCCATGCTGCAGCTATATTAGTAATATAGTTGTAGCACGAATGGGTCGGCTCGACCGGGGAAGGACCACGCTCTCGCAGAATACCAGCGTAAAATAGCAGCTTAACACTGCTGTGTTTCTTATGGTGAGTGTAGAGAACCGGAGACCCTTTTTACTGGAAAATAGGCATTCCATCTTAGTCCACACGGGTGACAACGCATCTGCATTTTGATTCGCAAACGAGAATAGATGTAGATGTCTATGGGCCATAGGCAAACCACTTACCATCAGGTGGATTGTGTGCTCGTTTGTCAACCTATCCTATAAAAAAAAATCTTTGATTGAAGTTGGCTAAAGGTGTCCATGGACTGTAGCAGTGTAGTAGCAGTTTTACGTGGTAGAGCCATGCTGCAGCTATAGTTGTAGACCTCGACCGGGGAAGGACCACGCTCTCACAGGATACCAGCGTAAAATAGCAGCTTCATACTACTCATACTACACTTGCCAACCGGAGACCCCTTTCACTGGAAACGAGGCATTCCATCTTAATCCTCAAGGGTAACAATTCTCTCTCTGTCTGCAATCTGCATTTTGATTCTTTATTAAGGATACATGTAGATGCCTATGGGCCACAGTATCCACTTACCATCGGTTGAACTGTGTGCTCGGTTGTCACCCTTATTCTATAAAAAAAAACTCAATGAATTAGTAAGCTGCAGGCCCTTCTGCAGTAAGCAGAAGAAACAGTGCAAACAGCATCGTACGGATAAACGATCTGGTAATATATGCAAGAGGTCGATGGATGCAGGTGGCTCTGGACTTTGCATTGTGACATACTTTGGGGTAGGCTTATGTTCAGTGGAGGACATGTTGATAATGATTATGATAATAAACCTCATTTTAGCTGCGGAGCTGCGCGCGCGAAACAAATAGTAAGCTAAGAGTAAATGATCACGTTTTATTACCTTTGAGGAGTTTTGCTAAAGCACGTGGCCATTTGAACATTACAGAATCCGTACCGGCTCCCCTTGGACTTGATATGTCCAATCTTCACGTTGCTGGGGATCAGCGCGCCCACGGACAAGCACACGGTGCAAAATCCTAGAAACTAAAGCAATTTTTATTAAATAAAATTATTTTCTAATCATGACTCTTATTATTTATATAACTGAAGCGACAAATAAACAGTCCACGTGATGGTAAGTGGTTATTGCAGTCCATAGACTTACGTGGTAGAGCCATGCTGCAGCTATATAAATAGTATAGTTGTAGACCTCGATCGGGGAAGGACCACATATAAAATAGCAGCTTAACATTGCTGTATTTCGTATTGTGAGTGTAGAGAACCGGAGACCCTTTTTACTGGAAAAGCGGCATTCCATCTTAGTCCTCACACACGCATCTGCATTTAGATTCTTTATTGAGGATATACGTAGACGTCCATGGGTCACAGCAACCACTTACCTATAGGTGGACTGTGTGCTCGTTTGTTACCCTATCCTTAAATCCAAAAAAGGCTACTAAAAACTTCTCTAAGATGGAAAGCCTCCACAGCCTTACACACTTGCTCTCCATGTACCTACTTCAGAGAAAAACACAGAAGTGCAAGCATTGGTGTTTGGCAGCAGAAATAGGTAAGAGAGTTCCTACCTAACGAGACGGACTCCTGGACAGAAAAGTAGTTCTATTACCTAGTAAAGATTTGGATACATACTAGTGATCAGGCCCGGCTTCTCACGGGTGATTTCTGGATCTCTACCGGGTCCAATTGTGAATCTAAACTATTCTCTAATCAACTTAATCACACACACAAAATTTCATCAAAATCGGTCCAGCCGTTTAGGAGCTCAGTCACATACACACGGACAGAAGATTTTATTAAAGATTTGTGCATGAGTGTGTGTTCTTACTACATAGATACCTATTCCTGCGGCCAAAAAGCAGTGCCTACACTGATTTGTTCCGGTCCGTAGGGTTTAGAAAGCCAGATTAATTACAGGTTGTGAGGCGTTCTATCTTAGTTCTCATAGACTCAGAGGTATTTATTAAAAAAAATCGGTTGTCTGTAAAGTGGGTTTACTGACGATAGTTGAACGTGACAACGCCGATTGTGCCTCTTTGTCGCTCGTTTCGCGCTCTCGCTTGCACTTCAAGCCTTAAATGGAACGCCGAGGTAAAGCCGCATGAGTCATGTTTTTTCGTGCGTGCAGCCAGCTTTATCGAATTATAAGACGTTGTCACGTCAAAAACATTATTTGCAACTAAAATTTATTTAGGTGACGTGTGTGTCCAACACTGGACTTTTAAGGGCTGTTAAAGAAAGAAAGAAGAAAGATGTGAGTGTTTTAGGGAGTAAGTAAGTACTTTTAGATATAAGGCCGTTTAAATTATATCCCTACCTGTACATTATTTTCCTTCAACGCCGTAATTTTACTGTCACTTGTAACGTAGTTCTTCAAAGACCCTAAAGACAGCCTCTCTTCGATCCTCACTTGCGCCATGCGATCCTCGTCGTTCAGCACTTGCTTGCCCACTAGCATTCTGTTCAGGATATGGGTGGGCATCTTTATCTGTTCCTCTACACTGGTCAGGGTTGTCATCAAAAGGTTGATGGTCGATACTAGGAACATTATATTTTGCATGTCCCGCCATACTTGCCATAACTTGGAGAATAGTGGCTGCAAGTATAGGCATAGAACAATGACTGAATGTTAATATTGATAGTTTTTTTTATAGTATAAGCCTGACAAACAACCACACAGTCTATGTGATTGTGAGTGGATGCCGTGGCTTATAGATATCTACATCTACCATCGATTAAGAATCAAAATGCAGATGCGCCGTCACCCCCGTGGACTAAGATAGAATGCATCGATTTCAGTAGAACAGGTCTATTTCTTAAAATATTTTTTTTTCTGGTTAAATCGGACGGTTGTTCGTTGGCTAGCAATTCAGTTAAACGTCAGCAGTCAACTGTATGCCTATGACTGTGGCGGCACTGTCGTCATGCGATAAGCGAAACGCACCGAAGCCTAAATCGCACTATCTAAGTTCTCAAGTGAACGTGCTATATGTAGAACAACTCCGAAATAATACACAGTGTGTTGGCCGATCTCCGGGCTGAACACCTTGCCCCGCGGGAGATCTCCCTTTTCCTCCCACGCTCAAACCTTAATGTTTTAACAAAAGGGCTGGCAAATTGTTACCCTGTTTCTGGGTGATTAAAGTGACAGGAGTTTTTTTACGTAATAGGAAGAGAAGAGAGGACCACGCTTCCACAGAATACCAGCGTAAAATAGCAGTTTTATATTGCTGTGTTTCGTATGGTGAGTTTTTTTTTTATAGGATAGGGTGACAAACGAGCACACAGTCCATCTGATGGTAAGTGGTTGTTGTGACCCATAGACATTTACATTTATCCTCAACAAAGAATAAAAACGCAGATGCGTCGTCATCCGTGAGGGCTAAGGTAGAATGCCTCTTTTCCCCCCGGTCGAGCCGACCCATTCGTGCTACAACTATACTACTAATATAGCTGCAGCATGGCTCTACCACGTAAAAACAGTGCAGAGAACGGGATATTCTTTTTACTGGAAACGAGACATTCCATCTTAGTCATCAGGAGGTGACGACAACACATATGCATTTGGATTCTTAATCGAGAATAGATGTCACACAATACAATCAATGAAAATAATGATGAGGTTAACTGCGTGCTCGTTTGTCACCAGTTTTTTAGTTCTATTTTAGCAACAACTGTATTTTAGCTGCACTACAGTGAATCGACCCTACCGATGAAGATCAGCATAAAATATCAGTTATCAGCATGAAATAGCATACTAATGCGCGAAATTACACAGCTATGCTGTTATACTCGTATATATTTCGTATCGTAGGGCGTTGATTTTTGTCTTCTTCAGTGATAGCGCATCTTCATTTTGATTCTTAATCTGTGGATGCAGGTGGCTCAGGACTGTGCTTTGTGGCATTCCTTGAGAGAGGACCAATGTTTATTTATTGATCTGAGGCGATTGGAACTCCGTGACGGACCGCTCCGGGCTCAAATTGCCTGCAGTGCAGTGCTTCTCGATACCGCCCGCATCGTCCGCCGGTTTCTTTCCCTTTCTCCCTAACCCTCGGTCGTTTGGTCTCCCCTGCCGAGGGCTTCCATCTGGTTGGGTTTATATTTATTTATGTATTTTTATTTATACATTTTACCATTCTAATATATACTTATATATACATATTTATCATTTTTATTTATATACTAGCTTTTTACCCGCGGCTTCGCTCGCGTGGTCTTCTTTTTTAGAAACATTATTAAATGTCCATGCCAAATTTAGTAAAGTTCGATCACTTTTAGAGTCAAGTCGGTGTCTGTGTATCTATGTCAGTTTTTCAAAGAATTTTTTGAATTCCCAAAGACTATTGGACCTAGATGATTGAGGGACACGTGCAGAAATAAGTTTTTCAGAATTGCATTAATATCATATGTCTAGAAATATCTACAATTTTTTTTATATTAGACCTGTCTTCCGATGTATCTATCTATAACAAAGATAAATAGTCTTGGAATACAAATTTACTATTATTATTTACTCTTTACATTCATTATAATGTATAAGTAATATTATATTCAGTCTTATATGCGATATTTGATTCATACCATTGTTTCCATTTAATATTGATTGGCACCATAAAATAGATTCTGATTTTTTTTCTACGTTCGAGTAGACTTCAAAATTTCATAAATGCAGTTCTGATAATGATGAATACTACACATATGATAAAACAAATTGTAATAAATCACGTTACATTTTAACTTCTATTTAAGCGGGTTGTACAAAACACATCTTTGGAAGAAAGTTCCATAAAAATTTGCGTAAAACAACGTATTGCTGATGTGAAGCATCGACGCCCCGAGAAGTCTGAAAGTGTGTCAATATGTTGAGTATCGTCCCAACCATTATATCAGATCTGATAGACAACAAATAAACCCCCGCCCCCCTCTCCATGGGTTCTGTATATTGCCCGAAACGTCATCAATTATAAAAGTTAAAATTAAACACGATAAAATCCTTATGATTACTTTTATTGCAAATGAAGTTCTATTCGCAGTGAACATGGGTAGAACTACACTCATGATCGAAAGCAGAAAAATATTCGCCTTGTTGTGGCGGCGAAAGAGAATCCGCCACCTCATATCGTTCCGTGTGTGTCCTAAGAGGCGATAGAGGAAAACGTTTGTTTTCCTCTATCGCCTCGCCTCCCCATCTCCTGTTTAGGAGATGGGGAACATCATATTCCTGACAACAGTTCAAAATAATAAATGCTGCGGATGCCAACCTGCCTGCCAAGCGTGGCAACTATAGCAAATATCCAGCCTATTTGACAAGTTATGGGTGAGACCTATGTTCAGTTCAGTAGACTTTTGATAGGTTGTAATGATAACGATGATGAGTTCTATTCTTTCGAATCTTTGCTACCGTTAATATTTACGGTAGTGTGAAAACAAAAACGTAACATCTCCGAAAATATAAATGATATAAAAACAGCATAATTGCCCCATTAAAACTAAAAAAGTAGCGACCTACCTACATACATGTCACTACTGGGCACAGGCCACAGAGCTTTTGGCCAAAAAAGTGCCAACGCTGGATCACCTCAGCTGGGGAACTTCTCAGATATTCAAGTTTTCTTTCACCGCCGAGAACGTGGTAAATCGACACTTCAAATTGCATTTAACATATATGTAAAAATATATAATAATGCTTATGTACTATGAAATTTACCTTTGCCTTTGACAAGTAAAATAAAAAATATCTTTGTTGAAGTAAAATCTGCAATCTTCGATATTTAAAGTATTTTTTCGCAACAGCCTGTTCATTTCCATATCTAATGTGAGCTATGAAACCACTACTGTCACAAAAATCTTGCTTTGTCTGATAATATGAAAACCCAAAAATACAAAAATACAACAAACTGATTTATGTCTCATTAAAGGTATAAAAACTAAAGTAGCAGCTTACATACGTCTCACTACTGTGCGCACGGCTCCCCGTTACCTATAGTGTTTGTGAGCAGAAAAGAGTATGCCGCAAACCTTCAACTACTACTCCGAAATTTAGGTTTGCCCACGAAGTTTTCCTTCACCACTTCACTGGGTACCTATGTAGAAAGTCAGTACGTAAAATTTCCCATAACAGATTCATTTGTCCTCAAAGGACTCGTACACGTTTTGCTCCCTTGCCGTGATGAAATCTCACGGCGAGCTACATGGCTGTCGTATTTGCTTAAATAAAATTCATAAAAACTGAAACAAAGCATTTGTACCATTGTTGACCATATCTACCGAGTAATTAAAAACCCAACGATACCACGAACTATTCCATCAAATAGAGATAAAATCACACAGTGCACTTAATTTCCAATTATTTACATCAGATAACGTGATAACATAAAATTATGAAGTAGGTAAAATGAAACCTGTGCTGACAGACAACCAATATATTGAACTAAAGAGCTTCTCTCCTAATCTCAGTTTTGTGTACAACAGTGTTGTTAGCCATTTTGCCAAACGTGGTTATTGTGGTAAATGATCCCGATAATGACCACCGGTCTAGATATTTTTAAGTGTGACAATTTTTGTTGCTGCACGAATAAGAATTCATAAGAAAGTAGAGGGCGCTATATTACATTAATACTATGAAAGTCAAAACTATACTATCTAGTAATATCGGCTATAGAAGAAAGAAGGCTCAAGAGCCACCCCAAAACCGGGAACATTTATTTATTATATAAAAAAGGCAATAAGTGATGTTGATTATGTTAAAAATCTGTTTCCGTTATAAAACACGCTATTAGCGCCGCTAGCGATGGAAAACCATTTGACGATATGAAGATATTGCATGAAATAGCAATATTGTGTTAGGTTAGTGATATCGTTAAACGATCTCTATTCTTTGTTTGGCTAAGCTATATTATGACATGGTCAACAACAGTGATAAATATCATGAAATTACACCATTTCACGAAATAATGATTTCATGAGAATTTTGCAATAATTGCAGGACGGACCAGTTTTAATCAGTTTACATACAGATATATTATATATAGTATTAAACGTATAGTATTAAACGTATGAAAATTGTTATGTTTTTTAGTTCAAAATAATATAAATGTTCATACGTTTGATAGATGATGTCATGATGTTTTTAGATAATAGATGTCACTTTTATCAATTATTTTTTGAATTTTAATTATTGCACTTTTAAAATGAAATAACGATTAAATTAAGACTTAGGATTTTAAAATAATTCTATTAATGTAATTTTTTAAACATATAAATGTAAGTTATTTATATAATTTATTAGTTACTAAAGGCAAAATGTAGGCTTTTCCATTTGATGACAGATGGCGCTGTTTTGATAACTAAAACGTATATCGTCAGCGGAGTTTCAAATTGTTATGCAAAGGTTAAAACTAATTTAAACTAAATTTACAAATATAATATTTCTTTTAAAAACACCCGTCATCCCGCCTATTAACTAAGATAATCATATATAATAGAAAATTAACATCTAAAGGAAGAAGAATACTTAACCTTCTTTTTTAAGTTTCGTAATCGGATAAAAAGTAGCCTATAAGTTGCCCCGGGGTACTAACTACCTACATATAAAATTTTATGGAAATTGGTCCAGCAGTTTTTGCATGAATCGGTAATACACAGACAGACAGACAAAAATTCTAAAAACCACTAATTTAGCTTCAGCACACTTTATTTAGTAATATGGACTTGTTTTTTCAAAAATATGTTACAATTACAGACACGGCTTTTCTACAGATTTATTATATGTATAGATTTATACAAGGCAACTAGACGAGAAAACTATATAAATACCTCAAATAATATGTTTATTTGTTGATCATAAGTAATACATTAGTAAAGATATTAACAGTTGCATATTTTGTCCTATATTATCTACCATTAATTGGCATACAAATATTTAAATGGAAATGAATTGTCTCAAAAATTTGTGAAGGGAAATAATGGTGATGATGATGATGATGAATCGAAAATAGATGCTGGTGTATAGTGTTGTAGCACACTTAGACCAACTAAAATGAGACGGAAAGAGCGCTGTGTACATTTCTAGGGCACCGAAACCACGGTCACCTACTTGACTCACGCATACATCTTTTTTTTTTCTTTAACAGTCCATAAAAATTCACAGCTAGTCACACACATATGCAACTAAAACCATGTTGTTGGTTACGAATGATTTTAGATACTGAATTGTTCGTTATTGCGTGTGAGTGTTCATACAATAAGTAGAGTATCGTTTTGTCTTGGTTTCGGCGTCACTTACAATGTACCCAGAGCTCCGTCAATTTTTCTTTATTGATCTGAGGGCACTTACATCTATCCTCGATCAACCATAATGCAGATGTGTTGCCAGTGTCCACCCCTGATCGCTAAGATCTAATATATAATAATTTAAAATTAAAAATTATGTACAGTCTACTTCAATATAAATTATTAAGAATAAATCAAAAACTATTGGTCTGACTTTGATCAAATTCAAATGTGACCACATGTCAAGTACCAGCTTTCAAATAAAAAAAGAATCATTGAAATCGGTTCACCCATTAAAAAGTTATGAGGTATCACACATTAAAAAAAACATACAATCGAATTGAGTACCTACCGTCTCCTTTTTGAAGTCTGCAGAAAATTAATATTTGTTTGTTCGTATTTTATGCACTGCCATACCGTTCATCAGATTGCGGTAAAACTTTGTCAAGTTATTGCTTGCACTTGCACGAAGGATATAGCATAGTACAATTAACTTACAGTAGGTGGCGCGCGTATCGCACCCACAAATATATTTGAAAGTTATATATCATTCAACTTCAATGAATGTATTATCATTCCTTATAAAACTATATATAACTCTTTCAAATTAAAAACAATATTTCCACAGTTATTTCTTTTGCGGGAGCAACGCGCCGGGTACTAGCTAGTAAGATACAATAATTCACCCGACACTTACAAACACAGTTCCGACCGGCACCGCAGCTTTGTACTTCACGGCTGTGTGCAGCTCCTGCAAAATAATCCGCACTCGCTCTACGCACTGCGTCGCACTCTGTACTAGAACGTCGACATCGTTAAGAAACTTTCTTGTATATATTTCGTACTGTCGATAGAAGGCCAGAAGCTCAAATATTTGGTTATAGTCGTCTCTAAAAAGTAAATAACAATAATTAACATACGTCCATCTGTAGAGGAAAATTGTATATAAATAATCAAATAATACAGGTGGCTCAGGAATTCAGAAACGTCCTTCTGAGGCGTTCCTTGGGGGAGGCCTAAAGGTATATATTATATTAGATATATAAGTTGCAGTCGCGTTGTAACAACCGTGCTAGACAATCAAATGGACGAGTACAGCTGGGACTGAAAATACCTATGCACGGTTTACGAAATCATCATCATATAATTTTTTTTTAAATATACTGACACAATATGGCTTTTGACCATAGAGCAACACGGGCCACCGGCGAACCGGAGGGATGTAGCCATACGCATGGGTTCCCCTCTGTCTAAGTATAAGTTTTTTTTTTTTTTGGTAAAAAGACGTTACCCCCGCACTAGGATTTTCTCCTGTATCGTGGAGGCAGTTTACAAACATATATTGCACAAGGACAAACATCCAGACCCGGAACAATTATTTGTAGGCCATACAAATACTTGTTCCGTGTGTTCAAGTGGTCCTATGCGTACAATAAATCTAATTTCAATTGCACTGCTCACTAGACTAAATCTAGTCGCGCGAATAAATCGACGTCCTACAAAAATGCCGAAATATTCGCCGCAATAAAAGATTTGCCGCGTTTTGTAAATATGACAAAAATATAGCGTTATATAAATAATTGTTTATATATAAATAATTTTTAATCACACTATTGCTATTTACTTCTTTTTAAATTTAAAAAAAAAACTACAACTAGCGGTCGCATTGTTTCGGATAATAACACAGGCCGTTTGCCCTCATACAATATACGAATCAGTCTAGCGACTGACCCAAACACAGAACATACATTAACCCTAAAGGCGGACCCCGAGTCTTTACCCAAGTTATCGCTGTCACCGAGTAATAGAGTTATAAGTTTCTACGTGTGTGTGAAATTGTTAGTAAACTGTTTTGTTACGTGTGAGTTTCGTAGTGACAGACTATTATATTTGTGTGCGCAGATTTCCCCCTGCAAAAATGACAGACAATTCTCTATCAAGAAAAAGCGCTAGGGCTACTCCCCTCCGGTCCGCCGGTGACCAGTGCTGCTCTATGCTTTCGACAGATGGCGGTGTATATATATATATATATTATTAAGAAAAACTCACCGAGTGAATTCAGAAGCCACGTTAATCTCTACATTGCCAGTCTCATTTTGTATAATAATACTGTCTTCTATGGCAGTGGTCAACGTGTTTACTCTTTGCATCACCACTATGAGGTTGTTGGACAAAGAGTCTTGACAGGCCCTGCCAGCGTCCACTAAGTTGAAAGGTACTGACACAAAAAAAGAAATTAAAAGTAAAAATTATGACACAAAAGTATAACATAACGTACTTTATTTATTTATTTATTCTATTTATTTACTCTTTATTGTACACCAGAAAACAAAACAAAAACGAATACAATTAAATCTAAATTACAAAATGTACAACAGGCGGTCTTATCACTCTGGAAGTGATTTCTTCCAGACAACCATAGTGTAGAGAACTGATGTAAACAATAGTTAAAAATAGAAGGGGGCGTACAAAATAAAAATAAAAAATATGAAAATACATACAAACAAAGGCAAGTGAAGATTATGTATGATATAATATAATGCCTTTTGTACGCCGATGATCAAGTCATACTTGCGTCTTCGGCGGCCGAGTTGCAAATGATGGTTACATTAATGAACAGGACATTAAAAGAAAAGGGAATGAAAGTGAACGCAAGTAAGACGAAAGTTATGGTTTTTGAAAGAGAAGAAAGTAAAACGATATGTGAAATAAGAATAGAAGGGGAGTTGGTAGAACAAGTAGATGAGTTTGTGTATTTGGGATGTGTGTTTAGCAAGGATGGTAGATATGATAAGGATATAGAACGACGAGTGAATGCAGGAAATAGAGTGAATGGGGCTCTACACTCTATTGTGAAAAGTCAGAACGTGTCCAAAAAGGCACGTATGGCAATTCACAATGCTGCGTTAGTGCCTACTTTAATGTATGGTAGTGAAAGTTGGGTGTGGCAGAAGAAGCACGAGAGTAGAATAAATGCTGTAGAAATGCGGTCATTAAGGAGTATGTTAGGGATGAATCTGAATGACAGAGTGAGAAATTGTTTAATAAGACAAGAGTGTGGTTTGCAAGATGATGTTGTGACCAGGATTAAGAAAGGAATGCTTCGGTGGTTTGGTCATGTAGAAAGAATGAATGAGGAAAGAGTGACAAAGCAAATTTATGTTGCAGAGGTGAACGGCAGAATCGGGAAGGGTCGCCCTAGGCGAAAGTTTATCGACCAAATTGGCGATATATTGAAAATGGGCCAAATCAAGAGTACCTTTAACCGACGAGCGTGTATGCGTAGGTATATGGATGTGGAGGAAGCGAGAGAGGTCTGTCAGGATCGTGCCAAATGGAAGTCCATAGTCTCTGCCTACCCCTCTGGGTGACAGGCGTGAGTGTTTATGTATGTGTATGTATGTATGTATAATATAATAGATTAAATGAAAAGAGTACAAAAAAGGAAAAGTGATTTATCTAATAGCGTTCTAAGTAATACGATTTAACAAGACTTTTGAAAGAATGAAGAGATTGCGCACGACGAATGTGGAGAGGTAAAGAGTTCCACAAACGTACAGCAGTTACATTAAAGGATTTCTTAAAAAAGGAGGAAGAGTGCGAAGGAGTAGAGAGAGAAAAATTGACAGAGGATCGAAGGAACCGATTATGGGTAAGGGAAAGATACTGGAAACGGTCTTTTAGATAATGAGGAGTGGAAGGATTAAACAGCACGCTATACAAAGTGGAGAGAATGTGAGTATTCCTGCGAAGGCGGATCGGGAGCCATTTGAGCTGTTTGCGAAATTCAGAGATATGATCATATTTGCGAAGCCCAAATATGAATCTAATACATAAATTTTGAACGCGCTCAAGCTTATTAAGCTGCTCCTCGGTAATGTCAAGATAGCATATGTCAGCATAGTCAAGGATAGGTAGAAGTAGAGACTGGGCGAGCGTAACTTTAGTTACTGTGGGAAGAAAATTACGTAATCTACGTAAAGAGCTTAAAGCAGCAAGCATTTTTCTACTAACCTCATTAATCTGTGAGGTCCAAAACATACAAGAGTTGAGATACAACCCCAGATTTTTAACCTTGTTACTGTAAGGGATTAGAGTGCAGTCTAGTAAAATACGAGGTAGGGAAGACTAGTCAATTTTTCCAATTAATCTGAGTTTTCTTAGGATTAATCGTTAAGCCATAACGTTTACTCCAATTCGAAATACAAGTCAGATCAGCGTTAATAGTGTCAACTGATTTAGACAAATCTTCAAGAGATGATTGAGTATAGATTTGGAGATCATCAGCAAACAAGTGGTAGGAAGAGGACAGATTATGACTTATAGAGTTAATGAAAATTGCAAACAGGAGAGGAGACAACACGCCACCTTTTATTATACTTTTGTGTCATAATTTTTAATTTTACTTTGTTATACTTTTGTGTCATTAATAAAATAATAAACAGAATTATTTTGTGGGGTACTAATGTAGTTTTTTTCCTTTTTTTATTATAAGAGTAGTGAACACCTCTTCAACAACCTCTTGATTCATTTAGATATCATCATCTGACAAAAGAAACAAACAAACTTGAGCGGTTGCAAAACTTATGTATTCGTTATATTTTTGGGCTGAAAAAGTATGACCACGTCTCCTCATATCGCAAACAGCTCAAGTGGCTCCCAATCCGACTTCGCAGGAATACTCGAATCCTTTGCCTACTCTTTAACATACTATACAATCCAACATCACCACCCTATCTACGTGATCGATTCCACTTTGCGCACTCCCCCGATGCAGTTTGCAGATCACATTTAAAAACCCTCCTAAATTTCCCTTCCTCTAGAACAAAGTCCTATTCTCACTCTTTTACAGTACATGCAGTTAGGTTATGGAATTCTCTTCCTGCTGCAATTCGAGAGGCTCAAACAGTGTCCGTGTTCAAAAGGCGAGTCAAAGAGCACTATCTTTCTTTGTCGTCCTAATGATTATATATATAATATATTATTATATTTATATATGTAATATATATATGTATATATGTGTATGTGTATATGTATTTATAGTGGTATTTAGTTATATGTATGTTTACATGGATATTTTTTTTATTAGCTTTACTTTATGTTAAGTATATTAATATTATAAAATTTTATTATAAGAGTGCACACTAGTTCAGCTTCTCTTTTAATTTGTCCAGTATCAGGCCTGCTGGAAGAGATTTCAATATGAAATAAGCAGTGCCTTTGTACAAAATATCTTTTTTTTTCTTCATTTTAACATTATTTTGTGTGTACATAAATGGTTAAATAAATAAAATAAATAATAATAAATAAAAGATATAGATTTTATAGTGAACATGGCAACGATTGTGGCGGTGGACTACGGTCGAAGTTCGTAGGGCGGTAACAGTATATCGTCTAGTCTAATTAATAATGATTTATCTACACCACGAGCACGCAGTCCACCTGATGGTAAGTGGGTGCTGTGACCCATAGACATCTACATCTATTCTCGATTAAGAATCAAAATGCAGATGCGTTATCACTCCTGAGGACTAAGATGGAATGCCTCTTTTCCATTAAAAAGAGTCTCCGGTTCTTTACACTCACCATACGAAACACAGCAGTGTTAAGCTGCTATTTTACGGTGGTATTCTGTGAGAGCGTGGTCCTTCCCCGGTCGAGCCGACTAATATAACTGCAGCATGGCTCTACCACGCTTAAAAATTTCATGTTTAAAAATAATAAAAAATAAATAAAAACCCCATGGCTAAATTACTAATTGTAGTAGATGGATATTTTGTGAAGGATATAAAAACACTATGAAGAGTTAGTCGTATCATTTATTGTTTGTGACTTGGTGCCGACCCATATATATATGATTTAATTCTCATGCGATGAGATCTGAGGTATAATATGAATTCGAGGATATTTCCAACATAGCCAAACCCTAAAATCAACAATTTCTTAAATCATCCATGTACATTCAATTTTTTGGATGTCTGCGGTGGTAACTTTCTCTTGCGACCACTACACGCTCGTCAGTCCTTTTTCTTTAAGTAAAATGACGTACTTACAGTCTGGTATACCTTCACCGCCTTTCTTGCAATCCCTATTAAAAAGTCTGACTCCAGATACAATCTGTACCAATTCGTAGAGTTGCGTCAACTTCTCCGAGACGGGAAGTGCAACAAACACTTTTAAGTCGTCAAGAGAGAATACACTTTCCAATGCCGCTACACCTTCTTTAAGATTCTGTAAGTTCATAAACAAGAGATAGTTTCCATATATAATTTACACTTTGATAAAACTACAAATTGACGTCAAGAGATCACAACTAAAATGTTGTCCTAATACCTAGTTACATTAAAATCTTAATTTATGCACCATTAGCGATGGAATGTTTTCTTTTCGGATTACCCCTGAAGTTATAATCTATTTAGTAAATAAATACGCATTATTGAGGATAACTCAAAAACTACAGTTCAGATCTTGATCAAATTTATACGGGACCACATGAGAGGCACCAGTTTTCAAATAAAAAAAGAATCGTTAAAATCGGTTCACCTAGAAAAGAGTTCTGACATAACACACATAAAAAATATAGTCGAATTGAGAACCTCCTCCTTTTTTGAAGTCGGTTATAAAAATAGATAGTTTAGCTATAAAATTAAAGCTGTATGATCAAAAATTAAGAAACATTTTTAATAATTATAACGCCATGTGGTAGCGACGTACCTACCTACAGTCGTAACAAAACCGATTATATATGTACTCGTCTCGTTCCGAAAATATCGTATGCATTAAAAGGATGAAAGTTTGATGATTGCATCAGAATCAGGTGTTACGAGTCACGAGGCATCCTCAGGTGAAGTAGACTATACTTAGAAGGGAATAGTGCACGCAATTTACGGAGCAGGGGATGTGTTCTTCAAACTAGGTAAGACACATCATTTTATTTTATTACGCGGATCTCAGATAATTATTTTTTAACTTTTTTAAATTTCATGAAAGAATAAACAACCTGTATACGAGGGCGGCACTGAAAATTTTGGGAATCAAGGAAGTGACAGAACATTACTAGGTATTTAAAAATGTATTTATTGCTTTTCGAAGTATTCTCCGCGAAATTTGACACATTTTTCCATACGATGGAACCAATCATTGAAGCTACCATTCCATTCGGAATTTGGGGTCTCCAAAATGGCCGTTTTGTAGGCGTCCACAGCTTCTTCAGGTGATGAAAATCTCTGTCCACGTAATTTATTCTTTATTTTAGGGAAAGTATAGAAATCATTAGGGCTTAGGTCGGGGCTGTACGGCGGATGGTCTAATAATTCTATGTTTTCTTGCTCTAAAAACTCTTTTGTTCTGTGTGCGGTGTGAGAACTCGCATTGTCGTGATGGAGGATGATGATGCGGCGGTTGCAGTTCTCTTTACGGAGTTCAGAAACGACCTGTGGCAAACAAATGCTAGCATACCATTCTGCATTAACCGTTCTTTGTCCCTCAAGAGGAATAGTCGTAACATGGCCGATTTTGGATACAAACGTGGCCACCATTTTTTTTGCAACACTCCGTGAACGAACAATTTTTGTTGGCTTTAACTCACTTTCGAACACCCAAACTCGTGACTGGTTTTTTGTTTCGGGTTCGTACGCATATAGCCAGGATTCGTCATCTGATACGATGTTGCATATACAGCATTTGAGGATCCTGCGTGGAATCTTTCGAGAGTTCTGACGCACCAAGTAACGCGAGCCGCTTTTTGCTCTTCACAGAGCGAATGCGGTATCCATTGGGAAAACAACTTTTTTACACCTAATTATTCATGCAAGATTATTTGTATTTGACTCATGCTAATGTCTAAAGTTGTCTGAATTTCGCGGTATGTCACATGTCGATCTTCCTCAATCAGCTTACGCACAGCATCAACGTTTTCTTGAGTGACTGCAGTTTTTGGACGACCTTGACGGGGATCATCACTGAGCTTTACACGTCCACATTGAAATTCAGCAAACCAGCGATAGATTGTGGTTTTGGATGGGGCTTCATCACCAAATGCAGAAATCATCCGGTCAACACACTGTTTTTGTGTTAAACCACTTCGAAAGTCATAATAAATCATCGCTCTTGAATTTTCTCGAGTCAATTCCATTTTCTCAACGACTAAACAAGTTTGACAAAACCTTGTGACAAGACCGAGAATCTTTTTTTAAATAAATAAATGGTATTCGATTTTTAAAACCAAGGAGTTTTCAATTAAAAAGATTTTAATATGACAGGAACAGTAGAAATATTCCATTCCCGATACTTTTAGTGCAGCCTATGTATTCCAATCGCTATATTTTTTTATAGGAGAGGGGGAAACGAGCATGTTTGCGACGAGCAGGCTCACCTGATGGTAAGTGACTACCACCGCCCATGAACAACCGCAACACCAGGGGAACCAGGGGAATTGCAGATACGTTGCAGGTCTTTTAAAAAGGAGTAGGCTCTTTTCTTGAAGGTCCCTAAGTCGTATCGGTCCGGAAAAATCGCAGATGGTAGTCGATTCCACAAGAAAGTCGTGCGAGGAAGAAAACATCTTCTAAATCGCACAGTGGTGGACCGCCAATCATCCAGATTGCAGCGATGAGCGTTCGTGAAATTTGGCGGCTGGGATTAATCCTGGCCAGTCACAGTGCCACAGAATTCGTAGTAGTTCTTATACAATTATTTATTCTGTGGTAATAGTAGAATTGCCACTCACCACGTCTGAATTTCAATCGACATCCACTTATTTTTCTTATAAAAGTAGGGGTGACAAAAGAACACGCAAGTCCATCTAATGGTAAGTGGATGCTGCGACGCATAACACATATTATGTATACACACATCAACAGAATCTAGGTCCTAAATTATTTACGACTTTATAGTTTAAAATCTTTTTAATTTCCATTAAAAGTTTATATTAAGATTGAAACCTCTTTTATTCTATTTTCAAAATTTAAAAATGTAAATAAAAAAACAAAAGAAAAAACAAAATACGGCGGCAACAGTGTTATTGTTGTTCTACTGATATTAATTAATGAAAAGGGATTAGATTGTTTATCTTTTTTAATTTAACGTCACCGTCACGTCACGTCGTCATTTGAGTCGAGATGAAATGTTACGAGCCGTGGGCATGTTAGAAAATGGTGCTATTCAACGCGTTGTTGCTGAGACCCTACACGCCAGCCATAACGTGATATCAAGGTTGTGGTCACGTTATCGCAGTACTGGGAATGTGGCTGAACGGCACACGGGTAGATGTTGTGTTACTACATAGAAACAAGATCGATTTCTCCAAATGACCACCAGAAGACAACCCAATATCACAGCGACGCAACTACTGCAAAGGCTCCAGGAGGACCACCAGCTGCTGATAAGCGACCAAACCATTGGGTTTGAAGGTTGCATGAAGTTGGTTTTCATGCTCGAAGACCGCTGCGTGTTCCAGCATTGCGACGTAGCAATCGCGGTCGGCCACTTTCGTGGGCTTGGGAGCATTTATCATGAAGTGACGAACAATGGTCTTTGGTGCTGTTCACCGATGAGACCCGATTTTGGTTTTCATCCGGATTCACGAAGAACACGCGTTTGGAGAACTCGCTGTCGGCGCTCTCCGAGACCACGATATACAAGTTTTGGATTGGCCTGCACAGTCGCCCGACCTATACCGAGCATGCCTGGGACATGTTACAACGAAAAGCTTTGAGAGATTTCTCGCCAAATTTGACGACGGAACAACAACTTTACGAACACTTGCAAAGAACATGGGACCTCATACCGCAGCAAGACATTGACAATTTAATTTTAAGTATGAACAATCGATTTCGATGTGTAATTAATGTAACAGATGGCAACACTGATTATTAATTATTAGATTTTATGAGATTTTTTTAAATTATAACTAAAATTAATAGTTTTTTTAAGAAGAAATTAAGATTTTTCATCATACTAATTTTCTACAGCGATTAAAAAAAATTACAATGTTATTTAAAAACAAAAATTACAAAATGTTTTTTATTTTTTATTAAAGCCCTTAAAATAACCTATCATTCCTCCATTTACTACATCAGAAAATTCGTAATAGATGTTTAGACTTTAGATATTTGATGAAATATAAAATATCCATAGATTCTGTTGATGTGTTTATGTATAAAACTATACCCTATCAAATTTTGTTATACAAACAAAACTAACCATTATTTGACTTGGATTCCCTAAACCACTAACTAGTATAATATAGATGGAGATCTTTCTGAATAGTTTCTTAGAATCGTCTTCTTCATTTGGCTCTGGCTCTTCGTCCAATATCTCATTCACCAATGGACGTAAGCAACTGTCAATGGACTCCAAATGTTTGTCGATGAGATTTTGGAGCTTGTCGTAATTTGTCTGCATGATAAACTGCATCTTTAAAGTGGTAATGGATGTTTCGCCTCCTGAAAATCGAAATATTCCATCAATTCTTTATTCGTGGTAGAGCCACGCTACAGCTATATTATGATTGTAGCACGAATGGGTCGGCTCGATCGGGAAAGGACCAAGCCCCATAGAATACCAGCGTGAAATATTATGTTAATGCTGTTGTGTTTCTTATGGTGAGTGTAGAGTACTGGAGACACTTTTTACTGGAAACGAGGCATTCCATCTTAGCTCTCACGGGTGACAACGCATCTGCATTTAGATTTTTGATCGAGGATAGATATAGATGTCTATAGGCCACGGCATCCACTTACCATCCGGTGGATTGTGTGCTCGTTTTTTTTTTATATAGAATGAGGGTGACAAACGAGCACACAGTCCACCTGATGGTAAGTGGTTGCTGTGGCCCATAGACATCTATCTACATCTATCTTCGAAATTAAAATGCAGATGCGTTGTCACTCGTGAGGACTAAGATAGAATGCCTCTTTTCATTTTACTAAATGGGTCTCCGGTTTTACTCTTTATTCCCTCACTCTCATAGTCCAATGGGACGGTAATGTGACATGATCGGAGAGAGATAAGGCGCTGGACCAAAGTTACGTGCTTTCCGAGGCACATGGGTAAACCACCAACATCCTGACTCGGTAGAGAAAAACCCAATAACTATTTTTCCCTGACCGGACGGGATTCGAACGCAAGACCAACGAGACAATTATCATCATTCATCATTACACCCCTTCACAAGTCCATTGCTGAACATAGGCCTCCCCAAAGAAATGCCACAAAGCACGGTCCTGAGCCACCTGCATCCATCGATTTCCTGCATGTCTTACAAGGTCGTCACTCCATCTAGTGGGGGGTCGCCCTACACTTCGCCTACCGGTACGAGGCTGCCCCTCGATAACCTTTCTTTCCCATCGGTTGTCGATTCTTCGAGCTATATGGCCGGCCTACTGCCACTTCAGCTTACTAATCCATTGGGTTATGTCGGTTACTCTGGTTCTACAGCGGTTATTCTCATTTCTAAGTTTATCACGTAGATAAACCCCGAGCATAGCCCTCTCCATAGCTCACTGAGCGACCTTGAGCGTCCTCTTACGGCCAGCAGTGAAGGATCATGTTTCAGTTCACGTCTAAGATCCATAGGTCATCACTGGCAACACGCACTAGTTGTACAATCTTGTTTTCAGGTTTTGAGGTATACCTGACAAGAAGGTGTGTCGTAATTTCCCGAACGCTCCCCAGCCGAGTTGAATTCGACAATCGGGATGTATATAAATAAATAATACTTACTCGTTAACATGGCGACGCATTCGTTAACGAAATACTCCAAATTGTTTCTGTTGATCGTTTTATTGAGCAGTTTTCCGTACTTCGGATTTAGCAGAAGCAATCCGATCAAATACGTAACAAAGTCCTCTTCCACTGTCACGTATCGCCCCTGACAATTCCTCGTCACTTCGCTTGCTATGTTCTTTATTATGTTTTCGTTGCAAGCCATTGCTTTGGTTATTTAATAAATTTCACAAAAAGTAAATATTTGTTACAAAAATTAAAAGACCATCGAAATTTTATATTGAATCACTTTCATTATATGTCATAAATTTGATAGATATTGCCATGGTAACGATGCATGGGTGCATAAGTGTTAGGCCGCGTTCCGACGACACGCGCACGCCACGTGCGTCAGCACCCGCGTCTAAAACGCTTTAAAATTTGTTGCATAATTTGAGTCTTATGACAAATCAATAAATCTGAAATAGTATAAAAAGCTCGGACGTAGGGCGTAGCGGGGCGGGTGCAGAGCGTGTGCGGGGCGAGCGCGGGGCCGGCGCGGAGCGGGACGAGGCGGGCGCGTGGCGTGCGGTTGAACATCGATAAATGCAATTTCAGATTTATTCGATCTGTTGACGTTTTAATACCCGACTGCCCCAGAAAGAGGGTAATGTTTTAAAAGTGTATATGAATACACATTATGTAATTAAACTGCTTGATGGATTTCAACATTATGGGGTATCGTTAGATTCATCTTAGTTGTGGAAGTGACGTAGGGTATAAAATTTTTCTCTCTTCGGTGAACTTTATTACACAATCGGGTTTTTTAAATTACTGTTTAAACCTCCTATGATATCAAAAGAATCTATTACTAACTTAACGGAATGCCTATTTACGCACGATGTGACGTGATACGAATCGACACTCCTCTCCTGTCCCTACCCTCCGCGGCCGATAGCCTGGCCCCATTGCCTTCGCGTAGTTACGCAGATGAGGCCGCGGAGACAGGCGCGGCTTGTTTTCCTGGTGCGTCTTACCTGAGAAGCAAAAGAAGAAGTCCGCCCCGAGTAGGGGCTGCCATGGGGCGAAGACGCTGATAGCGTCGCAGATGTGTGCGAGAACGGTCCCGTGGCCCTGCCAATATGCGGCGAAGGTGGAACATCATGGGGTTTAGTCGAAGCGAGTCCGACACAATCCGTCCTTGCCTCGCGAGGTGGGTATACATAGGCTATTCCCCAGGTAAATAAAGTCTCTTGGTGACACAACCACTAACTTATAAGTCATAAGAGACAGCATTAAACTTAACGGCACCTTAAAATTGAGTAGCGAATGAATATCTGGGCATGAGGAACCGTAGACCGTAATCTCTACCCGTTCCTGAGAAAAATAACAGTGATCTTAGATTCCCCGCTTTTATGTTTTGAGATTTGGAATCTGAAAAATAAAACATTTCGACGTAAAAATCAAAGCATATTAAATATATCAAACTGAAGTATGAAAGTGTGGCAGAAGAAGCACGAGAGTAGAATAAATGCTGTAGAAATGCGGTCATTAAGGAGTATGTTAGGGATGAATCTGAATGACAGAGTGAGAAATTGTTTAATAAGAGAAGAGTGTGGTTTGCAAGATGATTTTGTGACCAGGATTAAGAAAGGAATTCTTCGGTGGTTTGGTCATGTAGAAAGAATGAATGAGGAAAGAGTGACAAAGAAAATTTATGTTGCAAATGTGAACGGCAGAGTCGGGAAGGGTCGCCCTAGGCGAAAGTTTATCGACCAAATTGGCGATATATTGAAAATGGGCCAAATCAAGAGTACCTTTAACCGACGAGCGTGTATGCGTAGGTATATGGATGTGGAGGAAGCGAGAGGTCTGTCAGGATCGTGCCAAATGGAAGTCCATAGTCTCTGCCTACCCCTCTGGGTGACAGGCGTGTGTTTATGTATGTATGTATGTATGAAGTATGAAGACCAGTTTGGTTGTTTTTATCTACTTTAGAACCCTTCTCTATTTAACAGAATTTTGGACATTCTCTCGTATGCAATCAATAACTTTTTGGTTTGTTACACAATGAAAGACAAAAAGAGTTGTCATATTATTTATTTTTATATATTATCTTAACCCCTGTGGGGATGTACAACCTTTCAGTACCAAAGGCATACAATTCTGTCCACATGCAATCCTACCAAGTCACTTGGTATGTTCCATACTTAATTAAGATAACACGAAGGATGTATTATATAAATTAAATGAAGAAACGAGACAGAAATTGTTATCATTTGGACAATAATACACTTTCGCGTATTCTCAGACAAATACTTACTCTTTATCCTGAATAGTAACTTCGATTGTAAAAATATACTAGATCTGGGTGACAGGCGTGTGTTTATGTATGTATGTATGTATGAAGTATGAAGACCAGTTTGGTTGTTTTTATCTACTTTAGAACCCTTCTCTATTTAACAGAATTTTGGACATTCTCTCGTATGCAATCAATAACTTTTTGGTTTGTTACACAATGAAAGACAAAAAGAGTTGTCATATTATTTATTTTTATATATTATCTTAACCCCTGTGGGGATGTACAACCTTTCAGTACCAAAGGCATACAATTCTGTCCACATGCAATCCTACCAAGTCACTTGGTATGTTCCATACTTAATTAAGATAACACGAAGGATGTATTATTTAAATTAAATGAAGAAACGAGACAGAAATTGTTATCATTTGGACAATAATACACTTTCGCGTATTCTCAGACAAATACTTACTCTTTATCCTGAATAGTAACTTCGATTGTAAAAATATACTAGATTATTATACATTTCCAAAAATTTTCACACACATTTAATTCACAATTCGATCATATAATTAAAGTATTTCTTATTCTAGTGTTTGTGTGCACAACACAATTTTCCTAATTCTACAAACAAAATAATAAATTTCATACAGTCAGTCCTTAATACAGCTTAAGCCCGCAGACAGTTGACGATTTGCATTTCTATACTTCATAACGGACAACATCTTCCAAGTTTTTATTGCTATCTCCAATACCAATATTATTATTATATTAAACATGAGTTATAATTCTCTAATTTAATAAACAAAATCGCGTCACTTTTACGTATTAAAATTCACTTCAACCATTTTAAACGATAAAAAAACAGAACTAACAATCCGCCGTTAGTCAAGTTCCATGTTGCATTAACAATCTTTTGTCATTATTATGGATTTAGCTCATGGAATTAATATGTACTATGTATTAGAGGAGTATGGAGTGTACAGTTTTTTACTATGTGGTGCGGACGTTGTAGAGGTAAGCAGGACCATCTCATATGGAGGGAAAGTTGAAAGTCTCCTATACTGAATATATTTAATCACAGAATCATGTTTTGATTTATTAAATACATCTTTTATTCATGCGAGGTTCAAAAAAATAATAATATAATGCTAGCCCATTAATCTAGGACAAATTCTCTCTATAATAAAAGAGGCCCATGTCTACAAGTGGACTTTCACGGGCAGTGAAAAGTAGAAGTATAGGGTCTGATTCCTGTTTCGAATGTTAATTTGATAACTATTACAATTAAAACCAGTCTGTTTGTAGAATCAGGTGTTTTAAAGACACTTTACACTAATAACAGCAGTTTCGTCAAGTAGTTAGTGAATTAACACACAACAGATTATTATTCACAGATATTACACAAAAAAAATTTCCGTGTGTATTTTCATATGCCTTTGCAAAAGACTTTCTGTAATACATGTATGTATAGTGAAACATTTTTCTCTAGTATGTATTTTTCATGTGTTAGCAAATTACTTTTTATAATACAGATAAATTCAAAGATATGACACGTTAAGGTTTTTCTCCATTGTGTATTTTTAAATGATTTTGCAATTGATTTTTTCTTATACATCTATATTCACAGATATTACACAAGAAAAATTCCGGTGTGTATTTTCATATACCTTTGCAAAAGACTTTCTGTAATGTACACAGAAACATTTTTCTCCAGTATGTATTTTCATGTGTTTAAAAATAACTTTTTTAAATATATCTAAATTTACAGATATTACAAGAAGTTTTTCTTCAGTGTGTATTTTTTATGTGTCTTCTCAAACGAGTTTTTCCCATTTATAGGTTATGATAGTTTTTTTCATCACTTTTATGTGTACATTTATAATCACAATAATTACAATAGTACACTTGTTTAGTGACATGAACTTCGGCCCAGCGTGGCCACAAAGGCTTCAGTGCTGAGGGCACTTACAAGTTCTAAGTGAACGGCCTTAGTGGAGAGGCACCCAAAACGCACAGATAGGCCTTAGTATGATTTGTTCACGCAAGTAGACGTAATCAAGCCATCTACTATATAACCATTTACTTAACCCTTCCAGTACCGCGCCCACTATAACAAAAAACGGCTTTGTACCGGGAGCTTCCGACGTCATCTCGGCGCGCGGCACTTGTTTCAACATTTATGTTTTTCACGACTGTTCGTTTATGTTATAAGAAGCTTGAGTTACAGTTCTTTAAATCTGATAAGATTGTCGATAAGTAGAAACAATAACAATAACATTTGGATGTTTAATTAGTTTTGTACAGCTTTTTGTTTCTAAGGGATCTTGAAAAAGTGTATTTACTGCCAATAAATTTGTTTTTATCAATGAAAAAGCGTAAGTTTTTATTTTATTTTTATGTCTTCACAATCAATACAAAATAGCCTTCCTTGTATAAACCGAAATTATGCATCTCACCATTATAATAATTCTACTTTTTCACTCGCAAACATTTGCTAAAAATTCGACAATAGACAGTTTGCGCGCGCTTTGTAACCTCATTTTCAAAACCTTTTTGTGAAAATATTATAGCGTCTTCCTTAATTTTTCTTATACAATCATAAAGATATAATATTAAGGAATAATATGTCTTTATGAATTTACATACGTGCAATAAACTATCTATAAAAAGGCTAAATATCTGAGAAGGTAGATCTTATTTGAAATCTTACCCGTTATAAATTGTTCGCGTAAAGGTGTTTTGTTTTTCCTTTTTTATCAATTGAAACACAAAAGTTGACTGCTGTTGTAACTTAAGTCATCCCAAAACATTATCTAGTAAAGATCATTAACCTTTCTTACCAGTTTTTAAAAGAAAATCCAACAAAAATCACAAACACAAAAAGAAAACAATTACGCAATTAACAGCACCAACAACGCGAAAGTGAATGCCTATTATTTTTTATTTCGTCTATGTAACCAAGTGAGTTTAATACTTGAGAATACACTTTAGTTTGTTCAGAATCGAATGAAATAGTGTTCAATTGAAAATATACTGTATTTTTATATCAATTAACACGAAAATAGCAGCACGTAATGCGGACATGAATTCATGTCCGCGGTACTCAACGGTCACAAAACGTCGACATGAATTCATGTCAACGGTACCTTAGGGGTTAATCGTGCAGTAGCTGATTGCAATCTGATAATCTCCTAACTAGGTAGCTTTTTTAGACATGTAGTCCTATGCTTATATTTCAACCAAGTTTCAAAAGCATCAATACTCAAAACTACTATGTAAAACTTGAAAATAAATTGTAATAAATTTATTTCTTGATGCGCATCGATCAAAACAGATAAACTAAGCAAAACGATAAACATAAGAGATAGCCAAATTTTTTTCCCAAAGTAAATATCTTCGACAATACCAACAAAAATGTGGAAAAAACGAGAGGATTGATTTTTATTTCTTTCGGCACAAACAGTGTTACTCAATTTCAATTTTCCCCTCAACAAAGTAAACAAAATGATTAAATATATTTACAAACATATGTATTCGTATTCAAAGAGTATGTTAAATTCACCTTTTTACTCACAACCACTACAACTACGAAACATTTCGCAGAAAACTCAAAGCATTTTTTTTATTAAGTGCTCGACCAAAACCAAATCTAATACTCTTTGACAGCGTGATTCAACGCTCCAGGGGAGCCCTAGTCTTCCCACCAACCAAGTGGAGGCCACCCAGTGTTGTGAACCCGAATCCAATAGAGCGCGAACCGTTAAACAGTCGCCACTCGGGTTGTACACCTTCTTCACTGAGGCCGTCGGCAATAGAACAGTTTGACAAGTGGACTGTTGACGGCTCAAAGGCTCAGTGGAGGCGGCCGTGGTGGGAGCTAGGGCAGCAGCTACCTAGCTGGGGCTGCCTCCATCGGACCGGCACTTGAACCAGGGGTCCCGAAAGCGGCATTCCGGCGGCATCTCAATGAACCGTGGTGAGAAATCACCAAATGGGTATTTTCATGTGTTTAAAAATAACTTCTTTAAATACATCTAAATTTACAGATATTACAAGAGGTTTTTCTTCAGTGTGTATTTTTATGTGTCTTCTCAAACGAGTTTTTCCCATTTATAGGTTATGACAGTTTTTTTTATCACTTTTATGTGTACATTTATAATCACAATTATTACAATAGTACACTTGTTTAGTTACATGAACTTCAAAATTTGCCAAAACAAGACGTTTTTGAGATGTTTTAAATTCGCAAATATCGCAAATAAATATTTCCGTTAATTGTGGTGGTACTGGAGTTTGTTCAACTTTGTCAGAACTGCAGCGGTGTCCGAGTTCTTTTGAGTCTTATGACTGTATGAAATTGTTAGGCGATAATGTCTTTTGTTAAAATTTTTTGCTACAACCATCACATTCAAAAATGTATTTTGTTGATGCACGTGATACTTTTTTCCTAAGTGTATATTTACACTCTTTCATTTAAAAAAAATAGTCTTCATAATCTTTACAGGATGCTTTCCTTTTTATTAATTAGTTGATTATCTTTTTTCACTTCAGGGTTTGATTTAATAGTAGGGCTTACAAAATCGAGGTTTTCTTAACCGCGTTTTTCCCATTTATAGGTTATAACAGTGTTTTTATCACTTTTATGTGTACATTTATAATCACAATAATGACAATAGTACACTTGTTTAGTGACATCAACTTCAAAATTTGCCAAAACGAGACGTGTTGAGATGTTTTTAATTCGCAAATATCACAAATAAAAATTTCCGTTAATTGTGGTACTGGAGTTTGTTCAACTTGTGTCAGAACTGCAGCGGTGTCAGAGTTCTTTTGCGTCTTGTGACTATGAAATGTGTTAGGCGAGAATGTCTATTGTTGAAATTTTTTTGCTACAACCATCACATTGAAAATGTATTTTGTTGATGCACCTGATGCTTTTTTCCAAAGTGTATATTTACACTCTCATTTAAAAAAAATTGTCTTCATAATCTTTACAGAATGCTTTCCTTTTTATTAATTAGTTGATTATCTTTTTTCACTTCAGGGTGTGATTTAATAAGTAGGGCTTACAAAATCGAGGTTTTCTTAACCGCTTTTTCCCATTTATAGGTTATAACAGTGTTTTTATCACTTTTATGTGTACATTTATAATCACAATTATTACAACAGTACACTTGTTTATCTTTATCTCTTACATTCATCATCTGCATTCAGGTAAGGGTGGAGTTCATATTCAATGACTACCACTCTAAAAGTGTGTTTTCGAAAGGACATTCAGGCTTATTTAAGGAGTTGTCATCCGCTCCTGCGTGGAAAAAAAAATTAAGGCAGTAGTCAGCCGCTCCCAAGTGAAGATAAAGATAAAGAAAATTAATGGAGTAGTCAGCCGCTCCCAAGTGAAGATAAAGATCTTAATCCCAAGCAAACTTAGTCAAAGAGACCGAAGCCCATATCTTCATCGTCAGACTCAGATTCTTCCTTCTTGGTCTCTTTCTCTTCCTTCTTCTCCTCAACTGCCGGCGCTGCAGCAGCGGCGACCGCGGCCACGGGCGCTGCTCCACCGACGGGCATGGTCGACAACTTCTCACGACCCTGCGCGATCAGCTCTTCAACCTCTTGCCATTGAGTTCCGAGATGACCTTCTTCAGTTTCTCGGAGTCTGCCTCAATACCCACAGAGCTGAGGATCTTCTCAACGTCAGCAGCACTTGAACCAGGGGTCCCGAAAGCGGCATTCCGGCGGCATCTCAATGAACCGTGGTGAGAAATCACCAAATGGGTATTTTCATGTGTTTAAAAATAACTTCTTTAAATACATCTAAATTTACAGATATTACAAGAGGTTTTTCTTCAGTGTGTATTTTTAAGTGTCTTCTCAAACGAGTTTTTCCCATTTATAGGTTATGACAGTTTTTTTTTATCACTTTTATGTGTACATTTATAATCACAATTATTACAATAGTACACTTGTTTAGTTACATGAACTTCAAAATTTGCCAAAACAAGACGTTTTTGAGATGTTTTAAATTCGCAAATATCGCAAATAAATATTTCCGGTTAATTGTTGTACTGGAGTTTGTTCAACTTTGTCAGAACTGCAGCGGTGTCAGAGTTCTTTTGCGTCTTATGACTGTATGAAATTGTTAGGCGATAATGTCTTTTGTTGAAATTTTTTTGGTACAACCATCACATTCAAAAATGTATTTTGTTGATGCACGTGATACTTTTTTCCTAAGTGTATATTTACACTCTTTCATTTTAAAAAAATAGTCTTCATAATCTTTACAGGATGCTTTCCTTTTTATTAATTAGTTGATTATCTTTTTTCACTTCAGGGTTTGATTTAATAGTAGGGCTTACAAAATCGAGGTTTTCTTAACCGCGTTTTTCCCATTTATAGGTTATAACAGTGTTTTTATCACTTTTATGTGTACATTTATAATCACAATTATTACAATAGTACACTTGTTTAGTGACATGAACTTCAAAATTTGCCAAAACAAGACGTTTTTGAGATGTTTTAAATTCGCAAATAAATATTTCCGGTTAATTGTGGTACTGGAGTTTGTTCAACTTTGTCAGAACTGCAGCGGTGTCCGAGTTCTTTTGCGTCTTATGACTGTATGAAATTGTTAGGCGATAATGTCTTTTGTTGAAATTTTTTTGCTACAACCATCACATTCAAAAATGTATTTTGTTGATGCACGTGATACTTTTTTCCTAAGTGTATATTTACACTCTTTCATTTAAAAAAAATAGTCTTCGTAATCTTTACAGGATGCTTTCCTTTTTATTAATTAGTTGATTATCTTTTTTCACTTCAGGGTTTGATTTAATAGTAGGGCTTACAAAATCGAGGTTTTTTTAACCGCGTTTTTCCCATTTATAGGTTATGACAGTTTTTTTTTTTCATTTTTATGTGTACATTTATAATCACAATAATTACAATAGTACACTTGTTTAGTGACATGAACTTCAAAATTTACCAAAATGAGACGTTTAGAGATGTTTTCAATTCGCAAAATCACAAATATATATTTCCGTTAATTGTGGTACTGGAGTTTGTTCAACTTGTGTCAGAACTGCAGCGGTGTCAGAGTTCTTTTGCGTCTTATGACTGTATGAAATGTGTTAGGCAAGAATATCTTTTCTTGAAAATTTTTTGCTACAACCATCACATTCAAAAATGTATTTTGTTGATGCATCTGATGCTTTTTTCCTAAGTATATATTTACACTCTTTCATTTAAAAAAATATTTTTCATAATCTTTACACGATGCTTTTTTTTAAATTAGTTGATTATCTTTTTTCACTTCAGGGTTTGATTTAATAGTAGGGCTTATAAAATGGAGGTTTTTTTAACCGCGTTTTTCCCATTTATAGGTTATGACAGTTTTTTTTTTCATTTTTATGTGTACATTTATAATCACAATAATTACAATAGTACACTTAATTAGTGACATGAACTTCAAAATTTGCCAAAATAAGACGTTTTGAGATGTTTTCAATTCGCAAATATCACAAATATTTATTTCCGTTAATTGTGGTACTGGAGTTTGTTCAACTTGTGTCAGAACTGCAGCGGTGTCAGAGTTCTTTTGCGTCTTATGACTGTATGAAATGTGTTAGGCAAGAATGTCTTTTCTTGAAAAATTTTTTGCTACAACCATCACATTCAAAAATGTATTTTGTTGATGCACCTGATGCTTTATTTTCCTAAGTGTATATTTACACTCTTTCATTAAAAAAAATATTTTTCATAATCTTTACAGGATGCTTTCCTTTTTATTAATTAGTTGATATTCTTTTTTTACTTCAGGGTTTGATTTAATAGTAGGGCTTACAAAAGGAGGTTTTCGTAACAGCGTTTTTCCCATTCATAGGTTACAATAGTTTTTTATCATTTTCTGACTATTATAAAACCCTATACGCGTAAATAAGGCTTCGTCAGTCCACAGTTAGTATTATCAGTGTTTGACAACAACCATTCATAAAAATGTTTTCGAGGTGGACCGTCGTTATTATTCAGTGCTTGCACACGTTGGTAATGAAATGGGTGATATCCAGAAGAATTCAATAGATTCCACACGTAGTACTTAGCTAACTCAAAATTATCGGGCTGCATCATTGGTACTAGCGCGAGGGTTTCGCTCGAAAAACTCGATCACTGAGTTTTCGATAGCCGGGCGCTTATTACTGAATGATCATCTCCAGCACTTCCATGTAACGGAGTGGTGAACTGTCCAAACTCTCAGCCTTTGGTTTGTTGCCAAAATTGTACTCCGATTGGGTGGTACACGTGCGTTAATTCCTTGCCTGTGCAAACGCGGTAAAGCCTTTCTTATAATCTTTGTGCACCGCGTAAACTTTCGTTGCTTAAAATGTAACAGCGTACCATTTCATAGTATTTGTGGTTCGAATATCTTCGTTCCGTCATTGGTGACGAAGCGACACTTTCTACGAAAATAAAAAAATAGCACACTCTTACGTAATGAGGTTACGATCAACACTGTCAGCTGTCGGCCGGCCCGGCGGACGGAGGTACCTAACGGTCTAACGGTGAACGGAAGGGGAAGACGCGACAAAACGCGCGAAAGTACCTAAATTTGTAACTGAGCGATCCCGTTACGAAGGTGTGCGTAGTTAAATATAATGCATTCAAAATTTACGAAATAAAAAGGAGAGATTTTTTCGATTTTTTTATCACTGTTACCCTCTGCAAATTTGGGCATAGTTGGTTATCAACCCTGTATATTCTATTTAAATTATTTATGATCATCATTATTTTACGCAATTACAAAAAAAAAATTAGAATGAATTGTATGGATTTTATCACCTTTAATTTTAACTTATTTTTAAGTTTTACTTTTGTCTTGTTACCTACTTTTATATATCCACAAAAAAATCATACATTTTTCGGAATTTAACAATGCCTTTGGAAAATATAGAATAGAATAGAATAGAATAATTTTTTATTCAATATTGATTATTATAGATTGATTATAGGTTAGTTTCCCACGTTTCAAGGACTTTGCAGTTCTCTAGTTCAGAGGAGACCGACGTTTTCAACATAAGATGTCATTGTTAAGGTAGACTAGGTTAACGTGGCGACATCATAACAATATTGAAATGTCAGAATATTATAAAAGCAAATTAAACATAATAAAATATACAGTAAATCCTTTTGTTTGATGTATTTATATGACTTATTTCAATAATTATTAAGACTTAAGCGTAGCACGCAAAAAATAGTACAATCTTTGTGCCAGTAGCTGGCAACACATACACATTAAGCGTAAAAAGCATTTGTATCAGCATAGATACAATTTTCATTCAAATACACATTTTCAATCCATTCAAAGATATCACAGTAAATGTTTATTAAAACTAAAAATGTTAAAATTATCCGCGATTTAGAAAAAATTACATCCATACAATTGTATGTAAACGAGTATAAAAGTTGGTAATCAATTTTTAAAATCACGAACACTCCTTTCAGTTTTAATATTAATTACTGAGATGGCTTTAGACCTTCAATAGCTACCTTTACACTAGCTTAAATTCTAAACATGTCTGAATATAGTATATTACTAAATAGTTAGATATGTGAGCAGGCAAGGTTTCAACTCTTTGTTTGCAAGAAGAACTATCCAACTCTGACCATTAAATGCAACTTGTCAAGGCAGACTTAATTGAGTTTGTTTTTAAGTGTCATTTGTAAATAAAGCAATTTTATCAGTTAATTTCAAAAATTTCAAATTAATGTCAAAACACAACAATATTATTAGTAGTATTAGTCGAGACTGTAAGATTAAAATCAAATATATTCCTACGCAATGTAATTCCAAATGTCAACAATTATTTTTACTCGAACCCGTCACATATCCAAACTTAATCGCAGAAATGAGTCTTCAGATGCTTCATCATACCGAATATACGGAAACGCTTCGTACCAAACACTTTGTACATTGCATCGTCGCATATTGCAAACTGTTTGTTGTTGGGGTCATAAAGCTTACGTTCCTTGACCAGGGCCCATACACGTTTGACCACTTCGTGCCGCGGCATCTCGTCCTGTCCCATCAATTCCGCTAAAGCTGGGGAAAGTTTGTATGCACGGGTGTAGCCGCCGCCTTTACCTTTTCCTCCAGCCTGTGAAAAATATATTAAAAATTATTTTTCAAAGCTGCAAAAAATATAATTAAATCTAAAATACAAAATTTATGTGTAAAATTTTGTATGTTCTGGCACCAAAATACAGGATTATCAGGATTATAAAAAAATTATGTGTCTAATCTAGTTTGAGGAGCACCTCCCTCTTTCCATTTGAGGTAATGCAAACTATTAAAAGGTTACAACATTCAATTTTTTTTATAGGATAAGGGTGACAAACAAGCACACAGTCCACCTGATGGTAAGTGGTTGCTGTGGCCCATAGACATCTACATCTATCTTTGATTAAGAATCAAAACGCAGATGCGTTGTCACCCGTGGGTACTAAGATGGAATGCCTCGTTTCCAGTAAAAGGGTCTCCGGTTCCCTACACTCGCCATATGAAACACAGCAGTGTTAAGCTAACATTTATAGTTTAAATAATTGCTAATGATGATTCGTATTCTTTCTGTCACTGTTGTTAATGAAAAAATATTAATGTTGTTGCTAAAGTAAGTTTGTGAAATTGAGTAAAAATAAAAGTGAAATCCAATCCAACTTTCTTTTTATTAGTATATTTTAATAACACAACGCATATTATTGCTGCATATTGACAAGGCCTTGGGGATGCTTTCACACACATTCCAACCAGCGCTAGCAGCTCCTAAATGTTTTCTCAATCTCAGACAAAACGCGCCTCCCTCACGGTTTCAATCTTTACATGGTAGATCCAAGCTGCAGCCATATTGATTGTAGCACGAAATAGGTCGGCTCACCACGACCACAACCACGCTCTCACAGAACACCAGCGTAAAATATCAGTTCAATGGCGATGTATTTCTTATGGTAGAGCCACGCGGCAGAATTGCTGTCGCCGGCTGTCGTGGGCCGGCTCGAACCGGGGTAGTACCACGACCTCACAGAATACCAGCGTGAAGTAGAGGTTTACCTCTGCGTTTCGCTTGGTGAGTGCAGGTGGCCGGAGGCCCTTTTTACTGGAAATGAGGCATTCCATCTTAGTCCTCACGGGTGCCAACGCATCTACATTTTGATTTTTAATAGAGGATAGATGTTGATGTCTATGGGCCGCAGCAATCACTTACCATCAGGTGGACTGTGTGCTTGTTTGTCACCCATAATCTATAAAAAAAAATTAAAATGTGACAATACTATATATACTATACAATATATACTATATATACTAGACAATAATATATAATATAAATCTTAGCGGTAAGTCACTACAGTCTACTTTACCTGAGGATGCCTCGTGACTCCCTAATGCCTAATTCTGTTGCAATCCTCAAACTTTCATCCTTTTAATGCATACATTTGCATTAAATGCATTTGAAGGCCGGCAACGCATCTGCAATTCCTTCCCTGGTGTTGCAGTTGTTCATGGGCGGCGGTAGTCCCTTACCATCAGGTGAGCCGCATGCTCGTTTGCCCCCTCTCCTATATAAAAAAAAAAATACGTTTTGTACGTGGTAGAGCCATACTGCAGCTATATTAATAGTATAGATGTAGCACGAATGGGTCGGCTCGACCGGGGAAGGACCACGCTCTCACAGAATACCAGCGTAAAATAGCAGCTTAACACTGCTGTGTTTTGTATGATGAGTGTAGAGAACCGGCGACTCTTTTTACTGGAAAAGAGGCATTCCATTTTAGTCCTCATGGGTGACAACGCATTTTGATTCTTTATTGAGGATGTGGATGTCTATGGGTCATAGCAATCACTTACCATCAGGTGGACTATGTGCTCGTTTCTCACCCTATTCTATAAAAGATACGTTATTTTCGGAACGAGACGAAGTATGATCGGTTTTCTTACGAATGTAGGTACGTCGCCATCATATGGCATTATAATTATTAAAAATGTTTCTTAATTTTTGATCATCTAACTTTAAATTTTACATTTACATTTTTTTTTAACAGTGGTAGAGCCAGGCGGCAGCTTTTCCTGTCGCACGGATGGGCCGGCTCGAACCGGGGTGGTACCACGACCTCACAGAATACCAGCGTGAAGTAGAGGTTTACCTCTGCGTTTCGCTTGGTGAGTGCAGGTGGCCAGAGGCCCTTTTTACTGGGAAATGAGGCATTCCATCTTAGTCCTCACGGTTGACAACGCATCTGTATTTTGATTCGCAAATGAGGATAGATGTAGATGTCTATGGGCCGCAGAAACCACTTACCATCAGGTGGACTGTGTGCTCGTTTGTCACCCTTATCCTATAAAAAAAAATGGTATGAATAGAGAACCGAACACCTATTTTAACATTCCATACCCAAAGGGACCATAGGGTCCTGTTGGTTACCCATAGTAATAGTTCTAAGCCTCCACTATCCATCCGTCTGTCTGTATGTCAGCAGGCTGTATATCTCATGGTCTGTAATAGGTAGACAGTTGAAATTTTCACAGAATGTGTATTTCTGTTGCCGCGTAAAAGTGTTTTACGATGGTAAGGACCAATCCTTAATGCTCAAATCATCAAATCTTCATGCGCGAGTTCAACTCTTACTTGGCTGGCTTTTTACTGGAAACGAGGCATTCCATCTTAGTCGTCAGCGGTGACAACACATCTTCTGCTACATTTTAATTCTTAATCAACACAGCATCCATTTACCATCAGGTGGAATGTATGCTCGTTTGTCACCCTTATTCTGTAAAAAAAAATCTTTTCACCCAAATAATGGGTTCCTAACAGCAATATCACTTCTGCAACAGATATTAGTATACTTGCAAGTTTGAACATTTATTTTCGTACCTTTCTAGCTTTCGGTGCCTTTTCCTTTTTCTTTCCCCAATCACTGTCCGAATCTCCATCAGATCCCTTCTTCTTCTTCTTCTTGCCTTTCTTGGCGGCTGGCTTCTTTTTTTCCTCCTATAAGTTTTTCAAATCACTTATGTAAGCCTTTAAACTAGGATTTATCTTTTATAAAATTAAAAAACCAACTTCCAACAACTAAAAATAATAAAAAAATAATGGGACTTTAATTCTTCAGCATAATATGTCTTAGAACCAACTTCAAAATGCAACTTCTTCGGGGAGATTTCATGGCTCGAATAAATACATTATTCCTGCCTACACGCAAAATACACGCTTAGACATGGAGTTGCGGGAAACAGTCCGTTTATTCAATTCAATTGAAATAGAAAAAGACATCAAACTCAAAACAATTGATGAAGATACCGCATAACATACGTAAATTAAACAATGGACATAGTCGAATTGAAAAACCAAATGATTTGTTATATTTACGCGAACACTACCACTACACTATACCCTCTATAAGGCCTACGTTCAGCAGTGGACTTTAATAGACTGTAACGGTAATGGTAGTACTTACTTCAGATTCACTTTCATCAGATCCCTTTTCTTCCTCTTCTTCCTCCTCGGAGCTCTCCTTACGGGACTTTTTGGCGGAAGCCTTTGAGGCCGGTGCAGATCTCTTCGCCGGTTTCTTCTCCTCTTCCTCCTGTAACATTTTTCTATTAAATGCTAGCAGTGGCAGTGCATCTGAATCGTCAATACCATTAAATTTCCAAATCCAAAATTAGTTCAAGAACGGGCAATGTACTACACAACAGTGGTGTCACATGGGTAAATGTTACCCAAGCCACTAGAAACACCAACCTTTAAGACATGTTCGTATATTTTATTATATATATATATATATATATATATATATATATATATTTAATATATAATACAATAAAATTGAAGTGCCTATAGTATTAAAGTGGCTTCCATTAAGCTCAGGGGGTTATTTGCATGTTATTAAGACATAAATAAGCATTTAAAAAAATATTGTGTCTGTCCGGGCTAATCTTTGAAATTGTCGAATGGAACTTTATGAACAGATAGGCCATGCCAGAAGGGATCTAGGATATATTTATAAAAAAAAAACCATGGATATTTAAAAAAATACTTAAAATTGATTAGATAAATGGTCTTTAATTGTTATAAGTCACAATTGGTTAAACCGTTCCAAAGATTGACCTGGACAGACAAATAGACGACTTAAAATTTAAAAAAATGCAAACAACCTCTTGATATTAATAGAAATCAGTTATTTCAATATTACCGACAGACAGCTGCTCAAATTTTATTATGTATATTTATGTAGAAATTACTTTATTGAGTCATAGAATATATTTAACTTCCTTGTTATTGCTACTATGCTTGATTGTATAAAAATGGCGTCAGTTTTATGGTAGGATTAGATATATACAATTCAAGAATAATTGATTTTCAATAACTTTTTTCTCAAAAATTACGCATTTCCGCATGTTTTAACTTTGTGTGTGTGCTTATAATAGTGTAACTTTTCTGTAAAAATACGTATCAACCCCCAACTCGACGGGAGTCAATGGAAAGCTAAGCCGAATTAAGCATATGGAAATAGAAAAAAATATATAAATCTCTCACCTCTTCTTCCTCTTCCTCCTCTTCGTTCTCAGAATCTGAACGCTTACTGTTCACATAATCCATTACCAACTGATCAATAATTTTCTTCTTGTCCGACAAATCTGTCCCAAAGCTCTTCTCCAGTTTCTGGATGACCTTCTTAGTAGATGTTGTCGCCAAATTTGCATCTTTGAGTATTTCTGTTAGGGAAAATATGCTACATATAAGATTATATAAATAACATGCAATTGTATTTTAGCTCTTATTAATTAGGCTAACCAAGGACCTACATTAAAAAACTCGTAGTTTGTTGGCCACTAAATATTATGACTTTGTATGCGACACAGATGAAACTAAATTTCAAAATACAGTTTGCAAAATAACATCAAGATTTAAAATTTTTACTTGCAAGAAGAAAGAAGAAGTTAAAATTTTCAAAAAACGTATGTTTAAATAATCACAATAAAAAAATAAGACGTTTTTTTTTTATAGAATTAGGATAAACACACAGGGCACACAGCCCACCTGATGGTATGTGGATGCTGTGGCCCATAGACATCTACAGGATGATTGCAAGATGGATGCAAAGCTTTATGGGAAAGGTAGTCTAGACTCTAGACCACTAAGGCCATAATTATGTTAGACGAAAGTTAAGGTTACAGCCAATATACGTCCCACTGTTGGGTACAGGCCTGCTCTCATTTCTGAGAGCGTTTAAAGGCAAGTAAATGTCCACCGCGCTGCCCCAATGCGTGTTGGCGAACTTAACATGTCTTTGTACTGTGAAATTTACAGTGAGCACTTATCCCCTGAGCGACCACAGCTCAGGGATTAGGCGCTCGCTAATGTTAGACAAAGTCATATTATTTTTTTAATGATTTTTGTAATGAAACCCAAAATTTTACAAAAACTACTTGTCAGATATTGATCAAATTTATGTGGGTCTATATGAGAAGATATTATATAGAGCACTAGCTTTCAAATAAAAAAGAATCATCAAAATCAGTTCACCTAGAAAACAGTTCTGAGGTAACATATAAAAAAAATACAGTCTAATTGAGAACCTCTTCCTTTTGTTGAAGTCGGTTGAAATAATAAAATAAACATTTATCAATAAAACTGGCAATTAACTGTTAAATTTTGGGTTTTAACACCATAAACAAAAAAATATGTTCAAAAAATAGTCTGACTTTGTCTAACATAACTATATGACATAAATGGTTCTAAATGGTCTAGACCACCTTCCCTTGCAGCATTGCACCCATCTTCCAATCAACCTGTACATCTATTTTCGATTAAGAATAAAAATGCAGATGCTTTGTCACCCCTGAGGACTATGATGGAATACCTCATATCCAGTAAAAAGGGTCTATTTTAAAAGTATGTCTATTTGTTGAACTAAATGTATAATATCATTTTATGTCAAGGATAGGTATTCCTTGGGGATCAACCTTGAATCAATGTTTGCTCCCATATGGGGGATCTAGTATAGAACCACCATATGGAAAAGGCCTAGTCTAGTAAGATGGATATATCTTATTTTTATTAATGTAATCATAAATCGCCCATAAAATTGGCAAATCCTCCCCACAATCAGAGAGGCACATGTCAACCATACCTTCAAGCCAACAAAGAAAATGAAAATTTTATCATATTGCAAAAATAAAGTTGGTGAATTCCAAACTTTTCATGTTATTAAATCATTTTCAAATAATTCATCCAACCAATTGTTTTAATTTCTTTTCAAAGTAAACAGAGATGGTAACTAAAAATTTTACTTTAAAAAGTTTAGTTTAAGACACAATGAGCAAAGCATGAAGTTGAACTGTGCTGATTTACTAGTGCTCTGCCGTGACGGAAAACAACATGAGAAGGCCTGCATATCTACAAAACAAAATGGACATATAAATTCCCCCACCATGCACTGAGCAGCCATCTATACATCAAGTCCACTGTTAAAAATAGGCCACCCCATAGATTGCCTCATAGGGAAAATACTTGTTATAGTTGCCATGCTTGGCAAGGTAGGATGGCACCTACAGTTTTTTATATAATTGCGAGTTATTATAAGGTGCTGCTAACCGTTTTCTTTTTCACTTCCCTCTGTCACCTCTTACTACACTAACGGGATGGATCAACAGGCGGGAGACTAATTGCTCCATTACCCTCTGTAACAGGGACCTATTTCCAGAAGTGGAATAAAATAGGAGGAAACTTTTACTAATTGTGAAAATAAAATTTTACTCCATTCCCTGAAAATAAATGGCTAAAATAGTAGGTACCTATTATATTCTTAAATAATATGCAGAAAATTGTATAATAGATTTAGTTAAATACAAATTGTAAGTAAATAAAAAAATTAAGAAGAGTGGGTGATTTCGAACAAGTTTCTGAACGCAACATGGCGGGTCTAAGTCTTAATAAAATGACAAACATGTAAGCATGTAAGCCTAAATTTCTAAAATATATAATATTCTGATAATTTAATAGAAAAATCTATCAGATAAAAGCTTTTATAATACATGATGCGCATCGTTTTTGATTATTTTCATTTTCTTAATTCCCACCATTGAGTCGCTTTATACGTGGAGTATTGTATAACTTCGCGTCGCATAAAAATAAACCATCAGTGGGTAGACATATATACAAGGCCAAAAACAATGGCGAAAGTCTAAAATGATCCGCACGATATTATAAAACAACTTTCATCAGAAACATTATTGTTTTAACACTATACTATCAGAGATATTTCGATTACAATCTACGAAAATTAAGTTCGCTTGGAAATCAGGAGGAAGCCATTACATTACACACTCCCAGGGAGACAGCTCAAATACATTTTTCGGAAAATTTGTTAAAATAATTAAAATTTCTAGCGATCACAACTTGAATTAATCATTCAAAGAAAAATTTCTTACTTGCGATTTCTTTTTCAAGTTCTTCCTTGCTTATGTCTGCCATTTTTCTTGAAGTTAGTATTTCCGCCTGCGGCCTGCGATACAAGAAAGACAGCTAGCAGCCACACAATAATATACCTACGCGCTAAATGCTACACGGCGTCCTGTCGAAAATTGCCGATCGCGTCTTCGGAAGTATTCGGGCTCAAAACAATAAACACCCAGTGCTGCCAAAGCTAATTTTGAATTCCCCGTCCACACCACCTGAAGATTAATTCTCCGTTTTTACGCGCTGCTATATTATTGTGATTATATAAATTCGAATCCCCTATATTACGATGATTTACAGAAAAAGAAAACAATGTATTTGTTTTTTCGTATACTTTCAAATAAAAAAGGTAATAATGTTATTTCAGCATTTATCACCCCAACAAAGTGTTATCTAGCGTTCTAAATAAGAAAGATCATTTAAAGCTGTTTAACGAATAATTTTCCATGTAGTAACAGCGTAAGAGAATCTACTACCCATACTATCTCTTGGGTGTCTTTAGATGTGGCACAAGAAATGATAACAACAGATGATCGGCAGCAGCATTTTTATAGATGCTAAATAATAATAAAAAAAAATCGGCTGCCAAACCACCTGCTAAACATAGCAAAGATTGCGAATCCCTCCTATGACGCAATACAAGAGGGAAGCCTATGTTCAACAGTGGATATATTAGTCTATGACAGTGGACATTAATAAGCTGTAACAAATAAATTTATCAATAAGTATCTCTGAAATACTAAACGCCCTCAATACAAAACAGAGACTCCCGAGAAGCGGCATACAAAGCAATCATGGAAGCCATGAAAATAAGTTCTTTAAAGATGTACTTGCCAAAATATGCACTTGTGAAACTTATAACAATGACTACAAAAAAAGCTGAATATTGCACTTCAGGCAACATATCTTTCTGATAAATAATTTAAAAAATATATTTAGGTAATATTTTTATATTTATATTATTATCTGGATTATCTGTATAACAACATTGTGTAATAAAAAAGAAGTTTTATTGCTGACGGAGCTATGATCTCAGCAATATTGTAGTAATTACGGCACATATTATTTTAAATAACAAGTTAAATTAATATTAAAACTATTTTCGTGATATGTGCTTACCTTGCTCAAAACTAGTTTTGTAATGTAAATCTCATTTTTTGTTACCACCGTTTAAATAAAATTTATCTTGATTAACCGAATAAATCTTTGATACTCTTGACCTTATCGCTTACATTCTTATCAAATACATTTTTTTTAATGTTCAGGACTATATTTTGAATGAAAACAGATAATTGCAGTTTTCTTTGCCTTGCAGTGTTGAAACGTCACTGATGCAATCAATGAACTTTTGTACATAGGACATCGTTTAACAACCGTTCATACAAAAACACATTATTTTATAGTATTTGCTTTTCTCGAAAGCGATTAAAAAGTAAACAAACAGTTGTTTAAGCCCTGCAATGCAAAATTTTTTATACTTTACCCAAAATAACGTATAATACGGCAATGGCTTTAGCAATGGCAGCACTGACAAAATTTATTAATAATTGGAGAGTATTGGCGGGAAGCAGGAACTTGATCCCGCCGACGGATTTGTTTCTTTTATGATGACCTCGTACGGTTGTATTTTTGCCAGTATCAAGTAATTATATAGTGTACTTATCCTCTGTAATATTTTGTTTCAAAAACTTTTTAACTTGTCATCACGACCGCGCCCTCACGAATTCTTTAATGTGAATGAAAATATTAATTGAATACATTTGTGTTTTGATAGTTTTTATCAAAATAACCTATACGAAAATAACAATCCCTCTAATAACTTTACTAAGTTATTTATGCTTTATTTGTACACAAGTACAAAAAGGCGAACTTAAGGTGAAAGCGCCAGGGTGGCCCGCGAAATTCAAATTTTCTTACGTTTCTTGCAATTTTTTGGTCAGAGTCAGGTTATATGTTTAACAAAATATGATTTACGGCCGTAGCGAGTATGCGTTTACAGAATTATAATCATTATCATTTATCATCATCATTATCTAAATTGTGCGCTAAGCACCTGGGCTTCCGAGTTTCCGAAGATACACCCATATTTGTTTGCGAACAGTTAACCGCCAAGGGGTCCCGTCTTCATTTTCTAGCTAGAGATCTTGTTAAATCAAATCGGTACAAATACTGCTGGACCGCCTATGGCAGGGTATACGTCAGGAAAACCGACAACTCCCCTATCATAGCAATCAAATCGGAATCCCATGTTCAGCAAGTCATAAATAATTATTGACTAGTTTTAAGAGTATATTATGTAGAATTTTCGTTCAACAGTCTACATGAGGATGACGGGTTGTACTACTTTGTTTTCATTTTGTCCTTAGTTTTAAAATATTTTATATTTATACGTCGCTACTTTGACGTACGTTACTTATCTTACAACACTCCCAAAATTACAACTACACATACACACACTATACACTGCACATACACATACACAATTATTAATCTACATAGTATCCACTACTTAGTTTATTTACATTAAATCATCTTTGCTACACTGGCTCTAATTCTCACTGAACCAAATGGATAGTAACTTAAACAAGATAAATGAGGTAGATCAAATGGAATTTGTATATTCTATTTAATGCGACATTGGAGACTTATGTAAATTTATTAACGTTGACAACAGACATTTTTCACTACTTACTCAAAACGTTAGAAGCGTATATTGTAATTTCGATAACTTGTTGATTTCTTTTCTGGAACTGAAATTCTACCCTGATATAATTATTTTAACTGAGTGCTGGCTAAGTGATCATAAACCTATTCCAACTTTGGCTAAATATGACTTATTTTTTTCAACCAGACACTTAAATAAAAGTGATGGTGTAATAGTCTATATTAAACACGGTATTCATGCAAATGTTAAATAAATTTACCTAGAAGAGGCAACTTGCCTACAAATTCACCTAAGTAATAAAACAATTTTGGGAATATACCGATCACCTTCTTATACAAATTGTTATCCGTTTATTAATTCACTCGATGCTACTTTGGATTCGCTGAAGTCACATAAGTGTATTATTTTAGCAGGTGATATAAATATTAACACAATTTCACGTACCAGTGAACAGAACATAGACCGTGAGAACAGATCCAATTACCTAGATATTCTAGGTACACATGGTATTGCTATGGGCCATAATTTCCCTACTAGAGATAATAACTCCTTGGATCATATTATGCTCAAATTAGAAAGTCATAGGGTCAAAGCCCAGGTTGCGGTTTTAAATACAACTGTTACAGACCACGCTATGATTCTATTACACCTTACTGATAATAGTTTCAGAAATGAGTGTCAGAAAACCAGAACGCGGACAGATTATGATAAAGCATTGAATGGTCTCAGAGCCATGAACCTTACAGCTTTATTATCTTGTGATGATCCTGATCTGTTAACTAAAGAACTAGTTGACAAAATTTGTACGGCACTTAATGACAACACAAGGGATGTATACATTCCCAGAAATAAACGCATTATAAAACCCTGGATAACCCCAGGGATTCTACGATGTATTAGAAACAGGGACCGAATGCAGTACAAACTTCGAACAAATCCCCACGATGAGATTCTTAGAGTCACCTACAAAAGATACCGCAATTTCTGCAATAACCTTATTAAAAAACTAAAACGTGGATATGAAAGGCAGTTACTCCGGGATTCCACTGGTGACTCTAAGAAACTTTGGAAAAATATTGCGTCAATCACTCATCTTAGACAGTGGAAATCAGACAATACAAAGCTACTTAATATTGAAAAATCCCCGCAACATTCTGTTGATTTCATAAATACCTTTTTTGGGAATATAGGCAAAAATCTAGCTAATTCTATACCTCAACCCCATGGATTACCAAATGGAACCAGGACTGTGAGCGTTTCTCAAAGAAAGTCTCAATTGTCCTCATTTGTGCTTCTTGATGCTGACCAGGAGGAAGTTTACTCTATGTTGTTAGGACTAAAAACTAAAAGCGCTCCCGGTTGGGATAATATTCCAACCAGTTTCCTAAAACTTGCTAGAAATGAAGTTGTACCAATCATCACACATTTATCCAAATTATGTTTTAATAAGGGTGTATTTCCAAAACTCCTTAAAGAATCAGTCATAACTCCAGTGTACAAGAATGGGGATGGAGAAGATGTTAATAATTATAGACCTATCTCTGTACTGCCAGCAATATCCAAAATTATTGAAAAACTTATCAACAAAAGACTTCTGTGTTACCTCAATGATTTTAACATCCTGTCTCAATCACAATATGGTTTCCGTAGTGGAAAAAATACAGAAGATGCGGTGACTGCATTAACTTCTCAAATTGTTTTTTTTTATAGGATAAGGGTGACAAACGAGCACACAGTCCACCTGATGGTAAGTGGTTGCTGCGGCCCATAGACATCTACATCTATCCTCGATTACGAATCAAAATGCAGATGCGTTGTCACCCGTGAGGACTAAGATGGAATGCCTCATTCCCAGTAAAAAGGGCCTCCGGCCACCTGCACTCACCAAGCGAAACGCAGAAGTAAACCTCTACTTCACGCTGGTTTTCTGTGAGGTCGTGGTACCACCCCGGTTCGAGCCGGCCCATCCGTGCGACAGCAAAAGCCGCGTGGCTCTACCACTGTTAATAATGTTGATAAACTGGATAGTAAAGCAAAATGTCTGGCAGTATTTTTGGATTTGAAAAAAGCGTTTGACACTGTCTCTATCCCCATCCTTGTACAGAAAATGGAAGATGTGGGTATACGAGGTATTCCACTTGAGCTACTTAAGGACTACCTTATGGGGAGGGCACAGAGAGTAAAAGTGGGTCATACTATAAGCGGTCGAATGAATGTGGCTTACGGTGTTCCGCAGGGCAGTGTCTTGGGCCCAACCCTTTTCCTTATCTACATTAATGACCTCTGTAACATAAAGACTGGGGATGCTAGGATCTTTTCTTATGCAGATGACACTGCTGTGGTTTTTTATGGGTCATCTTGGACTGCAGTGAAAACTGAGGCTGAAAATGGGTTATCAGTAATTGGTGAGTGGCTTAGAACTAATCTGTTGACACTAAACACACAAAAGACTAATTACATGTGTTTTTCAATTTTAGACAGTAATCAACCCAGTAATGATTTAAACATTCAAATACATATCTATGATTGTGGTAGAGATACTAACTGTCGCTGTCCCTCTATATCTAAGGTAACATCAACTAAATATCTTGGTATTATGTTAGACCAAAGACTTTCCTGGCAGTCGCATATTGATCTCGTCGCGATTAGAACACGTAAGCTGATGTGGATTTTTAAAATGCTGAGACATGTTGCCGACAAGAAACTTATCAACCAAGTGTATATGGCATTAGCTCAACCCATATTAACTTACTGTTTGACAGTTTGGGGAGGGGCTCTAAAAACCAAAATTCTCGTGGTTGAACGGGCTCAAAGAGCGTTACTAAAGGTGATGTATTTTAAAAATCGTAGATTTGCAACACAAGCTCTATATTCCTTTGCTGATATCCTAACAATTAGAAAACTATATATTCTCCATACTGTAGTAAAAAAACACAAGTCATTAAAATTTGATCCGTGCATATTGCATAAAAGAAGACATAATAATGTGGCCACAATTAATCTTACTCATACTCAATTTGCAAGAAATCAATTTCAGTATTTGTCATCGTTATTATACAACCGCTTCAATCAAAATTTAAGTCTATATCCAGTGACGAGCAGGGAATGTAAAATAATTTTGACTGGTTGGCTTAAAAAACTACAATACACAGAAACTGAACTTCTTCTTAAATGATAAATTTATCTAGGTATTGGATATTTGGATTAAAAATCATACACACATACGCACACATCCATGCAATCACGCTCACACACCCACACACACACACACACACACACACACACACACACACACACACACACACACACACACACACACACACACACACACACACACACACACACACTCACACACACACACACACTCACACACACACACACACACACACACACACACACACACACACACACACACACACACACACACACACACACACACACACACACACACACACACACACACACACACACACACACACACACACGCACGCACGCACGCACGCACGCACGCACGCACGCACGCACGCACGCACTTTCTTGAAGAACAAGACCATCGCACTTCTGCTCCACGCCTCCGGAGTAGTACCACCATGGAGGACGGAATTAATGAGCTTCTGAAGGACTTTAAGTACCGGTTTTCCACCCGCTTTCAGAAGCTCCGCTGTAAATGACGGTTCCGTGGCGCAGTGGCTTAGCAATCAGTTGTTGCGCTGGGGGCCGCGGGTTCGAATCCCGAACGGAACAAGTATTTGTATGGCCTACAAATAATTGTTCCTGGTCTGGATGTTTGTCCTTGTGTAACTTATGTTTGTAAACTGCCTCCATGACACAGGAGAAAATCCTAGTTACCTATCCTATCCTAACGTTTTTTATAAAAAAAATAAAAAATATAAAATTTCATCCTCGCCCGGGGACTTGCTGTTTTTAAGGTGCTGGAGAGCCATTCTAATCTCGCTCAGACTGACGTCCGGGATATCATCGGAATAGTGTCGGATAAGACTCGCTCTTGGATCGTTACTCACACTTGCGTGTGGCTCCAACGACGACTATAGCTAGCCATGTATAGCTGCCCATAGAACCTCTCAATATCACTCAAAATCTCAAGCGTCTGGGAAACGATGCTGTTGCTGCCACATACACACACACACACACACACACACACACTCACTCTAACACACACACACACACACACACTCACTCACAAACTGGACTCGATCGTACTCATTCTAATTTCAACTATTACAGAGTCATCTACAAGCGCTATAATTATTTTTTTATTTTAGTTGAGTAGTGAAATAATACCACCATATTATTTGTATTAAAAACATTACTTTTAACCACCAATATCAATCATGTTATGTTAAAACTACCGTATAGTATATGTTTAAGTAAATGTTGTCCAGTGACAAACCATTTTGTAATATCGCATGCCAGGGTCCTGAGATACAAGCTGCGCTTAGTTTAGGACCCGCAGTTACCTGTGTTTTTATACTTATGTTGTTAAATAAATAAATAAATAAATAATAAAAACATTCAAGCCGCTTAACGTCACTATATTCACGGTAATATCATGACAGAACAGAAACAGAAACAGAAACTTTTTTATTAAATATAGATTATAAATAATACTTACTGAAAGTCGCTCTTTTGTTTAATTACCACTGGTTCGGAAAAAAAACCTCTGTCCTGGGAAGAACCAACAAGAAAACCAGGGGGATTTTTTTTAAATAACAGCTTACAATCATGTATGTTACACAAATTAACAATACAACAAATTGGAAATAGCTTGGTAGCGATCACCTTATTTCCAGGAGTTATTATTATCCATAAATTCTTTAATATTATAATAACCCTTTCTACACAAACTTAGTTTAGTAGAGGTTTTGGATTCTGAATAGGTTAAAGAGAATTAGAACCAGAATGATTGTAAGCTGTTATTTAAAAAAAATCCCGCTGGTTTTCTTGTTGGTTCTTCCCAGGACAGAGGTTTTTTTCCGAACCAGTGGTAATTAAACAAAAGAGCGACTTTCAATAAGTATTATGTCGGTATATCGAAGTGCTGAAATGATTGTACAGTAGGGCTACGATGGCTATCCGAGTACAGAACCAGAGTACGAAACCTATCCAACTGCAGAGAGGTGTAAGACAGGGTGACGTTATATCCCCGAATCTGACGGAGAAACTGAAGACGTTTTCAAGCTACTGGACTGGAAAGGATACGGTATTACCATCAACGGCGAGTACATTATTTACGTGGTAGAGCCATGCTGCAGCTATATTAATAGTATAGTTGTAGCACGAATGGGTCGGCTCGACCGGGGAAGGACCATGCTCTCACAGAATGCCAGCGTAAAATAGCAGCTCAATGCTGCTGTGCTTCGTATGGTGAGTGTAGAGAACCGTAGACACATTTTACTGGAAAAGAGGCATTCTATCTTAGTCCTCACGGCTGATAACGCATCTGTATTTTAATTCCAAACAAAGATAGATGTAGATGTCTATGGGCCACAGCAACCAGTCTCCCAACGGATAGGTCTTAAGATTATATATATTAAGATCATACATATGCGGGTAGTTGTTGGGAGCGCTAAGCTCGAAGTTGTTGACGAATATGTTTACCTGGGACAAATAGTCCGACTAGGTATGTCCAACTTGGACCGAGAGATCAATCGACGGATTAAATGCGGCTGGGCAGTGTTCGGGAGATTACGACACATCTTCTCGTCAGACATTCCTCAAAACTAGATTATACAACCAGTTCGTGTTGCCCGTGATGACATATGGATCTGAGACGTGGTCCTTCACTGCTGGCCGTATGTGGAAGCTCAAAGTTGCTCAGAGAGCTATGGAGAGGACTATGCTTAGCATATCTCTGCGTGATAGACTTAAAAACGAGGCTACCCGCAGTAAAACCAGAGTAAACGACATATCCCAAAGAATTAGTATCCTGAAGTGGCAATGGGCTGGCCCTATAGCTCGAAGAACCGACAGCCGATGGGGAAGAAAGGTTTTCGAGTGGCGTGTAGGGCGTCCCCCACTAGATGGAGTGACGACCTGGTAAGACATGCAGGAAGGCGATGGATGCTCGGGACCGTGCTTTGTGGCATTCCATGGCGGAGGCCTATGTTCAGCAGTGGACTTGTGAAAGGCTCTAATGAATGAATTAAAACGGCTCGTACCATAAAAAAAAATGATTACATAGATTTCTCGAATTTTGAATTTTATCTAATTGAGTTCACAACGGTTCTGCTTTAATTTTCGAAACATCTGATCGCGCGTGGATACTTTCTGTAATAAAAAAAAATTTAGACCTAAAGAGGGCAGAAGTTACAGTCTGAAAATAACCGTAATATCTTATCAACCTGTTGATCTCAAATTGTTATGACTAAGTGTTAAGTTAGCCATAATATAACAAGAACATGTTGATCACGAATTAACCCGACTAAGCTTTTGAAATTTTTGTCTGGTTTGGCCGGCCGGGTCGGCCCTTCATGACGGGCAAGTTAAGGCGACTAGGCTTGTAGTGGGGAGGGGGATGCTCCTTCGCCACGACAAGGCGGGAACACGTTCGGGGGGAGAGGGGAGAACACCCCCTACTCTCTACCTAGCTTAAACGTACTAATTTATATTCTTTGACCGAGAGATTCACACACATGTAAAGAAAAAAAAAACTTAATTGATTTTTAAATATATTTATTTTACATTTAATTTTTTTGTATTGTGATACTAAATATTGTATATTTTAATGTTATGTTAATAAATGTGTTTAATTTAACTTATGTAACATAATAACAATAATTTCTTAACACGAGAACGAGAACACTACCCTGTAAATGTCAAAACCATGTGTATTTTGATTTTTGACAGTTTTGTTTGACAAGTAAGGTATAACCTCATTTTATGGCACGTAATTTCGGGTTGCTGAAGATTTACTGGAATTTATTGTAAAATGGCGAAAGTGAAAAATAAGAGAAATTCTGGATTAGCTGATAAAGTGCACATGAAAAAGAAATCTGAGGCAAATAAGAAAAAATTAAATCCGTTCGAGGTTCACATCAACAGAGAGAAGTTAAAAGTACTTGGGAAGAAATCTAAACATGATCGAGGCTTGCCAGGAGTTTCACGAGCCAAGGCTGTCCAGAAGGTAATAATAAAATTGTATTGGTAAGTAGTCTAATAGAAAACTTTAAAAATACATTGGACCTTAAAATTGTATATATTTTTATAGTTTACTATAAAAATGCAACCTCTGAGAGAGGCCTATGTGTACAGTTGTGAACTTGTGGCTGTAATGAATGAATGGTGAAAGAGGTAATGGTTATTAAGGTCACTAGCCTGGAGCTTTAATCATGTGACTTTTTGAGATTTTCATACATTATAGTGATTTCTTATATTCACGCTAACACTTCATATTGAATAAAACAATTTTTATGGATTTTACCACGTTTAATTTTCTTATTTTTAATTTCCAATGTTTTGGGTGCTTTGTGTTAACTAGACCAAAAGTAATATATAAAAAGCTTTAGGTACTTCGGGTTAAGTTCAACGTTGGGATGTCAATCACCTCAGTCCTCACAATCACCATGAAGAAAACGAAAAGAAATTAAACGTGATAAAATCTATTTTAAAAGATACTGTTTCTAACTATTTACGTCATTATTATTTGTGTCCCATCTTTAGAGAAAGGAAACCTTAGGTGTAGAAATGAAAGTCATGAATAAAACAAATGCCTTTATTGATCGAAGAATCGGTGAAAAAAACAACCAGTTGTCTGCTGAAGATAGGATGATTGCCAGGTTTGCAGCCGAAAGAGCAAAACAGCACAGTAAGAAAAGCATCTACAATTTGGCTGATGATGAAATTTTAACTCACAGGTAGTAATTTTTATTCTATAAGAATGCTATTGTGTTTACTTTTTTATATTCTAAATTATTAATAATATTGCATTCCTATTAGAGGATTCTATCCTAAAATGAAATAGGATCTAGTGGAGAGTAAGTTCGTTTATTACTCAAGTATTACAAAAAAAATCTTACTACCTCTAATGAATAAGGTCTCCCGTTTTCGTCACACCATACAAAGCACTGGCATTTTGCTGCTGTTTCATATTAGTACTCTGTGCAAGAATTTTCCTGGCTAAGTGGACACAGTTATTTCTGCTCCAGCAATTCCAAGACAGAATGTGAATAAATGGTAGTTATGCCAATAGACCACTTTTTGTCAGATATGCATATATTTGACCATTGGTGAAAAAGTGAAGATTGCGCAGCTCAGCTCGGAGGGTGATCTCCCATCAAGTCCTTTGGAAACTTCAATAGCTTCATTTGGACTTCAGGTTTTGTCCATTAAATCCATTAAATGCTATTGTGCCATATTTGAGTACTGCCACATATTTATCAAATAACAGGCTAATTTTAGGGGTAGCAGTTAAGGCCAGGTTGAACAAAATATCATATTTTCTCCACAATTTTGTCACATGAGAAATAATACTTCTTGAAATATATGCTTGAAAAGAATATGCACATACATGAAATACTTAGATTAAATTAGATAATGATGGACTATTTTCCACACATCCACGTCTGAGCGCATATTTTGCATGTGGGCAGAAATATTACGATTATTTGAGCCATGAAATTTCCCTGAAGAGGTTCAACAGTCCTTTGATGTTACAAGCAACTTTGGGGCGTGATCCCGGCACACCGAGTTGTTAAGCCCTGCATGCAGCAGCCTCCGGAAATGCCAGCAAAACGTAGGCCGCTGTTTCCCCCTCTACCATACATGCCCTGCACAGTATCTGTAACACTTATGGTAAATAAATGTTTGTTGAAAGAGCTATGTCCTGTAATAGCATTTGTTTAACAATAATTTACCCAAGGTCTCATTAAGACCTTGGTTAAACAACTGTTTATTTCTGGCAGGGCCACCCTAGCTTGAATACAGTTCTCTAGATTTTCTGTGTCCCTTGATCCATTGCAGAGTCACATTGTTATGTTTACATATTTCATTTAGTCGTTGATGGCATTCATATATTAGTCCCGAGTTCACCACAATGCAACTCCTTGCTTGTAGTACCACCAAACTGTCGGTCAGTATTCTGACAGAGAAGTCTTTTACCTTCTTGGCATCTATTGCTATGGCCGTTTGAATGATACCCATACATTCAGCCTAAAAGACAGTGTTATGGCTATCCAGCAGTATACATAAGTGGATATTTTGGTCTTCTGAGAAAGTTCCAGATCACCATGCAATACTTAATGAAATTCATGATTGAATGGATTTTGAAAGAAACTTTATATTAATTGAGATATTATGATATTATAATTTAATTGCCGGGAAGAAATGTTGACTATCGAGTTCTCGTTTTTTTAAGCCATAACCATATAATGTTTTTTGATAATACGAAAATAATGTTATGGAATTAAATCCTTCACCAGCTACATTTTTATGTAGATACTTTATTTCCTAATAATAAGCATAAACATTTAAAATAAAGTAACTTTGTCCTATGTTGCATTGCTTACTTCATGCTGAATAAATATGAATGCAGGGAAGAAGGAAGAGAATTTTCGCCTTAAGGCTAGACATGTGACTGGGATCGCCAAACTGCCGGCGGACTGTCGATTATCTTAAATCATCCCAACATATATGTATATATATATATATATATATATATATATATATATATATATATATATACATATAAACATATATATACATATATATATACATATACACATATATATATATATATATACATATACATATATATATAGGATGATAATGAAAATGTATCAGATATTATATCATGCTCTTTCATTGCAGAGGTCAAACGCTAGAACAAATAGAGAAGTTTGATGACCCGAGATCAGATGAGGAAGATGATGATGGTGGCAAAAAATTTGGAGGATTAGATGGTATGTGACATCTTAATTACATATTAAATTATTGTTCACAGCAATTGAAGACATCAATCTTAAAGCAACATTCCCAAAATATTGTAGAAAATTAATCCATAAAAAAATTAAGTATGCCACTATTATAATATTAATTATGATAATCCTTGAAGCTATACCATATAATCTAATATTTATGATATAATTTTAACATTTTTCTCAGTAATACTTTTGTGGATATGGATTGTGACGTAATTTTTTTTAAATATAATAAGGGGGAGCACACAGTAAACCTGATTGTAAGTGGGTGTTGCGGTCCATAGACATCTAAATCTTTAATTAAGAATAAAGGAACTGTATCCGCGACTGGTCGGCGCTGCTGCTGATGGTATTTTGTGAGGGCGTGGCCCTGCCCCGGTCGAGCCGACCCATTCGTGCTACAACTATAATATAGCTTCAGCGTGGCTCTATCACGTAAAAAAACCTCACGTTATTAATGGCCCACAAACGATTGGTAGTTGCCAGGGGTAAAAAATGGAATTGCCCAAATATCCTGCACACACCTACAATAGTGACTGGCTCTTTAGATTCTTTATCAAGTTATATCAAAATCAATCAGAGGGATGACACTAATAATAAATTATTTTTCAGATGATTTCGTTGCAGAAGGACACTTTGGAGGTGGAATCCTATCTAAGACCGACGCTCAAGACGGCGCAAAATCACACAAGGACTTAATAGAGCAACTCATAGCCGAATCAAAGAAGAGGAAAGCGGAGAAGCAGAAAGAGAAAGAACAGACATTGGACTTAACAGAGAAGTTGGATAGTGAATGGAAGGATTTGCAACCTGTTGTTTTCAAGAAAGCGAGAGTTGAAGAGGAATCATTGATAGATAAGTTATTAAGCAAAGCGGAAAAGGGTCAGGACTACGATAAAATGATGAGGGAGCTCAGATTTGAGAAGAGGGGAACTGTAAGACTTGTTCAGTTTTATTATGTTGTTAATTCGCCATCTTGTTATGTTATAACATCAATGTCTAAGTTTACCGTGTAATGGCTGTGTAAGAATATCCGCTACCCCATATCATGGTGGATGCCGTAATAGGCGACGGAGGGAAAGAAACCGGGAGATGAGCAGCATCGTCTTACTAATAACCATAAAAAAACTGCGGTGGCCAATCCATCCACCAAGCATGGTAACTATGGCAAATATCGCCCCTATGCGGCAATCTATGGAGCAGGCCATGGTCCACCAGTGGACTTTTGATACGGTAATGTAATTGTTACTTTGGGTAAAGCAACACTACCGTATTGTGTTGGCGTAAAATAATTCATCACCACATTCGTCCCTTGGGTGTCGTACATATGGTTGAGAGGCCTATATCCAGCAGTCTTGTCAGTTGTCAGTCTAATCCTGCAGATTGATGAAGAAGCAGAAAATCCACATACATCCAACTGGCAAATAACTACTCGCGTTTCGCATGCATGCACGCCTACATACGTACACACACACACACGTACATACGCACACACACACACACACACACAGAGAGAGAGAGAGAGAGAGAGAGAGAGAGAGAGATACACGCACACGCGCACACACACACGTTTTGCGTCTAGACAGTACTTGGCTGCACCTACAGTACATAAAGGGCGACGCACCGGCAGTGTGAATTTTACACGAACCAGTTCGAGCTACTTTCAATCCTCATAATGCAAAAACCATTAGACCTCTACGGAGCTTGGCGCTAGTTCAGATACATTTTATCACTTAATCTGACAACCCCGAGCGTCGTTTGTAGCGAAATTGGTCCTCTTTTCATATTGATTTTGGCATACATTACACATGAATAAACCGAACACTAAACAATTAACAGTAGTGTAACACTTGTTAGCGCACTGATAATCATGTGTAATTTTATAAATAATACAATAACATGCTTATATCCAATTTGTTAATTTACAGTTTATTATGTTATATAGCCATCAGATGGGTTGAAAAGTGCTGAGAAGCAAGAAGCAGAAGAGAGGAAGAAATTGGAAGAGCTGGAGAAACTGAGGCAGCAGAGAATGTTGTCTGAAGAAGAGGCGACAGCACCCAAAAGCACACAAGCCACTGCGAAACACCGGTAACTGATCACTGTTGTTAATGATTAATATACAAATAAATGGCGGTCACTAATCAGCAGGTGATCCTCAAGGTACCGCATGAGCTGGCTGTTAATAATCGTTTCCATTACTTTGGAGAACAACGAGGTGACGGCTATAGGCCTGTAGTTGGACGGATCTGAGCGGTCGCCTTTTTTAGGGATCGGGTGCACCAAAGCTGTCTTCCATGAGTCCGGGACTACGCCTAGGGAGTAGGAGTACCGAAAAAGACGCGTTAAAACCGGTGCCAACTCCGGAGCACACATCTTTAGCACAATAGGTGGGACTCCATCAGGCCCACTCGACTTGTTGACGTCCAGGGAGAGGAGTGCTTTACGCACCAAGCGCTGTGTAAACAGCACTTCCCGCATGGAACACTAACACCGCGGGATGTTCGGCGGTGTGTTCTCCCCGTCATCTAGAGTCGAGTTGGAAGCAAAAAGAGAGCCTAGCAGATCGGCTTTCTCCTTTGCGTCATTGGCCAGTGAGTCGTCCACCTTGTGCAGAGATGGCTGACAGAAGTTCCCTTGGACAGCCTTGGCGAGAGACCAGAATGCACGTGTTCCCGAAGGGAGGCGAACTAGTTTCTCGCCAATTCTGCCGATGTGCTCTGACTTTGCCTTGGCAATGACACTTTTGAAGGACCTGGAGGCGGAATGGTACTTCTTTTTAAGAGCGCTGGTGTTAACATCCCGGGAAGTTGATGCGTCAGCCCAGGCCTGGTAGCACTCCTGCTTATAGCGTGATGCTAGTTTACAGGAGCGACCAAACCATGGCTGGGATCTGCCTCCGATGGGCACCACAGAGGATGGAATAAAAAGTTCCATACCCTGAAGTACCACATCAGCAACAGAATCGGCAACAACACTGGGATCTTCCGGCGAGAAGCAAACCCGCCCCCAAGGGTAGGATGCAAAAAAGACCGCATCCCGTCCCAATCGGCCGACCTATAGTGCCACACACGGCGGCAAGCTGCAGATCGCAACTGCGATGGGAGCGTGAGTGGCACCGTACTCCGGATCAGACAATGATCCGAAGAGCCCAAAGGGGCATCGACGGAGACCTGATATCCGTCCGGATGAGAGGTCAGCAGAAGGTCCAACAGGGAAGGTACATGATCCTCCACATCTGGGATCCGCGTAGGCGAAGTAACCAGTTGTGTTAGACCATATGCCAAAGCAAAGTCATAGACAGATCTACCCGCATGATCGGTTAAACGAGAACCAAGCCATTCAGCGTAGTGGGCGTTAAAATCACCGAGTATCACGATCTCTGCGGATGGGACCTGTTGTAGCACGGAGTCTGCAGCCATTTGGACGTGGTCGATGAGTCGGTCTGTGTCGGCATTACCGCTATGGGACCTATAGAGGCACCCGTAGACGCGGGGATGGTCGTCGCTGTCTACGCGCAGCCATAGGATGGACAGGTCCGTATCTTCAAGACTGCCGAGGCGTCGAAAACAGATGTCCTCCCTGACGTATACGCAAACTCCAGCCCGGGGCACAAAGGAGTGTTCAAATTTGTACCCCGGGTAAGAGAGATATGAAGTATCAGCCGGAGAGGACACCTGAGTCTCGGTTAAAAAGAGCAAGGCCGGCTTCGCCGTCTCTAGATGGTAATGGACAGCGTTAAGGTTGGAATGAAGTCCCCTGATATCGCAAAAATTCACGGATAGCGTGAAAGGGGTCGCCTTGGTCTTATTGCTCAGCTTGCCCCGAGCAGTATTAGTCGGGAGCGGAATTTTGCCCCCCCCCCCCCCCCCCCCCTCCCCAGAATACGCGGGGCAGCCTGAGCACCCACGCCCAGGAGTGGAGTGGTTTGGTCGTGGATGCTCAGCGAGGGATTCTCCAAGGGTGCTGGTACCCTCCTGGGGTAGTCTTCTGTTCAATTGCCTCCGGCCACCTGCACTCACCAAGCGAAACGCAGAGGTAAACCTCTACTTCACGCTGGTATTCTGTGAGGTCGTGGTACCACCCCGGTTCGAGCCGGCCCATCCGTGCGACAGCAAAAGCTGCCGTTTGTCTCTACCACTGTTAAAAGGTTCAGGTTTTTCCAATTTTTTAAATTGATTGTTCAGTACATCGTCATAATTATGATTGTACGGGTACGTAGGCCTTGCTTGAGTCAAATCGCTTGTTGAGAATCGTTGCGTTTTCTCCAAGGCTCCTCCCATAAACTTAATTTTAGCTGCATCAAATGTGACACTCGGTAGCAATTTAGACCCGTACAATTCTTTGTCAGACGTTTTACCATACAAATGTTCTAACTCCTTGAAATTTTCGATCCAACGCTGTGTTACACCTGGTAACAAAAACATTGTAATAATTACTACTGACACTAGAGATCGCTCAATTAGTTTTGACGCTTATATTATCGTGTCTATAGTTAAAAAGTAGTACAACATTTTATATAATTTAATTTTGTACAGCCGACTTTAATATAAGTTATTTAAGAATAACTCAAAAACTATTGGTCTGACCTTGATCAAATTCATATGGGACCACACGAGAACTATCAGCTTTCATACAAAAAAGAATCATCGAAATCGGTTCACCCAGTACAAAGTTATGAGGTAACACACATTAAAAAAACATACAGTCAAATTGAGTACCCTCTCCTTTTTGGAAGTCGGCAGATAAAATTGAAGTGTATGTTTGTAATGTTAAAATAACAGCTTTTTACTAATTGCAGTTAGTAAAGTAAAAGGTAAAAGGTAAAAGGAAGTATATACGGTACCTATAACAAAAACACAATTTTTAAAATGTTTGTCTGTCTGTTTGTTCCGGCTAATCTCCGAAACGGCTGGACCGATTTTGACGGGACTTTCACTGGTTTATTTTAGAAAAATAATTATGGTTCCGCGCTACAAAATTAAAACCCTAAATTACACGCGGGCGAAGTCGCGGGGAACAGCTAGTTGTAAATAAAGCTTAATATGAATGTAAGCACATAATCCACCTGATGGTAAGTAGATGTTGTAGCCCATAGACATCTATATCTATTCTTGATTCATAATCAAAATGCAAATGCGTTCTCACCCCTGAAGACCAAGATGGAATGACTTGTTTCCAGTGAAAAGGGTCTCCGGTTCTCTACACTCACCGTATGAAACAACAGCATTGAGCTGCTATTTTGCGCTGGTATTCTTAGAGAGAGTGGTCCTTCCCTAGTCGAGTCGACTTATTTGTTCTACATCCATAATATAGTTGCAGGATAACTCTACCACTTGAAAATCTCTATATATAAAAATTAATTGCTGTCCGTTAGTCTCGCTAAAAATCTTGACTGATTTTGATGATTGTTTTTGTTGTATTTGAGTGACTCCTTGGATGGCTTATAGTCACAATTAGACCCAGTAGGTGACTGTTGTCGAGATCTAGAAATCACACGTGCGAAGCCGGGGCGGATAGCTAGCTATTTAAATATTAATATTTTAAAATTATCAACTATTTGATTGATAGGTCCGCAGATGACCTGGACGATAATTTTGACCTGGAAGACGAACAAGAGTTTATGTTGGCTTACGATAAGGAGGGGAAACCTCTAGTGCCTGAGCATGTGCTAAAGGATTTTTCTGGTGAGTGATTCATTGTGTAGTCACAGTATTAATATTGTTACGACCAGTTGCCTATTGCACGTTGCACGAAACGAGAATGTTCCAGATGATAAGGGTCAATGGCCTCTGTCAACGAATAAAATGTGTAGTCATAAAAATAGATAACACTCAAACTACTAACGCAAGCAAGACGCAACCTTATTTCTACGTACACCTTTTCTTCTTTGGTATTATTATCGTTATGTATTTTTTTTTAATATAAGATAAGGTGACAAACGAGCACACAGTCCACCTGATGGTAAGTGGTTTCTATGACCCATAGACATCTACGTCTATCCTCGTTTGCGAATCAAAATGCAGAAGCGTTGTCACCCGTGAGGACTAAGATGGAATGCCTCTTTTCCAGTAAATAGGGTCTCCGGTTCTCTACACTCACCATACGAAACACAGCAGCATTAAGCTGCTATTTTACGCTGGTATTCTGTCAGAGCGTGGTCCTTCCCCGGTCGAGCCGATCCATGCGTGCTACAATTATACCCGAAATATAGCTGCAGCATGGCTCTACCACGTACAAAATAATATAATGAATATAATAATTGCGAGTTTTCTAGTAGCTTCCGGTTGAAACAGTGGAATGACCTGGATTGGCCTAAACATTTCTATATTTCTCTTATCGAGTATAAACGTGTGCGCCGGCTCCTGATCGGCAAGTTAATTATTTCGGGAACGCAAAAGTGGACACCGGAAAGTGACTACGAGCAACGACATCTGCAATTATTAAGGACCTCACCGAACAAGCTTAGCGATTTTGACTGACTTGATTAGATACTTGCTGTGTGTGTGGAAAAATACATCCATTTCTTATCCTAATCGACATTTTACCACACACATAACAATATATAACCTACAGTCTGACTCCTTTAATCTCGAATACCTGCCGACAGTTCGTGTCGTAGGCGTTCTTAGAATAAAATACAACATAAACAGATTAAAAATTACAGTTGCATGAATAAAATACTTTAATTATTTTACTTTTACATTCAGTCGGGTTATAATTAATCCGACTAATAATTTTTGTTTGACGCTAGAAAATATGAGCCATCTATTAAGGATTCTCCAAGCGTCACGGATCTTTTGTTTCATGTATGATCATGTGATATCGTTCTTCCGTAGTAACACTTATTTAAACCTTTACTATATTCATCATTCATCATTCAAGTTTCATTCACCCTTCACAAGTCCTCTGCTGAACATAGGCCTCCCCTAAGGAATGCCACAAAGCACGATCCTGAGCCACCTGCATCCATCGGCTTCCTGCAGGTCTTACCAGGTCGTCACTCCATTTAGTGGGGGACGCCCTACATTTCGTCCGCCGGTACGAGGCTGCCACTTGAGATGCTATGTCGGTTACTCTGGTTCTACTGCGGATATCCTCATTTCTAAGTTTATTACGCAGAGAAACACCGAGCATAGTCCTCTCTCTCTCTCTCTCTCTCTCTCTATACATAATATATATATATATATATATATATATATATATATATATATATATATATATTATGTATAGAGAGAGAGATATATATATATATATATATATGCATTTATACTCTATTGAAATAATAAAAATCAAAAATGCATGTACCTACAAGTGAAAAATATATTTACTGAAATAATTTTACGGATACATAATAAAATAAATCAGACCAAAACAACAGATCGAAGCACAGATCGCAGTTTGCTGTTGTGATAAACCCGCGCAAAGTTTTTTTTTAATATTTAAAATCCGAGTAATCGACTGGAGTGGCAATGGGTTGGTCATATAGCTCTGAGAACCGACAAACGATGGGTAAAAAAGTGTATGGTGGCCTCACACTAGATGCAGTGACACTTGCTAAGACATGGAGAAAGTTGATGGATGCAGGTGGCTCAGGACCGTGCCTTGTGGTGTTCCCTGGGAGCCTTGGAGGCCTATGTTCAGTGGTGGACTTGTATATTTAATATTTGACATGATTTTTTTCAGTTCCCAATGCAAAACCCAAATTTGATGATGGTATATCAGACACGTCATCAGAAGACGAGGGCAGTAGTGAAGAAGAGGATTCAGAGCAAGAGGACGATAGTAGTAAAGAAGAAAAACCTACTGAAGAAGGACGTGAGAAAGAAAGTTCTGGCGAGGAAGAAGGGGAAGATGAAAATAAGTCGGAGACGGAACAAATATTACCCAAAGCAAATGGCAACGTTACTGAAAACATTGACGATAGTAAAGAAACTAAATATACTTTGGATGATGAATCTGGTTCTGAAGAAGAAGAAGATGATGATGATGATGAAGCCACAATCGAAGACGAATATGTTGATGATTTGAATGACTTAAAAGGGTCGGAGGCAGAATCAGATGAAGAGATTGAAGAAGAAAATGAAGAGAAGATTGGGTCCTTTTTTGATATGAAATCTGAGGAGGGCGTTAAGTTAAAGGTAATTATAGAAAACCTTTTCCACTTATTATAATATTATACCGAATACCCATATTAAACGTGTAGTGGCTGTGTAAAAACATTCTACCAAATATCATCCTGAGGGTTTCGTAAGAGACGACAGAGGTAAAATGAGACAAGAGATGGGTAGCAGCATCTTCCTGATAACAAATGAAAAGAATAAAAAAAACTGCTGTTGCCAACTTAACTGCCAAACATGGCAACTATGAAAAAATCCTATGAAGCAAACTATGGGGAGGCCTATGTTTAGCAGTGTACTTTTATAGGCTGCAATGAACAATATCGGGTGACTTTTTTCTCTTCAGGTAATAATTAAGTGATAACGGAGAAAAAGTCTATTGCATAGACTTTTTTTTAGGATATGGGTGACAAACGAGCACACAGCCCACCTGATGGTAAGTGGTTGCTGTGGGCCCATAGACATCTACAATTTATCCTCAATAAAGAATCAAAATGCAGATGCGTCCTCTCCCGTGAGGACTATGGAATGCCCCTTTTCCACTTAAATTGGTGTCCAGTTCTCTACACTCACCATACGAAACACAGCAGTGTCAAGTTGCTATTTTACGCTGGTATTTTGTGAGAGCGTGGCCCTTCCCCGGTCGAGCCGACCCATTCGTGCTACAACTAATATAGCTGCAACAGTGGTGGCTCTACCACGTAAAAATTAACTTATTAATAAAAAACGATTCATAGTAAAGAAATTCAAATCATGTGCATCCTATTTAACACGTGGCAAGAATTTATAAATTTGAACTTGAACTGATACGTAAAAGGTTTTGTTTGTAATAGTAGTATTGACAATGAAAAATAATCAATTTGAAGCCATAGGCTTTCTTTCACATTCATCTATTACCGTCACCGTTTAGTCTATAAAAAATAATTTGACGGCTCCGTGGCGCAGTGGCTTAGCAACCAGTTGTTGCGCTGGGGGCCGCGGGTTCGAATCCCGCACGGAACAAGTATTTGTATGGCCTACAAATAATTGTTCCGGGTCTGGATGTTTGTCCATGTGCAATTTATGTTTGTAAAATGCCTCCACGACACAAGAGAAAAACCTAGTGTGGGGGTAACGTTTTAAAAAAAAAGTCCAACCCGTCTCGTAGGTATCATAAGAAATGTAAGAAGAAGAAACTGAAATAAGAGATGGAAGTCTATTTAATTATCTATAATTTAAAAAAAAACTTCGGTTGCCAAACCACCAAGCGTGGTAACTGTGACAAATGCCCTACTTATGAGATCTACGTTCAGTAGGGGCAGTTTTAAATGCTGTAATGAATGATGAAAAACATGCAATGGTTAAGTAACGAAAACTTTGTGATTTACAAACATTAACTTATTCTATTCTAGAAATTATTTATCAGGTTTGTTTAACTAACGAATATATTACAGGAGCTACTTGATGGAAAATCGCCGACTCAACAATCGGCCGCTCTACAGAAACTCATAAAAAGCTATGATCCTAGTTTATCAGAGAATAACAAAGAGTTACTCAGTCGGCTGTACGCGCACATGCTGCAATACGTAAATGACCTCTTTTCCAATTTAAGAGACGATGGAGAAGCAATGAAATCGTTCTTAGTTTTCGATAAACTAGTCCCGCATTTCTATGACCTAGCTCACACAAACAAAGTGTCATCAAAAAAGTTTATGTGCGATTTGCTAAAGGAAAAACACGACAAATTCAAAAAGAACCCCAGAAAAGTACCTGATTTAGACACATTAATATTTTTCAAACTAGTCTCCATTTTGTATCCGACGTCCGATTTCCGGCATCCGGTTACCACGCCGTCTTTGTTATTCATGTCGGAAATTTTAACGCATTCCAGATTTAAAGACGCATATTCAGTTTCCAGGGGTTTGTTTATTACAGCTCTTATTTTGGAATACACAGTATTATCTAAAAGATTCGTCCCGGCAGCCATTAATTTTCTCAGAGGTATTCTTTATTTGTGCGCAAATACGTCCATTTTGAATCCGATTCAAGTTGTCCCGCCATTTCGTTTACACAAAGACGTCAAAATTTTGAATCTCGAACACGATTGCTCCAACATGGCGGTCCAACACAAAATGGCGGTAAAAGATTTAGTCCAAAAGGACATAACTGATTCTTTTAAAGTTAGTTGTTTATTAAATAGTGTTTTAATGTTAAAAGAATATTTTAACAATTGCAATGACATGGAGGCGCAAGAAGCTATTTTCGAAGCGCACATTAAATTGTTAGGTAGGGTAGATTTAGATTTATATCCAAATAAAGTTAAGAGTATGGTCACTGAAGTACTTCAACATATGAAGGAGAGTTTGGAAGTAAAGACTTACACGCCTTTAGCAAGAGAGAAGGTGCGGCCGAAAGCATTGAGATTGTACGAACCAGACATTCAGGAAGTGTAAGTTGCTTGTTTTAAGGCAATATTATTAATATTTATCTAAATTAGTAAAAGCCAAAGATTTCTATGTATACTACTGCACATTGCACACTAAGTTATGGTCAATTATCCGTAACTTCTTTAGTTGACTGCGAGCTGCCGAGAAGACTAGTTCTTTGTTTTGTAAACCGCGAATGTTGTTTCGACAATCTAACACTGATTTTATTTAATGACAATAAGAAAACGATGTCATTATTTATTGTCACTTTGTCAACGTGATTTGAAGTTTATTTCATGCAACGTATGATGAGTATGTAACTTTAAATCGAATTTGTCTAAAACAGTCACTGCCATAAATGAAAATAATAAAAATGCGTGGCATATTTACCTTGGTAGCTAATTGCCCGCGCGATCACAGCTGTGGCACAGTTTTTGTTCTAAATTGCCAATCCAATAGCCTACATAGAAGTATTTGGTGGAAGCTACTTGCAAATTTGTGTAACAGATATTCATGTTTGTACCACAGTTAACATGATGTTTCTATTTATCTATATACATTATACTGATTACTGGGTATTCCATCTCAGACCGTATTGGTGATAACGCATCTGCTTTTGATTTTTTATCGAGGATAGATGAAGTTGTCTGTTTGCAACAGCATCCACATAGCGTGCTCGCCCTTGTGGCCTCTTACAACATTCACGGGATGATATGCCGTGGTAAAGCACGAGTTTGACGTGATAGAGCCACGCTGCAGCTATATTATGGTTGTAGCACGAATAGGTCGGCTTGACCGGGGAAGGACCGCGCTCTCACAGAATACCAGCATAAAATAGCAGCTTAACCGGTTCAGTGCGGGTGACACGCCAGGCGTGCCATCGAATACTTGTGTGTGTGTGTGTGTGTGTGTGTGTGTGTGTGTGTGTGTGTGTGTGGCGTATGACACGCCAGGCGTGTCATGATATATTTGTTCGCCGCCATAACTAAAAGTTGTCGAAAATTGGTGCCACAACGAATCGGTTAATGCTACTGTATTTCGTTTGGTGAGTGTAAGAGAATCGGAGACACTTACTGAAAACGAGGCGTTCCATCTTAGTCCTCAGGGGTGACAACGCATCTGCACTTTGATTCTTAATCGAGGGTAGATGTAGATGTCTATGGGCCACATCATCCACTTATTATCAGGTAACACAGTCTGTGTGCTTGTTTGTCACTCTTATTGTATATAAAATATTAAGTACTGGATTTTCATACACCTGCACTACACGGCAAATCTCTGAAGCATAAATTGTGAGCTAAGTTTTGACGCGAGTAGTGAAAGACCACCCTTTTTACTAGAAGCGAGGCATTCCATCTCAGACCTCAGGGGTGACAAGGCTTCTGCATTTTGATTTTTAATAGAGAATACATGTAAATGTATATTGCCCACAGCATCCACTTACCATCAGGTGGACTGTGTGCTCGTTTGTCTCTCTTATTCTCTAAAAAAAAAACATAAATTGATAGATTTTGGGTCGGTGATATTGAGTCCTCGTCGACACTGCACCTTGGACCCACCTTCTCTTAGTTACTTATTTCTGGCGGCAAGCAGCTGTGCTCCCCCCCCCCCCCTTTGCATTTTTTTCTCCAATTACGAAGAATATGAGCTGAAAATTCTATTTTTATGGATTTTATCGCGTTTTTTTTAAACAATTTTATGGTCATGGGGTCACAGATGATTAATGTCCTGGTGTTATTGTTATCCCGGACTACCTTCAGCTTTCAATTTGTAGGGGGTATTTTGTGATTTGTGACCCTCTACATATAATTGATATGTAGTATATTAATGTAGGTTGTATCTTCTACGTTACGGGATGTGGTAATTAAAACTGTGTCCGTTTCCGTAGAGAGCGTTTATTGTACTGAGAATACTTATGAATAAAAAATGTAATTATAGTGAACGTGTCGCGCGCGCAGGCGCGATATCAGCATTATTTTCTAAACTGTTGAAATATCATGTACTTGCTCGTACACAATTATTAACTATAAATATGTATAATAACTTTTATTTATTTATTTTTGGGTAGTATTAATTTTAATGCAGGAAATTACAATATAATACAATAGCCTTTGTTGTGCATTAATAAAAAACAGAGAGAAAACAACAGGCGGTCTTACGGCAATTTCTTCCAGACTACCTACAAATAAATTATGACGAATAAGATAGCGAGTTATTTGATTTTACAGTTTCACCGGCAGCAAGAGTTCTAAATTGTCTCGTGAGAAGGCAGAGAAGGCCCGATTAGAGAGCAAGTATAAGAAGGAGATGAAGGGAGCCCTGAGGGAAATAAGGAGAGACAAGGCGTACATCGCTTCTGTGAAGATAAGGCAGAAGATTCAGAGGTAATTATTATGCATGATGTTAAAAAAAAATACAGTCGATTCTCTATAATTTGAAACTCAAGGGACCAGAGAAAATCTTCAAATTATGATGAGTTCAAAATAACAGCACCAGCCAAGAGGGAGGGAGGAAAACATCAAGTAAACAAGAGTTTGATCAAAATTCGTGATTTATTGTTTTAAACATTTGTACAATTATTCACAAATGTTCATTTTTAAAAGAAGTCTCTCTCGTTTATGTAAACAATCGACAGGTCTGTACATGTATGTAAATAATTTAAAATTAAAAATTTTGTACAGCCGACTTCAATATAGGTTATTTGAGAATTACTCAATAACCATTGGTCTGACCTTGATCAAATTCATATGGGACCACACGAGAACTATCAGCTTTCATATAAAAAAAGAATCATCGAAATCGGTTCGCTCAGTACAAAGTTATGAGGTAACACACATAAAAAAAAAAAAAAAACATACACTCGAATTGAGTACCGTCTCCTTTTTGGAAGTCGGCAGACAAAAGACAGGTTTGTGCATGACAAACGTTTCAAATTATCGAGAGTAGGGAAGCCCAGATTTCAAATTATTCCATGTTGGCGGGCAAGATACTATTCCTTCAACTTCAAATTACCGAGGGGACCAATTAATGTTGGTTTTATTCAATTTATCGAGCATTTTTCAAGGTACTGGGAAAAAATTTGTCGAGATTCAAATTAATGAGTGTCAAATTATCGAGAGTCGACTTTACTAGCATTAAGATTACCAACTGTTTCAGACATGAAAAAGGCATTTTTAAAGAGATATGAAAATATAGTGTCTACTTGTCGCTAACAACTTAACTGGCTCCAATTCGTCAGCGTCGTAGTCTACGTGCACTCACTACTCTTTATTCTATCCTTGTCTCCTCGTCCTACATTTTATTTAACTCCTTATTTTCAGTATCTTAGCTCCAACCATGATAGAGTACTCCCTTCTCCTCCCCCCTCTCCTTATAGTACTGACTTTGTCTTATCTGTTCTTCTTGGGAACGTTTTCTCATGGATTCTTAATCGAAAATAGATATAGATGTCACAGCATCCACTTATCATCAGGTGCACTGTATGCTTGTTTGCCAAACTTATTGCATAAAATAAATTACAAAAGAATACAAAGGGCACTCGAAAAACGGTCGGTCGGTCAAACTGATCCATAACTTAATTATAATAGAAGGCCTGTGCCCAGCTGTGACATATTTAAGACTGTAACTTTATATAAAAATAATGTAGTATTTGTTAGGATACTAAAGGATTTCAATATTGCGTGGTAGAGCCATGCTGCAGCTATATTAGTAGTATAGTTGTAGCACAAATGGGTCGGCTCGACTGGGGAAGGACCACGCTCTTACAGAATACCAGCGTAAAATAGCAGCTTAACACTGCTGCGTTTCGTATGGTGAGTGTAGAGAACCGGAGACCCTTTTTACTGGAAATGAGGCATTCCATCTTATTCCTCACGGGTGGCAACGCATCTGCATTTTGATACGCAAACGAGGATAGATGTAGATGTCTATGGGTCACAGCAACCACTTACCATCAGGTGGGCTGTGTGCTGGCTTGTCACCGTATCCTATAAAAAAAGTAATATAATCGCTGTTACAATTTCCTGCATACCGCGATTTAAATTAAACTAAGTTTTACGGATTTTATCGTGTATATTAACTTATTTTAAATTCCCGATATTTCGAGTAGTTTACAGCACCCCTGGTCACGGGGAAGAAAGAGGTGTTCGACGTCCCAATGTCATAGTTAACCACGGCTACCTCCAGATTAAAATTATCGGATCAAATTGTTTTTATTTAAAATAAGTTAATGTACGCCGTAAAACTTAGTTTTATTTAAATGTGTATTGTTTGCGTAAACATAAGAAATAATTATGCATAATGCATACTGCGAATTGCGAGCTGCGAGCTCGATATTTTTGCTACCTCTCGGTCACAAGATATATATTATTTGAGGCAACATTATTCATAGCTGATTCTTTCCGCGTCCACATTAAGTGTTGTTTTAGTAGAAGAGTTGAAATTTATACTCACTTTTTTTTTCAGTGACAATATCCGTAGAGAAAAGGTGAAACAAATATACAAGGATGCATCAATACAACAGGGAGAGTTGAATAAATTGAAACGAATGAAATGACAATAAATCAAACTTTATTCATTATGTAAATATAATGATATGCTACATTACTTCTTTCACTATCCTTATACCTCACCGCACCTTTGTTACATCATCCCTGAATGTTAAGTGTTGCCAGATTAAGAAACACTTGCATATAATAAAATTTTAAAACAATAATATAAAAACAATTTTTGTCACCTTTGTTCTAAATCAAAGACTTTAACAACTAGACTGGCACTATGATACTAATATATTGTGCACGAAGTTTCGGTCAATTCTTCGTAATTTATTTAGTCGACTGCAGGTGGTCGAGAACACTAGTTTTTTATTTAAGAAAATACTGTAATTATGTGTGTACTTTTGCAAAATTTTTTGAAATTTATTTCAGATAAATTGCCTAAAAACAGTACCTGTCTTGAATCAAAGTACAACTGCGTGGCATATTTACCGTATTTACAACGCGCCCGCGCGATCCACAGTAGCGATGTGCCGTCGACGTATTTGTCGTTAACGAAACTAGACCGTCCATTTTCGTCCATCTAGTTAAATTTATCAATTAGTTCACGCGTCAACTTGGTTTTGCAGACGTTTAAATTTAAACTCCGCGATTGTGTAACGGGATGATGTATTAATCAGTCTATTACTAAGTCGCCCTTCTCTTTTGCACACGCGATGATACCATAACGGCATCCTTTTCTTCGCCTATCACAATAACGAACTGCTATTTATACTCTTACGCTATCTACATTTAGCGTAATTATGTATTTTCAACGAACATAATATGATCTAATATTATCCGACCACGTTTTCGCGCCTATCGTTGCGTTACTAGACGAAATTAACGTTATGGAGTTTCAATTTAGCTGTCTACAGATTCGACTAGTCCATTGATTGTTCGTAAACAGTATTCGTTCACAGTACGTCGACGGTCGAATTTACTAGTTCGTTGATTCAACGCCCATCGTTAATCCACAGCTGTGACACCGTTTTTCGTCTGAATTGCCGCTCTATACATACAAGTCTTTAGATCTAAACATCACATATAAAATTCCTTCTCTATCATATTATCGCTAAAGGAGACAATTTCTTTTTGTATGGAGAATGAGCCCACCCACGGAGCAAATACAAAGAAGAGATGGCATACACAACTGTGCACTGTGATCCTATCTGGGTCCTGACGTCATCACAGTGTTCGTCTCTTTAGTTACTTAGTATACTGTTAGCGTTCGTCCTGTGCGTTTATGTGTCGAAAATCGCAAATCGGTGTATTTTCGTAGTATTAAGAAGAAAAGGATGAAATGTTGTGATTTATCGTGTAAAAACTACTCAGATAGACGCACTGATGCTATGGATGGCATCACATTTCATTTGTAAGTAATTTTATACCTAATTTATTAAAAATGTTCTAGAAAAAATCTAATTAAATACATTTGACACTAGATGGCATGGCAACTAAATATATAAAGGTACGTAGAACTCATTATTGGTAAAATAATCATACGAGTGTTGAAAATTGTTTTGCATTCAATCCTGAAGAATTATTAATCGTTCAAATATTATTTTTAGAGTTTTTATAATCATTTTGTAAACAGGCCGCCATCTATCATCAAGGTAGCTAAACTATATTGCAACATCGATATGGAACGATGCGAGTAGTTTTACCATATATCGATAGATGAAAAATGGTAAAGTGGGCAGGGCTTAACATCCCCTCACCCAGCAAATTGTCACGCGTTGTTACATAGTGAAATCTAATTACAACACCTACTCTTTGTATTTGCTCCGTGGGCCCACCACAAATTGTGGCGTAATTTAATGAAATACATGTCGATTTATTCCTTATAGTCTATAGGTTACAATAGTAATATTAGTTTTACTGTATCTAACAGGAATACTGAGAAATTAACAATTAAAATATCAACATCACAATAACCTAAAAACAAACTAAAAGCGATTGTCTAGTAGTTTAGACCGGTATTATATGTTAAAATAGTGCACTGGTCAATAATTATTAGTATAAAAAAAAGTTGTAGATACATTCAGCATTTATAGGTACTTTATGATTGATGGAATATCATTTTAGTAGTTCTTCTTCGTTACACGCATTTTTTTCATATCACATTAGCCATGGAACACGAATATCAAAACAACTCTTTTTTTTTTTCAGATTTCATGATTCCGGTGAGGTTTTCATAAAATCTCTAGGCCGTTTACTATAATAAATTGGTATATTTTTTTATGTGTAATATAATTAAGTTACGTTAAAATTTTTAGTGGGCCCAAAAACGATTGTCTCCTTTGTTAACTTTGTCTAAAATGTCTATAAATACTTTAACAAAAAAGTCAACATCACTTACATATAACATAGCTCTATAAACTCATCTTAAATCGACTTCAAAAAAAGTACCACTAATATCAATTTGACTGTTTATTAAATTCTAAATGGTGAGACATTATCTCTGAAATACGTTTATCGTAATTATTCTTTATAGAACGCGATAAATTGAAAGTATTTGAGAGTTGAATTAGATTCACATAAATCTACTAAATCTTTTAGAGAAAATCGATAAGGAATATACAATTAATACTACATTTCTATTGTCGAATTAATATATTTTCGTTGTTCTTTCAACAAATTTAACTTGACAGTTAAGACTTTAAAATCTTGGGAACTTGAACATGATTCTATACTGAAGTACATTATTTAATCAAACTGAAAGGAAGTTTTTACACAAGTCATATTATATGAGTAAAAGTGCAGTCTGTCGCCACTTTGTGATTTCATAGCTGTCAAACAGTGTGCGAAAATATGAAAAAAGTAAAATTAATGTCTTTAAAAAAATTAGCAAAGGATAATAGATTATTGTTTGTAAACAAGTGCAAGGAGTAAACATTTATGCTTAATCGTAATCTCTTTTAGAGCAACAGTTCATTAAAAAAAATCATTAATCTATAGGTAATGTTAAAGCTTCAAAAGTGAACGAGTAAATTAACATTTTTTTTGTGATGATATAATGTTACCAATCAAATATTTTTGCTGACCCTACTCAACTCTTTGTAATTAGTCAACAACTTATTTCATTCTCATCGCACTGTAAGGACATATGGAGGTCAGCAGAAACAACAAAAAAAAAACCATAAACAATTTTGTTATATTATTTACTGAATCTTTGGGTCATCTTTATTAAGTTCCCAAATGGAATGGTTAAGACATGTTGCGAAAGCCAGCCAGCATAAATATGGAGTCATGAGATATGCTGTGTTTGTGTTAACTTTGAAGAAGCTGACCGCACAAGCCGCAGCTGCTGCGTCCAATGCTAATATGTTGAATAATGCCTGCAAAATACAATTAATATAATATGTTTATTAACTAACATCATTGTCTCATGTTAAATATTAAAATATAAATTAATGTTTAAATAAAATGCCCACTAGGTTTCTTGCTTGGTTCTCTCCAGGACAAAAGCTTTTATCGAACCAATGATAGAAGCATAAATTACTTTCAATAAGTATTATTGTGTCTTTCAACAGCTCAACGACGCAGTGGCTTAGCATTGAGTTGCGGCACTTAGGGCCGCGGGTTCGAATCTCGCACGGAACAAGTATATTGTTCCGGGTCTCCTGGTTCCGGATAAATTAAAATTTTTGTACTACCAACTTCAATATAAATAAAATAAGAACACCATCAATATAGTCGAAGTCAATTAAATACGCATTATTAAGGATAACTCAAAAACTATTGATCAGATCTTGATAAAATTGATCTTGACCACATGAGCAGCACCAGCTTTAAAATAAAAAATGATCATAAAAATTGGTTTACCTAGAAAAAAGTTCTGAGGTATGACACCAAAAAATACAGTTGAATTGAGAACCTCCTCTTTTTTTTTATAGGAGACAAACGAACATGTAAAAGCAGCAAACGGGCATGCGGCTCACCTGATGGTAAGTGACTACCGCCGCCCATGAACAACTGCAACACCAGAGAAGGAATTGCAGATGCGTTGCCGGCCTTTTAAAAAGGAGTACGCTCTTTTCTTGAAGGTCCCTAAGTCGTATCGGTCCGGAAAACTCGCTGATGATAATCGATTCCACAAGGAAGTCGTGCGAGGAAGAAAACATCTTCTAAATCGCACAGTGGTGGACCGCCAATCATCCAGATGGTGTGGATGGTATCGGGAGTTCTGCCGCGATGTGCGTTCGTGAAATTTGGCGGCTGGGATTAATCCGAACAATTCCTGAGAGCACTCCCCGTGGTAGATAAAGAAAATGCAAAGGGATGAAACATCTCTTCGCAGTGCCAATGAATCGAGCCGATCGGAAAGGACTCGATCGTCGACGATTCGAGCCGCTCTGCGCTTGATGCGGTCAAGTGGAAGGAGCTGGCACTGGGGAGTTCCTGCCCAGAGATGGGAACAGTATTCCATGTGAGGCCGAACCTGCGCCTTGTAAAGTTGCAGGCGGTGTGCCGGCATGAAATACTGTCCCGCTCTGCTGAGCACGCCAAGCTTTTTAGAGGCCAATTTGGCCTTCTCTTCCAAGTGACCACGAAACTGCACGTCACTCGATATGTCGATTCCGATACTGGCTGAGGCAAGAAGGGGAGTGCCTTGAAACTGAGGAGATACGACAAAGGGGTTCTTTTAGCGGTAAACGCGCAAACTTGTGTCTTCTGAGGATTAAACTGGACTCGCCCCCAATCCGAGACTGTTCAGCCAAGACTCGACTTCAGACACAAGTTTGTTCCGGTACTCGGCGACGTTTTCCCGAGAAATATTGGCACGACCGGTGTATAGAGCATCACCAGTGCTGTCATCCGCATAGCAATTAATGTTACCAGTTAGCAACATATCATTGATATGCAGAATAAAAAAAACAGCGTTGGTGATAGCACACAGCCTTGTGGAACACCAGCGTTAATAGGCTTGTAGACGGAGCATGCACCGTCTACAACGACCTTGATGCTCCGATCTGCAAAAAAGCTGGTGATACAATCGCTCCAATTTCTCGGGAAGCCCATAGGAAGGGAGCTTCGAAAGAAGCGCTTTGTGCCAAACCCGATCGAAGGCCTTCGCAATGTCCAAATTAACTGCCAACGCCTCCCCCTTGGACTGTACTGCCTCCGCCCATCTACGGGTCAGGTAGACCAGAAGATCACCAGCTGATCAACCCCGACGAAAACAGTATTGGCGGTCACTAATCAGCTGGTGATCCTCAAGGTAGATTAGTTAATAATGGATTCCATTATTTTGGAGAACAAGGAGGTGATGGCGATACGCCTATAGTTGGACGGGTCTGAGCGGTCCCCTTTTTTAGGGATCGGGTGGACAAAAGCTGTCTTCCATGAATTCGGGACTACGCCTTGGGAGTAGGAGTACCGGAAAAGACGCGTTAGGACCGGTGCTAACTCCGGAGCACACGTCCTCAGCACAATTGGGGGGATTCCGTCAGGCCCACTCGACTTCTGGATGTCCAAGGAGAGGAGTGTTTTGCGAACCGAGCGCTGTGAGAACAGCACATCCGGCATGGAGCACTCACACCGCAGGATGGTCAGCGGTGTTTTCCCCCCGTCATCAGGAGTCGAGTTGGACGCAAAAAGGGAGCCAAATCCTTTTTTGAAGTCGGTTATACAGCCTAGTGTGGGTCACGTTTTTTAAAGAGAAAGTATAGCTTTACCACATATAAACAAGAGACCCAATTGGGAGTATCGTTGATTCAGAACTTTTCAGTCTGCTTAGATTAGACCACGCATATCTCTAAATGCGTAGATAAAACTTGTATTTGATAAGAACACTCGTCCCTAACGTATTTCTTAGTTGCCGAGGCAACGCTTATGCGATAAAATCTCTACAAATCTAAAATGTAGATACTGTCACAGATCCTATCATACCCGAAATCTAACAACTTGTGATTTTGTACTAGTTTTGGATCCGGCAGTATGTAAGATTTTGATGGAGGTAACATTTTAAGAAAAGAAAAAGAAACTATATTGAATAAAAATTATTTATCCATATATTATCATTATAAAGCGACTTTTCCAACATATATGTATGAATCTTTTAATCTATATGAAATCAACAGTGGTAGAGCCACGCGGCAGCTTTTGCCGGCCGGATAGGCCGGCTCGAACCGGGGTGGTACCACGACCTTACAGAAAACCAGCGTGAAATAGAGGTTTACCTCTGCGTTTCGCTTGGTGAGTGCAGGTGGCCGGAGGCCCTTTTTACTGGAAATGAGGCATTCCATCTTAGTCCTCACTGGTGATAACGCATCTGCATTTTGATTCGCAAACGAGAATAGATGTAGATGTCTATGGGCCGCAGCAACCACTTACCATCAGGTGGACTGTGTGCTCGTTTGCCACCCTTATCCTATAAAAAAAATTGTATCTATAATATATTGGATTTGAATCTATATATTACAATGTTCTAGGGAGGCCTATGTTCAGCAGTGGACTTGTGAAAGGCTGTAATGATGATGATGATTACAATGTCTGCATTAGTTGAAACTTATGCGATTCAGTAACTGTTATGAAGCCAGTATTCAGTACTACATGGTGATATGCGATTTTTGATGGTTTGGTTTGCTTAGATTTATAGATATATTGTAATATCTATATTTTAAGTATTAGTATTAGACTTTATATTATATAGGTTAATATCTATGGTACTCTGAAACGAGTTTATCCTACAACGACAAGTCGGTAGGAAGTACGTATATCTGTTTTACTGAAATATAATAACTTGCATTCTTTTACTGCACTCATTGTTAGTTCTAAGTTCAAATCAGTGTATCATATCATTTAATCAACTGTTATATTCATCAATCATCATCATCATTACAGCCTTTCAAATGCCATAACATAGCCCTTCCCCAAGGAATGCCACAAAGCACCGTCTTGAGCCACCTGCATCCATCGACTTCCTGCATGTCTTACCAGGTCGTCACTCCATCTAGTGGGGGGTCGCCGTACACTTCGCCTACCAGTGCGAGGCTGCCACTCGAGAACCTTTCTTCCCCATCGGTTGTCGGTTCTTCGAACTACATAATTACATTACCGCTAAAAAGAACCCCTTTGTCGTATCTCCTCAGTTTCAAGGCACTCCCCTTCTTGCCTCAGCCAGTATCGGAATCCTCGGAGTCGACATATCAAGTGACGTGCAGTTTCGTGGTCACTTGGAAGAGAAGGCCAAATTGGCCTCTAAAAAGCTTGGCGTGCTCAGCAGAGCGGAACAGTATTTCACGCCGGCACACCGCCTGCAACTTTACAAGCAAGTTCGGCCTCACATTGAATACTGTTCCCATCTCTGGGCAGGGGCTCCCCAGTGCCAGCTCCTTCCACTTGACCGCAACCAGCGCAGAGCGGCTCGAATAGTCGACGACCGAGTCTTTCTGATCGGCTCGATTCATTGGCACTGCGAAGAGATGTTGCATCCCTTTGCATTTTCTTTCGCATCTACCACGGGGATTGCTCTGAGGAATTTTTCGAATTAATCCCAGCCGTCAAATTTCACGAACGCACATCGCGGCAGAACTCTCAATACCATCCACACCATCTGGATGATTGGCGGTCCACCACTGTGCGATTTAGAAGATGTTTTCTTCTTCGCACGACTTCCTTGTGGAATCGATTACCATCAGCGATTTTTCCGGACCGATACGACTTAGGGACCTTCAAGAAAAGAGCGTACTCCTTTTTAAAAGGCCGGCAACGCATCTGCAATTCCCTCCCTGGTGTTGCAGTTGTACATGGGCGGCGGTAGTCACTTACCATCAGGTGAGCCGCATGCTCGTTTGCCCCCTCTCCTATAAAAAAAAATACATGGCCGGCCCACTGCCATTTCAGTTTACTAATCCGTTGGGCTATGTCCGTTACTCTGGTTCTACTGCGGATATCCTCATTTCTAAGTTTATCTCGCAGAGAAACCCCGAGCATAACCCTCTCCATAGCTCGCTGAGCGACCTTGAGCTTTCTCATAAGGCCAGCAGTGAAGGACCATCAATAATCTCTATTCATCAATAATCTCATCATATCATTATATTTTACATTATAATTATTTTTTTGAAGACTATTAGGACCATATTATATTGATATTGTATCTATATTTTTTTTTTTTATAGGATAAGGGTGACAAACGAGCACACAGTCCACCTGATGGTAAGTGGCCGCTGCGACCCATAGACATCTACATCTATCATATCATACAATGCAGATGCGTTGTCACCCGTGAGGACTAAGATGGAATGCCTCATTTCCAGTAAATAGGGCCTCCGGCCACCTGCACTCACCAAGCGAAACGCAGAGGTAAACCTCTACTTCACGCTGGTTTTCTGTGAGGTCGTGGTACCACCCCGGTTCGAGCCGGCCCATCCGTGCGACAGAAAAAGCTGCCGCGTGGCTCTACCACTGTTGAAAATTGAAAATACAATTCGTATTGATCATTCCTACATTCCACTTCATTGCATTCACTTTGTGTGGTTTCCAAGCGTGGCAACTATAACAAACATCCCTCCGATGAGGTAATCGATGGGTCTGGACTATTTTCAGCAGTAGTCTTTTGATAGGCTATATGAATAAAAAACGAAAAAAACCCACTGTCCAGTAAATGTCGTAAAGTCTTAAGTCGTCTTTGGAAAATTACAGTTAACTCATCATTTGCTGTAGATGGTAAAAGATACTAAAAAAATGTCTAATATTTACCCAGCCAACTTTATGAATACCAAAGAACATAGGCGTCCAAGTCCAATTTAATATTAATTGACCCCCGTACAAAGCCAGTGGAAGTACTGCTTTTTCTGAAAGACAAAAATGTGGACATGAGAATGAATGTATAAAAACAAGTGGTGGTTGACATAAAAAAAATTAAACATTAATTTAATAAACATTTTTCACGTGGTAGAGCCATGCTGCAGCTATATTAGTAGTATAGTTGTAGCACGAATGGGTCGGCTCGACCGGGAAAGGACCACGCTCTCACAGAATACCAGCGTAAAATAGCAGCATGACACATTTATTTTTATAGCATAAGTGTGACAAACGCGCACACAGTCCACCTGATGGTAAGTGGTTGCTGCGGCCCATAGACGTCTACATCTATCCTCTATTACAAATCAAAATGCAGATGCGTTGTCACCCGTGAGGACTAAGATGGAATGCCTCATTTCCTTAACGCTGCTGTGTTTCGTATGGTGAGTGTAGAGAACCGGAGACCCTTTTTACTGGTAAAGAGGCATTCCCTCTTAGTCCTCACAGGTGACGACGCATCTGCATTTTGATTCTTTATTGAGGATAAATGTAGATGTCTATGGGCCACAGTAACCACTTACCATCAGGTGGACTGTGCTCGTTTGTCACCCTATCCTATAAAAAAATATGATTATTTGATATATGTAATTAGAGTGATAAATAATGAACAATTAAATATAATAATAAACAGATAAATTAGAATAAGGATTATTAAAAGATTAATTACATTTCATTATCTAATGATACTACTGTCACTTTGAGTGTCTTATAGAGAATTATTCAATTAACCAATTTCATTTTATTTTATATATTATAGTTACAGTTTGGCTTTATCAACTACAGTAGATATCTCTCTTGTTCTCGAATATAAAAAAAATAATCCACTCCAAACTATCTCTATAGCTTAAATAGGACCTTTGAGCTACCTCATAATATTATGGTCAGAAATAAATTGATTGTTGACCACTACACCATATCATACCGTGGGTATTGTAAGAGGCGACAGAGGGAAACAAATCAGGAGATAGGCAGCAGCGTTTTCTTTATAACAACTAAAATAAAAAACTGAGATTACCAAGCGTGGCAACTATGGCAAATATTCCATTATAAGGAAGGCAATCTATGGTTGAGGTTTACGTTCAGCAGTGGACTTTAATAGACTGTAATAATAGTATCAATAATTTATATAATGTAATTTTTATTTCTATTTCATTCCAAAAACAGTTTTGATAATTAAACTAAAACCTGTAATATTTTTGCTATGAAAAGAAGTAAATACCTGTTAAGCCTCCACAATCCTCATAAACCATGTAAGATGCATATCCCATTCCAGTGTACAAAGCTGTCCATGCAGGGGCAAAAATCCAATTTGGTGGCGTCCAGCTTGGTTTTTTAATACTCTGATACCAAGCATTATTGTTTGGGTTTTTTACTTGACCCCTCATAGTAAGGGCGCCTGCCCATCCACCAACATTAGGTAAGAGTAATGATCCTATAAGATTACAACTGGGCATTTCTGTTTTCTTTTGTAACTCCCAAAATAAATAACTTTTTAGTAGTGTATGCTAAAGAAATTTCTTTGACTGTGTGCTGTAGGTATGCAGTTTGCGATAAAAAAAAATAAACAAAATAACTGTAAAAAAAAACTATGCTCAATGCTTGTGTTTAAACTTTATTCTGGAATTCTTCTTGTTTTTATTATTTGCAACTAAATTGTTATACAATTATAGGTATGAATGGTCTGAAATACTCTTTGTTTTATCAGTTATCAGTTATCACAAGAGACTTATCACTTAGGAGAGATTAGGTATGAAAGGTATCGTTGTGCGTTGGGTATCGTTCTTGATAAATCGATAAAATCGTAATGATTATAATATACTCTTTAATCTTTGAATTCACTAATACTCACTTAGTTTTTAACCTTTGAAATTCATAAAAAAAAAGAAAATGCAATGAACCTTTATTTTATTTTTATAATTATTTACATTAGCTTTTTTTTGGGAGTTTATGGCCTGGTAACAAGACCTTTAGGCCAAGTCTTGAGTATTATTATTCGGTTTAACATAATTTTCCCAAGCCTAGTCTTTAGGTATTATTATCCTTCATAGTTCACTTTTTCGAGGGTCATTACGAATCGTCTCGCGCGCAGACTTGACGACTTCCAGCCTCCCGAACAAGCCGGTTTCCGAAAGCGCTTTAGCACCATAGACCACTTACATACCCTTCGGCAAATTGTACAGAAGTCCGAGGAGTACAATTTGCCACTATGTCTGGCGTATGTGGACTATGAGAAAGCCTTTGATTCCGTCGAAATTTGGGCGGTGCTGCAGTCCCATCAGCGGTGCCAAGTTGACTGTCGGTATATCGAATGTTGAAGTGCTTGTACAGTAGGGCTACGATGGCTATCCGAGTACAGAACCTGAGTACGAAACCTATCCAATTGCAGCGAGGTGTATGACAGGGTGACGTCATATCGCCGAAATTCTTCACCGCTGCATTGGAAGACGTTTTCAATCTTCTGGACTGGAAAGGATACGGTATCAACATCAATGGCGAGTACATCACTCACCTTCGATTTGCCGACGATATAGTCCTTATGGCAGAATCGCTGGAGGACCTAAGCACTATGCTCAATGACCTCAATAGTGTTTTTCAACGGATAGGTCTTAAGATGAACATGGACAAAACAAAGATCATGTTTAATGTCCATGTCACACCTATGCCGGTAGTTGTTGGGAACACTAAGCTCGAAGTTGTTGACGAGTATGTTTACCTGGGACAAATAGTCCGACTAGGTAAGTCCAACTTCGACCGAGAGGTCAATCGATGGATTCAACTCGGTTGGGCAGCGTTTGGGAAATTACGGCACATCTTCTCGTCAGGTATACCTCAAAACTTGAAAACGAGACTGTACACCCAGTGCGTGTTGCCAGTGATGACATACGGAACTGAGACGTGGTCCTTCACTGCTGGCCGGATGAGGACGCTAAAAGTCGCTCAGCGAGCTATGGAGAGGGCTATGCTCGGAGTTTCTCTGCGTGATAAACTCAGAAATAAGGATATCCGCAGTAGAACTAGAGTGACCGACATAGCCCAACGGATTAGTAAGCTGAAGTGGCAATGGGCCGGCCATATAGCTCGAAGAACCGACAGCCGATGGGGAAGAAAGGTTCTCGAGTGGCAGCCTCGTACCGGCAGGCGAAGTGTAGGGCATCCCCCTACTAGATGGAGTGACGACCTGGTAAGATATGCAGGAAGTCGATGGATGCAGGTGGCTCAGGACCGTGCTTTGTGGCATTCTTTGGGGGAGGCTTATGTTCAGCAGTGGACTTGTGAAGGGCTGTAATGATGATGATGATGATAGTTCACTGCTTCAAAATATGTTGATGCGTCACATTGTGCAGCCCTTGGGAGATTTTGACGGCAACTTGAGCCAGCAGGCAGCTGACAGTTGGCGATGGTATCTAAAGGGCTAAAGGCGCCTATGCAAAGAGCTTATCTTGAGAATCCATCACCATCAGAGCACTTGTTTCACCGTTTCCACTAATAGTTTACATGCGTAGACTGTTAATACATAAAATCGCACCACTTTTACGTATCAAAATCCACTTCAAACTATTATTTAAACTATAATACAGGAGCAGCAAACCGACGCCGATCTAGTTCCCCTACATTAGCTTTTAGCTTGCTACGGATTGCTACGAATCTAATATCTATTTAGTATTTATCTATCTATGATTATTGATTAATATTTTGTTGTTGTTTCTTGTATCGATTCGCCATTTAAGTTCGCAGACCATACGGCCCAATACGGCCTACTCAGATTTGTATTTTGTTCACAAAGCTTTTCACAATAATATGCTGGTGCGTCACTTTCTTGGGAGATTTTGACGACAGCTCAAACCAGCGGCCATTTTATGACGATACTATCTTTTAAGCAAATAAAAACCCCTAAGATTTGTGTCACCAGCAAAGCATTTGTTAGGTAGATCGTTTCATTCTACTGGCGTAGTTTCAGCTATTAGTTTACATGCGCAGACATTTAATACACAAAATCACATCTCTTTTACGTATCCAACTTTAAGCCATTTAAAACGATAATGCAGGAAGAGCCATTCGTGGGTGATCAGGTTTTCCCCAAAGCCCCCATGACATATACAATAAAATTCCTACATATAGTGTTGTGTGAGCTTGTGCAAGTACTATAGACTCTAGTGCTCATTACAATTTACATTTAAAATTGTTTGGATATGTCAATGACTAAATGAAAATGCACCATATTTTTATGATAACTAAATAGAGACGATTTTATAAAAAAATAGTATTTGTTCCTTGAAGGAAAAGGAGTAATCTTCTGATGAGCTAGTATGATGGCCATGGAGCTATGGCCGCTCGAAGAGCTGGCCATGTTTAAGATGCCGTTAAGTCTCGTGCTGTCCCGTTCACTTTAAGTCAATGTGACTGTGAGATCCTGAGACTTAATCTTAAAATTGAGTAGCGTTTCAGTATTTGGCCATAAGTCTATTATCCGTATACCAATCAAAATGTAGATGTATTACCATCCATGAGAATTACGATATAATTGGCTTCGGTACAAAGGGTCTCCTATCCTCGTCACTCACTATTCGAAAAATATCTGCTATCTCACGCTGCTATTCTGTACTATGTAGAATGTGTGTCTATGTAGAAACATGGAAGATAATGCGTGTTTTTTGATGCAATGTAGCTCGTCTAGTAGTCCATTAGTTGGTCTTTGAATGAATACATTGTTATCAGTGAGGGTAGTAAATAAATGACTGTTCACAACCCCTTACTGCATTCAATGAAACTGTAGGTAAAAGACAATTACTGGCTCACAGCACTAACATTATAGAAAATAGACAGGCTTGGGCAGTATTTTTCTAGTTTTAATTGGGTAGACAGTGTAAAAGAGGCTGCCACACAGGTACTTTTATACATTTTCACACGTCATCAGCGTAAAGATCCCCATAATGGAGAATCTTTACGCTGATTACACTTACTAGATAGCATGTCGTATCTTCAAAGCTATACATTTCATCGATCTTTTTAGCTATTTGGCCTGGGCATAAGCGCTTTCAAGACTCACATCCTCAAACAGCCACCAAAAAGTCTAGCGCTGAATCTAGGCGGAAAATCACTAGAGGAAGTCTCACACTTAAAATATCTTTGAAGTAATATCCGGCCTGATAACACCGGTGATCGTCGAAACACAATGGGCGGTTTTCCTTTCACCGGCAAGGCGCCGGTGCCGGTGCAGCGCCGATGCGGTGCTCGGTTTTTGGGCAGTACTTAACACAGACTTCAGTTCTACATGTAAAAATAGTCTCGTCAAGTCGTCGTATTTGTTTGTTATATGTTTTACATTTAAGACGAAAATATAATCAACTTCTCTGCGTTGAAATGTTGAAATGTTGAATATAATTCAAGAAATCAATCTCAAAAATAAGAAACTTGGAAGGAACATATTGCTAACTCTACCTATTATACCCTACTTTAAAGTTGAAAATGGCCTTCAAAAATATTTCAACTACTTCCACTTTCCATGAACGAGGAGACAAGTTAGAAGTCAACAATAAGTATAGAAACGCGTTGATCAATCTCTTCTACCACGACCCGCGCACACGCCCACACATACATAGCTACAATACGTACATAATGCACATGCAGTTTTACCAGCCTGCACCGAGCGAGAAGCTTGCTGTTCTGGTACCGGCGGCGGCACCAGTGGGAGTCATTGGGAGCCATCGCCTTGCCGGCGCCGGCGCCGGTAAGTGGAAACACATTCCATAAATTTCGTACATTTTTGTGTCCTTGGCAGCCGGACCGTTGTCGGCGCTGGCGCTGTGTCAATGAATGGAAAACCGCTCCTTGGGTATGTTCCGATATACACTGCGAGCACTGCTCAGTGTTCTCACTGGTGAAAAATTTGTTCCGTTATAGACTGCCCCTATACTGCTACAGTACCCTAGAAAAATATATGATGTAATAAATCGCCGCCATTTTTGTACTGTGAACACTAGCGATTTTGAGGTAAGGTGCTCTCAGTACTTTGATCGAAAAACATAAGAGCGCCTAGAGATTTAACAGCTTCCACGAATGATTATTATTAATTAATACTGTTATTCAAATAAACTCGGATATTAAGTTTTAGAAACGCCATTCAAATATTATTTTTTCATGTTGAACAGAAAAAAATTCTTGTTGAAAAAACAGTGTCAGAAATTGGGGATGAATGACATGTAGCTCCAACACAAGTATTATCAATTACTTACTGGGGATGTCTCATTTATAATCAATGTAAGTGTTTTGAGACAAATAAACATTTTTCAAATAATAGAATAGAATAGAATATTTTTTTATTCAATATAGATCACATGTGTAATTCTTATTGAAAGTCATTTTTACTTTACCACTACAATAGTAACCAGTATAGCAAACTAAAAAGGAACACCTTCACAGTATACTAACAGTGGTAGAGCCAGGCGGCAGCTTTTGTTGTCGCACGGATGGGCCGGCTCTAACCGGGGTGGTACCACGACCTCACAGAATACCAGCGTGAAGTAGAGGTTTACCTCTGCGTTTCGCTTGGTGAGTGCAGGTAGCCGGAGGCCCTTTTTACTAGAAATGAGGCATTCCATCTTAGTCCTCACGGGTGACAACGCATTTGCATTTTGATTCGCAAACGAGGATAGATGTAGATGTCTATTGGCCGCAGCAACCACTTACCATCAGATGGACTGTGTGCTCGTTTGTCACCCTTATCCTATAAAAAAAAATACTAAATTGACGTCAACTTTATAGTGGTCACAGTGTATATCGGAACATATCCCTTGTGTCAAGATGAGTTTATTCATCAACATTATGCTGCTAAATTAAAGAGAACTAAAAGTCATCGATAAATTTATCTTGTTCAAGACGTTATTTTTTGTGGGGTTATAATTCTAAAGACAATTTTCAATTTCTATTTATAGTTTTTGTTTGCTGAATTTTTTGTTAACAAGTAACAACCCAACAACTACAGCTCGTTGACAGTTGACCTTTGGAAACGGAACAATTTCTACAATTTCTCCATTGTTGTAAATCAATAACAATGTAAGTACAGATTTCCGATAGGTATCACCATAATTCTATGGTATCACCTGACACCGGCAGTCCTAACATAAAAATTGCGTAATTCAGAAGAAATGCAACTTTGTTAGCTGTGTAAACTGTGTTACAGGCACTTAAATATTCAGCACTTACATCATCGCTTGAATTGAATTATCTTCTATATTTTGTGCTTCTAATCACAAGACGCCCTATTATTGGTATGTAGTATTTTTTTAGAAAGAATACAAGAGCATAATTATAATAGTTTATTATCTACATACGTATTACTTATCAATATGTTAAAAATAATTCACTACCATATCTTTTTGGTGATAAGCTAGGCTATTCTTCAATCATTTTCGAGTCCAAAGGCCGATAAAAAATAAAGCGGAGTCACATATCTGAGTGTTTGCACTATGGATTCTTTACAAGATTTAGTAGAATCTGCTAGGTATGATAAAAACAATTTTTATTTGGTTATAAATTGAAAACTGAAGAATTAGTTTTAAAGTTAATTCTGTACTATTAATATCATTTAGATTATAGAAAAAGTACTACTTAGTTTCACTCCACCATCTGAATTCTCTATTAAATAAATGTATAATATCACTTTTCTCTTTTTATACCTATTCTGGTTAAATCTGATATTTAATGTTTTCCACTCTTAGTATAAATTTTACATAGATTATTTTTATATTGTATGAATGTAAAAAAATAACATAAGGTATATACTTTTATTTCAAATACACAGATATTAGAAATGAAAACAAATTGTCTCCATTTATGTGAATAAAAAAGTATGTTTTTATAATTTAAAAAAATACTCGTACAATTAAAACAAATTTTAATTAAAGTTAAACTGTATTATTTATTTATTTTTGAACATATAACCTTCTTCTTTAATAATATGTACTAAAATATGACTAAGTATATAAGGCTAAATCTAAATTAATAAATTGGTTTAACATTAATAATTTGCATTTAAATAGCACTAAATCATAACTTCAAATGTCAAACATCTAAATACCAATGTAATTTTAAATGGGATTGAGGTGAGTCTTATTGATACCACAGTTTTTCTTCGAATCACACTAGACGCGAAGGTTCAAAGGGGCCCCTATAAATCAAAACTAGCAAGCAGCTGTTTAGCTAGACTAATCTAATTTAGCTATTTCCATAGCATAATGTCGTATGGTATTTTGCTATGGGGACACACAACTGACACTGGAATTATATTTGCGTTACAGAAGAGGGCAATAAGAGCAATCTATGATTAAAAATTTAAAGTGTCGCTGTGACAAAAATTTAAGGAAATTAACACTTTCACTGTCCGGTTTCCAGACACTATAGTAAGACAATAGCAGTGCCCTATATTTAGTGCACGGGACAGCGAAAGGGTTAATATATTAACTTTGGTCTCTCAATACATTTATGAAAATGTAATGCACATACACAAAAATAAAAGTAGTTTTACAAAAATAAGTGATATTCATTCTGTAAATACTAGGAACAGACACAAACTAGGAGTACCAATTACTCGACTACACTGCAGTAATTCATTCTTGGGGCGATGTATATGCTTTTACAAAATAACCTCAGAAAATATACAAAATTTGACCTGCTCAAAGTTCAAAAACTTTATTAAAGAAAATTATTATAATTATAGGTTAAATTTTAACCTATGAACTTTTAACTTTTATTAAATTTAACAAAGTTATTATAATTATAGGTTACATTAAAGTTATTTTAATTCTTAAAAGGGTTATTATAATTATAGGAATTTATTATAATTATATTTATTTTTTCTAATTTGTTTTGTGATGTTAATTATGTAACATACATGCTTGTAAGTTGTTATTTAAAAAAAAAGTCCCACTAGGTTTCTTGCTAGTTCTTCACAGAACTGAGGCTTTTTTTTTATAGGGAGACAAACGAGCACACAGTCCACCTGATGGTAAGTGGTTGCTGCAGCCCATAAACATCTACATCTATCCTCATTAACGAATCAAAATGCAGATGCGTTGTCACCTGTGAGGACTAAGATGGAATGCCTCATTTCCAGTAAAAAGGGCCTCCGGCCACCTGCACTCACCAAGCGAAACGCAGAGATAAACCTTCTACTTCACGCTGGTATTCTGTGAGGTCTTGGTACCACCCCGGTTCGAGCCGGCCCATCCATGCGACAGCAAAAGCTGCCGCCTGGCTCTACCACTGTTAAATTTGAAAACTTATTTGTGGAACCAGTGGTAAATTACACAAGAGTGATTTAATAAGTATAAGTATTATTTATAATCTATTTATATTGAATAAAAGGGTGGTTAAGTTGTAGGACACAGTAAATTTACATCTACGTAAACTACTTAACTTACTTCAATCTATTCTGTTTTGTTGTATTTTTTATCACTTCTAGGTTTATTAGTTTTATAAGAATAAGAAACCTTAATTTAGGTTTATGATCGTAAATTCGCTTCAGAAGCTCCGGTAATAAGTAAGAATAAACTGCATATTCTGGAAAGAATTCTGACTGGACATTGTTGTCTAAAAAAATCACATGCCCATCCTAATCACCTTAAGGTTGTGCCAATTTTGTTTCTAACGAAAGAAACACCTCTGCATATCCTAACTGATTTCCGACTTTTAATGCACAAACGTAACACTCATCTGGGAAACTATGTACTTTGCGCAGAAGAAGTGAAATTGCCCACAGCTAAGCAACTCCTTCAATTTTGTAGGAGCTACTTGTTGCCTTAGCGGTGATACTGGTCTTTCTAGACCTGCATAGCGGCTTGCACAATTAAAAATAAGTAACAAGTGGTAAAATTAAAAATTTTGTACAACTAACTTCAATATAAATTATTAAGGATAACTCAAAAACTACTCGTCAGACCTTGATCAAATTTATATGGGACCACATGATAAGCACCAGCTTTCAAATGATAAAAGAATCATTGAAATCGGTTCACGGAGAAAAAGTTATGAGGTAACACACAAATAAAAACATATAGTCCAATTGAGTACCTCCTCCTTTTTGAAGTCGGTTGAAAAAAAGAATAAGGTGTCTTTTGAAATGAGGTGAAATACATGCATTCTTGACTGATATTGAAAGTTACAATAATATTCAACTCATTATCATCATTAGCCTTTGGTGAACGTAGGTCTTCCCATAGAATCTTTGCTGTGGTTACCACTCTTGACAGGGGGGTTAGCAAGCTCAGTATTTAAGTATATTTATGTTGTTACCGTTTCATTTCTATGTTGCGTCTTACGACACAGAGGATGATATGCAGCAGTGGTTTATCTTACGCAGCAATCACATTGCATCACGTGAATATTTTAGGTATAATATAATATTTAACTATCAGTTGTTTATTTTCTAGTAACACAATCAAAATGGCAAATTGGCCCGCAATTGGTTCGATAATCCTGCCAAACCTTGGTGGTTGGGCCAATGGGTTATACTACGCTGGACAGGTCCGGAAGGCTGATAAGAAAGTTTGGTATGATGACCTGAAGAAGCCTTCCTGGACTCCACCTAAATGGGTGTTTGGACCTGCTTGGACTGTTTTATACAGTGGGATGGGTTATGCTTCGTATCTGGTGTGGGAAGACTGTGGTGGATTTAATGGTGAGTTTACATAAAGTTTTTTAGGCAGTAAAGTTAACAAATTACATTTAAGGGTATACATATGTGACTTTTTTATGGACATATTATATCTCTTTGATTGCCTAAAATCCCAGGTTAGGCCAAAAAATCTGTTATTTAGTTTTTATGTCAAGAAATTTTAGTAGCAGCCCAGGAAGTTGTTGATGTTTCGTTCCCGTGCCTCGAAAAGCACGTAAAGCCGTTGGTTTTGCGCCTGATCTCTCTCTGATCGTGTCAGATTGCCATCCCATAGGATTGTGGGAGTGAGGAAATAGAGAGCGCACTTGAGCTTGCATGTACGCTAGGGAACTTTAATCTTGTCCTGCGTAGATGGCTAGTCTCCGTGAGTGTCTGAAGAACATTATTAAACACATCTATTTTTAAGTGAATATTTAACTCGTCTCTTTTAGGATTTCTTAAAAGTCCGTATCTAAAACAGACATTTGCAATTTTTTATTTAAGATAATTTACTTTATCCATTACTTGGTGATTATCAATTGTGCATGCAACCATATCATTATTTTACATCATGTGAGTCTTTCCTGCAAATATTGTTTATCTTTATTAACGGCGAAGTTGAAAGAAATATCTTATTTCTACATCAGTACTCTATCACATGGATTTTTAAAATACTTTATCAAGATAATAAAATATATTCGAGTTCTTGTTCTTTTTATAATATTTTTTTTAATTAAAAGATACACGCCAGATTAAGTAACAAAGCAAACTCCGAACGTCGCAAGCTTATTTTATTCTGACAAATATGCATGCAGTGGAGAAGGAAGAAAATCCTCACCTAAGTATTAGTAGAGATTTTAAAAACAACATGCACCACACTAACAATCTAATTCTGTATATAAAATATGCTACTTTGTGCAAAGTGTAGTGTTGTAAAGCAGTTAACAAAGTATTTTTAGTAGCTATCTATTTTATGTAAACCGTGATCCGGCTTCTTATCTTGGTGTTTCTTTTTATTGTTTTCTAAGGAAATTCTTTTCAGAACTTTAACTTGAAAAAAGAATACTGCCAGAATGTATATTTTAAAACTGAAATTTCATTTTTATTTACTTTTAACCAATTTAAAAAAGGAGCTACTGGATTTTACCCGTGTTTTTGTATGTACATATATGTCCCCAAAATTCTCAAATACTATTGCATCACTTTTGATGACCGTTTCTCTATCTGTATCTCTCTGTGTTTGATGTAATCTATATAATTTCAGGAAGGTTTAGATTGTCACTTATATATAAATATATATCCACAAAAGTGCTTATGTCATAACATTTTGTGCATGTCACCTCATATCTCTGATATGATATCGAAATCTTTTTATGTATGTTCATCGATTTCTCGAAAAAGCTATGAGCGTCGCCCATCCAGTTTCTAACTTATAATTTACATATATGTATACTAGCTAACCAGGCAGACGTTGTTCTGCCCTTTCCGTCAACCATTTGCTTTCCTAAAAAAACTCCTGAGATTAGCAATAAAAAATTGAGGGTCACTTATCGGTATAAAAACTATCCTATCTTTCAAGTTGGACCAAACTGCACAAAGTGTGCAAAATTTCATTGAAATCAGTTCAGTAGTTTAGGAGTTCATCGCGGACAAACAATGTGACACATAATTTTTATATATAAAGATATAAATAAAATTGAAGTGTCTGCCTGTAATATCGAAATAACTGCCTTTTATTGAGCTGTGTGGGTTGTTTGCATAGCCTTAAGACATGACTAATTGATTAACTATTTCTAAAATTTTTGTCTGTATGTCTGTCCAGGCTAATCTTTGGAACAAGATAGAGAGCAGGTCTAGGATTGATATAGACTTTATTTTATTCTAAAAGTTGAAGTTTCTTTTTTTCTTGGGCAATGGTAAATTTTTTTTTATTAGATAAGGGTGACAAACGAGCACACAGTCCACCTGATGGTAAGTGGTTGCTGCGGCCCATAGACATCTACATCTATTCTCTATTACAAATCAAAATGTAGATGCGTTGTCACCCGTGAGGACCAAGATGGAATGCCTCATTTCCAGTAAAAAGGGCCTCCGGCCACCTGCACTTACCAAGCGAAACGCAGAGTTAAACCTCTACTTCACGCTGGTTTTCTGTGAGGTCGTGGTACCACCCCGGTTTGAGCCAGCCCATCTGTGCGACAGCAAAAGCTGCCGCGTGGCTCTACCACTGTTAAAAATTGATAACACGTTAATAAATCCTACTCAGGCGAAGTCGGAGCGCGTAATAACTAATAATAATTACATTAGCACCTGCATGAACTCGTAACATTCTTGCTTATCTAGTAGTAGCAGGTTTCTGCCGCCGTCCATGAACGGCTGCAACACCAGACAAATTGCAGCAGCACTGCCAGTCTTTGAGGAGTTATTGAAGGTCTCCCAAGTCATATGTGCATCATTGTAGTACCGCTACCATTACAGCCTACTAAAGTCCACTACTGAATATAGTCTTTCCTCATAGGGGTCATATTTGCCATAGTTGTCACGCTTGGCAAGGCAACCGCAGTTTTTTATTTTTAGTCATATTTAGGAAGACGCTGCTGCCCATCTCCTAATTTGTTTGCCTCTGTCGCCTCTTACGACACCCACTGGATGAATATAATAGAATACAACAATACCCATAGAAAACCCATTAGAAATTTGAGTCTAGCAAATGACATCAAGCAAATAGTACAAGTCTAATAAGACGAAAATTGGACGAGTTTCGGTAAGGCGTGTGGGGAAGCCGCATTCCAGTACCGTTCCCTAGAAATTCGGACGGTTTGTATTTCCTTTATAATACTGTTATTTATGATTGGTGTTGTGGTCTTAACCACTGCAGCTGATCAATTGGTCCGGCCTAATAATGCCAGGTTGCACCAAAAATTACGTCATTGAATTTTTTGCTAAGAAATTCTCAGTAGCGCAGCCCGGTGTCAGAAGGCGTTGTTCCCGTGCTTGTTATTTCTAAGGTCGTGTCAGATTGCCGTCCCATTAGACCATGGCAGGGAGGGAATAGAGTGCACCTGTGCTTGCGCATGCACTTAGGCACTATAATTCTATTCTGCGCAGATGGTAAGTCTCCATTTCCAATTCGGTCTGGAGGAGCACTATTATTATCTCCTGTACAAAGCACAAGCAACACTTGAACACGTACGGATAGGTTAAGAAAAGTGACTGCCTGTTTGCACCACACTTTCATACCTGGTATATATGTGTGGTAATATCTTCTGATAGATTTGGAAGTTGGTGGTCAGGTTATTATCACAAGTTATTCATAAACAACTATATTGTTCATTCCCCAGAGTCCTCGGTACTCCCTCTTTCGCTCTACGGAGGCCAACTTTTGCTTAACTGGGCCTGGACTCCAATATTCTTTGGAATGAAGGACTTCAAACTGGTAAGTATTCATTGTTCTTATCACCTTTATTGTTAAAATAATATAACACTTGTATCAACAAAATCTTTTTTTTTATAGAAATTGAGTGACAAACAAGCATGCAGTCCACCTGATGGTAAGTGGTTGCTGTGGCCCATAGACATCTACATTTATCCTCAATGAAGAATCAAAATGCAGATGCGTTGTCACACCTGAGGACTGAGATGGAATGCCTCGTTTCCATTATAAATAGGGTCTCCCGGTTTTCTACACTCACTATATGAAACAGCAGCATCAAGCTGCCATTTTACGCTGGTATTTTGTGAGAGCGTGGTCCTTCCCCGGTCGAGCCGACCCATTCGTGCTACAACCATAATATAGTTGCTGCAAGGCTCTCCCACGTAAACTATGTAGACTATAGATCAAATTCCTTTGTTCACTTCCACCAGGCCTTCATAAACATCTCGGTGTTGAGCGGTATGGCAGTAGCGACAACTATCGCGTTCGTCCACTGCAATAAAACTGCCGCGGCTTTGATGTTGCCGTACCTGGGCTGGTTGGCATACGCCAGCGCCCTCAACTACTACGTATGGAAGAACAACCCCAAGATTGAGGAAATTAAGGACGACAAGGACAAGTAGAGGTATGTATGATAGTGAAAATACACTTCTACTCGTATTTCCTACTTCTGTAATATAATGGAACTTCTATAATATTTATATAAGTTGGAAATACGAGTCATACAGTAGAATTAGCTTGTTTATGCCCGATTCTATATTTAGGAACCGTTTCGTTTTCTTGTTCGTTCTTTTATCACAAAAGAGGTTAACTGTAGTGTTACAGTGGATTCCTGCTCATATTGGCTTAGTAGGTAACGAAGAGGCGGATAAAATAGTAAAGTAAGTTTCCTCTGACTGTGATTTACTGCGTTGTTTACCTTTTTTTCTCAGACTTTCTATACAAAATAAAAATGACAATGCAAGTAGACAGACAATATGGTATAAAATTATTCAACCAAATATTTCCCGTTCTTCATGGGTGGATAGAGCTGATAAGGGCAGGGCTATCTAGCATTCTAGCTTCCTCAGAGATATATATATATATATATATATTAAATCACAGCACGGATTGCCTGTAATTATAAGAGCAGTTAATTATGTAACATTTATAATACTGTAATGTAACCATACATTTATTTCTGTTTCTTATGTTGCCAATGGAAATCATCATTATCGTTACAGCCCTTCACAAGTCCACTGCTGAACACAGGCCTCTCCCAAAGAATGCCACAAAGCACGGTCCTGAGCCACCTGCATCCATCGACTTCCTGCATATCTTACCAGGTCGTCACTCCATCTAGTGAGGGGACGCCCTACACTTCGCCTGCCGGTACGAGGCTGCCACTCGAGAACCTTTCTTCCCCATCGGTTGTCGGTTCTTCGAGCTATATGGCCGGCCCATTGCCACTTCAGCTTACTAATCCGTTGGGCTATGTCGGTCACTCTGGTTCTACTGCGGATATCCTCATTTCTGAGTTTATCACGCAGAGAAACTCCGAGCATAGTCCTCTCCATAGCTCGCTGAGCGACCTTGAGCTTCCTCATCCGGCCAGCAGTGAAGGACCATGTCTCAGTTCCGTATGTCATCACTGGCGACACGCACTGGGTGTACAGTCTCGTTTTCAAGTTTTGAGGTATACCTGACGAGAAGACGTGCCGTAATTTCCCGAACGCTGCCCAACCGAGTTGAATCTGTCGATTGACTTCTCGGTCGAAGTTGGACTTACCTAGTCGGACTATTTGTCCCAGGTAAACATACTCGTCAACAACTTCGAGCTTAGTGTTCCCAACAACTACCGGCATAGGTGTGACATGGACATTAAACATGATCTTTGTTTTGTCCATGTTCATCTTAAGACCTATCCGTTGGGAAACACTATTGAGGTCATTGAGCATAGTGCTTAGGTCCTCCAGCGATTCTGCCATAAGGACTATATCGTCGGCAAATCGAAGGTGAGTGATGTACTCGCCATTGATGTTGATACCGTATCCTTTCCAGTCCAGAAGCTTGAAAACGTCTTCCAATGCAGCGGTGAAGAGTTTCGGGGATATGACCTCACCCTGTCTTACACCTCTCTGCAATTGGATAGGTTTCGTACTCAGGTTCTGTACTCGGATAGCCATCGTAGCCCTACTGTACAAGCACTTCAACATTCGATATACCGACAGTCAACTTGGCACCGCTGAAGGGACTGCAGCACCGCCCAAATTTCGACGGAATCAAAGGCTTTCTCATAGTCCACATATGCCAGACATAGTGGCAAATTGTACTCCTCGGACTTCTGTACAATTTGCCGAAGGGTATGAATGTGGTCTATGGTGCTAAAGCCTTTTCGGAAACCGGCTTGTTCGGGAGGCTGGAAGTCGTCCAGTCTGCGCGCGAGACGATTCGTAATGACTCTCGAAAACGGCACGTAGATGCGGCTCAGAAGGGAAATCGGTCTGTAGTTCTTCAAGAGAGCGTTGTCGCCTTTCTTGAAGAACAAGACCACCGCACTTCTGCTCCACGCCTCTGGTGTAATGCCACCATGGAAGACGGAATTAAAGAGCTTCTGAAGGACTTCAAGTACCGGTCTTCCACCCGCTTTCAGAAGCTCCGCTGTAATTCCATCCTCGCCTGGGGCCTTGCCGTTTTTAAGGTGCTGGAGAGCCATTCTAATCTCGCTCAGACTGACGTCCGGGATATCTTCGGAATAGTGTCGGATAAGACTCGCTCTTGGATCGTTACTCACACTTGCGTGTGGCTCCAACGATGACGTGTACAGCTGTCCATAGAACCTCTCAATCTCACTCAAAATCTCAGGTGTCCCGGAAACGATGTTGCCACATTCGGTCTTCAGCTTTGACAGTTGGCTCTTTCTGGCACACAGATCTCTGGCAAAGACTTTGGAGCCTTGGTTCCGCTCGATTGCTTCTTCAATACAAGCTGTATTGAAGTTGCGTAAGTCCCGCCGCATGCATTTGGAGATCTGTCTGTACAGTTGCCTGTATGCTGTCAAATCTGTTGAAGAATGTAACTTCATCTCCCGTCTAACAGCCATGAGATTAAGAGTGTGATCGGAGAGTTTTAGTATTCTTCTGCGGCGGGTCTTGCAGAACTTAGCTCCGACCGCATGGACAGTTTCCACGAGCTTGTCATTCAAATCTTCCACTTCATTGCAGTCTTCTAGGCACTGAAAACGGTTTTGTAACTCGAGCTGAAAGGTTTCGGGACTTTGGATTAGAGCACGAGGGGGACGGAGCGTTGACTTCATTAGACGAGACCTCTCCAACTTAACGTTTAGGTTCAGTGTGCCTCTAACCATTCGGTGATCTCTGCCGGTTTTCACCCTCGCGATCACTGAGACATCACTGAACAGTTGTCGTCTGGTCGTCATAGTGAAGTCAATCTCATTTTTTGTCGATTCGTCGGGGCTCGACCAGGTCCACTTCCTGTGGGGCCGCTTCTGGAAGAAAGAGTTCATCGTAAAGAGTCCCTCTTTCTCCATGAAGTCGGCCAGCTGCTGGCCCCTTGGGTTCCGTTGCCCTATTCCAAATTTCCCCACTTTCAGCTTACCGTTCTCTCTTGTGCCTAGTTTTGCATTGAAGTCTCCCATTAACACCGTATATTGGGTTTTGGAGGAATGCATGGCTCTAGAGATATCCTCATACATTTCCTCCACCTCCTCATCGGGGTGTGCCGAGGTTGGTGCGTAAACCTGTATGACCTTCAGCGAATACCGTTTGGTGATTCTGAGTGTAAGGTACGCAACCCTCGTCGACACACTCTCAATATTTACAACGTTGTTAACGAGAGACTTGTGGACGATAAATCCGACACCTCCTTCGGACAGATGGTCGCCCTCCCGGTAATAGAGCAAGTTGCCGGATTCGAGGATTACCGTGTCCTTCCCCTCTCTTCGGACTTCAGATAATCCTATAATATGCCAGCGTAACTTGTCTATCTCTTCTTCCAGCTCCACAATCTTCTCGTCAGTCCTCAGGGTACGTGCGTTGTATGTTGCCAGGTCGAGTCGTCATAGGTGGCAACCGAACCTCCACCGGAGATTCTTAGCACCCCCTGCCCCGCCGTTACCATGGTCGCCACCGTAGCCAGGAATAGCGGGGCCGCCGGGGACTGGGGGCCGTCTCTTCGTAACTTTCATCCTGGGGGGTATATTGCCATAGTTGCCACGCTTGGCGAGCGGGGTGGCAACCGCAGTTTTTTTATTGTATTTTGCCGTTACCAGGAAGATGCTGCTGCCCATCTCCTGCCTGTTTCCCTTTGTCGCCTTTTACGACACCCACGGGAAGATATGGGGTAGTGGATATTCTTAACCGCCACTACACGGCACAATGCAAATAAATTAAAGAAAAAAAAACTAAATCTGGCGACGGGATCTGGCTGCAATCATCAATCCGTTAGTCAAGCGTGGCAAATGAAGATTATAGCAAATAATTCCTAGTATGCGGGTTCCATGTTCAGCAGTGGGCAGTTATGGGCGATTTTTGATATATATCCATGATTTTTCTTTTAAATAACGATTACGTTATGTTACGATGGATGGATTTTCTCACGCCGCCATTTTGAATTCTTTTATTTTTTAATATTTACAATAATATATTCCTATTTGTTACAGATAACCAAAATTTATCCTGAGTAAAATATCGTTAGAACTAAATATTATTAATAGGCAGAAGTCTGTTCTTGTGCTTTGTATACTGAAGGAGTCAGTGACTTAAATATCATTCAATTTTCTACTATAAGTGCATCACTAATCATAATATCTTATATTATTTTTATACAGCATTGTTGTAATATTTAAATTGTGTAATGAACTATTTTTTCTATAAACTTGTGTATGGCTCTATAGTAAAGATGCCTTTGACTTCCAAATAAAAAGTAATAACTTCTTTTTCTTTTGGTTACACCCATCGTTATAATATGTGAGGCATTTGTGCAAGTCAAATATTTTTACTGTATTTATTGTGTAATTGTTTTTAAAGGGTGACTGGGCAATTTTACTAGGTGTAGAAGACTATCTAATTTGTATAGATTAGGGTAAATTAAAAATTGCATAATATTACTGTCATCACATAAGTTTTAACAGTGAAAAATATTTAAATAATGTAGTATTAGCTTTAAAGTTAACTTTAATAACCTATACATTTTGATGTATTTTAAAATCTTTAAATGACTGCAATTTAAGTGTCCTTGCATAATCTGTGCACAATTAACTGTTAAGCATTCCTTGTTACGCATTTGTGTTTTTATTTTTGGATGGAGGTTATAATTTAGATGACTTGTGTGTGTTTTGTTATCTTTAAGTATGTTTTATTTATGTTTTCTTGTAGATGTTAATAATGAAAATATATCTTCATATTATGTTGTTTCATTTATCTATCCTATTTTAATCATGGCTTGACGTGGTAGAGCCACACTGCAACTATATTATAGCTTAAGCACGAATGTGTCTGCTTGACCAAGCTCACAAAATACCAGCGTGAAACAGAAGAATATTCTTGTATTTCGTATGGTTTATGTAGAGAACCTTAGACACTTTTTACTGGTTACGAGGAATTCCATCTTAGTCCTCGGGTGACAACGCAACTGCTTATTGATTCTTAATCGAGGATATATGTGGGTATATGTCAAACGAAAGACTTTTAAAAGAAGACAAGTAGTAATATATAGGATCATGCATTAAGCCGGGGTGGCGTGGGGAATCGGGTATTTAGTTTTCATGGGATGCGACTAACCCTAGTTGCCTGCTGAGTCAACTAATTGTACAACTTTCTATCCATCCCATGATAGCCTATAAAAATCCACTGCTGAACACAGGCTTCCTACATAGATTACCTAAAGAGGGGTTTCGCCATAGTTGCCACGCTTGGCAGGCGGGTTGGCAACCGCAGCTTTTTTTTGTTATTAAAAGAAAAGAGACCCGCACACTAGGACTTTCTCCTGTATCGTGGAGGCAGTTTACAAACACAAATTGCACAAGGACAAACATCCAGACCCGGAACAAAGGCCATACAAATACTTGTTCCGTGCGGGATTCGAACCTGCGGCCCCCAGCGCAGCAACTTATTGCTAAGCCGCGGAGCCGTTTTTTATTATTGAGTTATCAGGAAGATACTGCTACCCATCTGTTTCATTTCGTTCTGTCGCATAAATCTGTGATTAAAATAAAAACTGTTTGACTTTCAATGAGGGCATCGACGACTTTTTCTGCCACCAGAGCGGCGCCACTTAAGAACGAGGTGAAATATTTTACAGTTGTCATAGCGAGGGAAGTTAATTTGTTAGAAAACTGTACGAGGTTGTTTGTGAAATGTTAGTTACATTTTATACTAATTAGATAATTAGATTAGAAATGAAAGAAGCGAAAGAGGTATGTAAGGATCGTGACACTTGGCGATCTGTTCTCTCTGGCTACCCCGTCAGGGATTGTGCGTGAAGATTAGAAATGGATAAACCAAATTAGCGTATGTTTCTAAAAGTAGAAGAATTAATAAAGTTAAAGATGTGTAGATAATGAAATAATACAGCACTGAGACGTTGTTTTGTGACGTATATACACTAGAAACCGAAAAACTAATCTTTAAATCGTAACTTTTCAATGACAATCTGCGTAACAAATAAGTTCACCTTGGTCCCAAATAGCGAGGTCTGACGAGCGTAAAATTATTAGCCCTCATTGTTTTTATATTCAGTATTTGAGTTAAATATTGTAACAGTAAAAATAAAAGGATGTAGAAAACTAAACACGCTAATTTTATTTTATACTCGAATAATAGTTTGAACAAGTTTCGTCTTATTACGAGCGTAAGCACCGATACGACCTAGGGACCTTCAAGAAAAGAGCCTACTCATTATTTAAAGGCCGGCAACGCATCTGCAATTCCCCTGGTGCTGCAGTTGTTCATGGGCGGCAGTAGTCACTTACCATCAAGTGAGCCGTATACTCGTTTGCACCCTCTCCTATAAAAAAAGGTAGTGCCGCAGGTCTCGGAGCGATTGCACAGCGCGTAGCAATGTGGCCTAGCTTGCCACATTTGAAGCATGTTCGCAAATCTGGATATGGGCAGTTATACGTAATATGTGGCCAGTCTTCTTACAGCGCGAACACGGGTCCATGTCGTGTATTTTTTATCAATTACCTGTAGATTGTTGCTATCTTTATTTTGCACACGTGTTCCAATTGACGTTGACGGCGGTTGATAATCATCCAGCGCACAGAGAAAGCCTTCATATAACTCTTCAGGATGCTCGCACTGATATGCTCTAGTATTTGCTTCAAATGATGACGGTAGACCACGAATGACGCAGGAGACTGTTGCGCTGTCAGACAACTTACATCGGAAGTACACGGCTACTTTGTCTTGGTAGTGTTTCATCCGTTGGTAGTTTCTTTCTGCTCATCATCTCTTCTAACATGTTCCCGAAATCGCGACGTTTAAAAAACACGCATCAGCACCTGCTTCCATTCTTGCCAGGAATAATCTTAGGTACTCATCAAGCCATTGGTACCATCGTCTTGCTTGATCTATGCTGCAGGTAAAAGGACCTTGTAGTTTAGCTCTAGCCGTGAATTTCGTCAAGTTGATCTATTTTTTGAGTCACGCTGTTGCAATACTATATTCCTCACTATCGGGGTCGAACTCTGGAATAAGTGAGGCAGCACGGTGTACTTTTCTTGTGGTTACGGATGGTAACTCTTCGTTTAACTCTTGGATTGATTTTCTACTTCAGTTTCCAATAGTCTTGTAAGCATTTTTCGGGCCGGAGAAGTATCTAGTGGTGGGCCTCGTCTTCATTGTCGCTTTTTCGGATGAATCTTTACATGGTGATTCGCTTCATTCTTGGCGGTGGACTTTATGGCTTTTTCTTGGCATTTCGACGTGATGACGCTTCATAGTTTTTACTTCTAATCCCACTTCCGAGATGTAACAGTTAGTAAAAATAAAAGAAGGTAGAAAACTAAACACGCTAATTTTATTTTATACTCGAATAATAGTTTGAACAGAGTTTCGTGTTATTAGCAGCGGTAGTGTAAGCACAGAATACAATAATTTAAAATGAAAATTAAAATTTTGTATAACCGACTTCAGTATACTAAAGATAACTCAAAAACTATTGGTCAGACCTTGATCAAAGTTTATATGGGACTAATGTCGAGGTATACCCTATCCAATTAAAAAATAATTATAATCATATTCGGATTATTCTGTAAATAATAATAATAATAATATGGTTTTGTCTGTGCGATACAGGATCAGGTTATTAAGGCCAACAATTATCGGAGATACATCCTAAAGGATGGCACCGTTGACGTCTGTCGAGCATGTCGCCATCCCGGTGAGTCACTTAGGCATGTCATCTCCGGTTGTTCGGCGCTTTCTAACTCTGAGTATTTGCACAGGCACAACTTAGTAGCCAGGATTCTACACCAGGAGCTCGCTCTGAAATACGGTCTCGTGGATCGGAAACTGCCGTATTATAAGTACTTGCCGGAAGCCGTGCTCGAAAATGACCGTGCCAGGCTCTACTGGGACCGGGCCATCATCACAGACAGGACTATTCTTGCGAATAAGCCTGATATTGTGCTGATGGACCGGGCACAGTCAAGGATATTTTTGGTCGACATTACCATTCCTTATGACGAGAACCTCGTGAAAGCCGAAACAGATAAGCTGACTAAATATCTGGACCTGGCTCACGAGGTGACCGACATGTGGGGTGGATTGCCGGCCGAAATTATACCGTCGAATTGAGTACTTCCTCCTTTATGAAGTTGGTTAAAATGAGCACCACGCCCCACCAGAGGCATCCGGTGGTTAGAGTGGTGGCTTTGGCTTGGCTTGGTTAGGATTGGCTGGCATGAATGGTGCGCTGTGATTAGTTGTGGCCGTGTGGCGTAACAATATAAACATTTTTAAGAACGTTGGACTTGGACGTAGTAGAGCCAAGCTGCAGATATAATATGGCTATAGCACGAATGGGTCGGCTCGATCGGTGTAGGGCCACGCTCACACAGAATACCTACCAGCGTAAAATAGCAACTCAATGGTCAACGATTCTCTACATCTACACTCACCATACAAAATACGTATGGTAAGTGTAGAGAATCGTAGACCCTTTTTACTGAAAACGAGGTATTTCATCTTAGTCCTCAAGGGTGACAACGTAACTGCTAATTGTTTCAGGTTGTGCGGGCTGTGTGCTCGTTTGTCACCCTTTTCTATATAAAAAAAAAACTATCCAAACAAAGAAAACATTTTAGTAGACCTTACAAACACTCGTTCTGTGTGGGAAAAATACCCAAACAAACTCGTTTGTTACCCTTATTCTATAATTAGAGGTGTATCTAGGGTGGTGCAAGTAGCGCACGTGCCCCGGGCACCTTTTAAAAGGAGGGGGGGGGGGGGGCACGAAATCGCTAATTATGAAATATAAAAATCAAAATGAACCAATTCATATCAAACAATCCCGTCCACAATTCATAAGCTTCGTGGTTGAGCGAAAAGGAATGAGGCAGAGACAAAAACTCTTTTAAAAATAAATTTATTTAATACTTTTAAACTAACTTAAAATATAGAAGTTGATACAGAGAACTTGGGAATGGAATTGTGTTGAGGGATCGAAAGATTTGGTTTAAATAGTGTAGGAAGCTAGGGGGTGGGGGTAAAGATAAGGGAACAACATAGTTCTTGGTGTTATCGTTAACTTATTCTAAGATACAATTAGGAGAGTTTACCAAACTATAAACATTAGCATATAATATTACAATCTTATTAGTTTGGCTTCTAAGAAAGTAAACAATATGATTTAGATTTTAAGTAAATAAACAATATAAAGTATACAGGACATCATCATCATCATCATCATTACAGCCCTTCACAAGTCCACTGCTGAACATAGGCCTCCCCCAAAGAATGCCACAAAGCACGGTCCTGAGCCACCTGCATCCATCGACTTCCTGCATGTCTTACCAGGTCGTCACTCCATCTCGTGGGGGGACGCCCTACACTTACAGGACATATAATAATATAATTTAAATAGTATCTATGACATAACACCTTCCCCCTTAGAACAAAGATTGAGCGGTTTTGCTCGATTTTTGAGTGTAGTCAGCAGCTTCCTCTTCGTCTTCTGATATACATGATGTTGTAGCAGCGGTGTATAGTGATGATATGGGAATCTCAAGGTGTTGTGTTGAGAACCGTCAAAGCAATTATTAAAAATTTGTATACAGTTACCATGTGGATTTATAGGCATGTTATTCCATGGCAAGCTTTTATAACATTTATAACAAAAATATGGTTAGCATAATGATGCCAGTAATCGTACCTTTTTAACAGTGGTAGAGCCACGCGGCAGCTTTTGCTGTCGCACGGATGGGCCGGCTCGAACCGGGGTGGTACCACGACCTCACAGAATACCAGCGTGAAGTAGAGGTTCACCTCTGCGTTTCGCTTGGTGAGTGCAGGTGGCCGGAGGCCCTTTTTACTGGAAATTGTCGTGAAACGACAATTAAAAGAGAAGGAAAACCTAACCTACGATCAGCAAAACAACCAAATAGACCAAGATAATAATATATTTAAGTTTTTAAAAGAGTATTTACAATTTTATATATCAAAAATGGAGTATGAATGTGAGGATGGATGATGTGATTTACAAATTATTTTTAAAAAAAAAGGTAATAAAAAAAAGATTTATGTCGTAGCTGAGTCCGAAGATCCCAAGCGTGCTCTCAGCGCCTGGAACGAGCACGCACGGCGTAGGTGGGTAGGCGTGGGCGTCTCTAGGGGACGACCTCAGGTGAATGCGGCGATTGCAGGATCGGCGACTTCAGCCCAGACAGGAGCTTGCAGGATCCTTAGCGACTTCAGACAGCGCAGTGGCCTGCAGGATCCGGTGACTGCAGGCGGGACAGAGGTTTGTAGGTTCCGGTGATTTCGGGCGGAACAGAGGTCTGTAGGTTCCGGCGACTCCAGGTAGAGTAGAGACTTGTGGGATCTCGGCGACTTCAGGCAGAGCAACGTTTTGTAGGATCCGGCGATTTCAGGCAGAGCAACGGATCGTAGAGTCCAGTGGCTTCAGGCAGGATAGAGGCTTGCAGGATCCCGGGGCTGAGCGGCCCCGGGATAAGGCCTTTAGAAGATGCTTCCGATACGAGAACTGAAGCAAGACTGAATTTCTTCACCGATTGTTCGGCTTTTATATCTTTCTAGAGAGAACGGAAAAATTATTTAAATTAAAAGGAAATTTATTGTAAATGACCTACAGCCAAAAAGTATTTATGAAGAAAGAACATCAAACCAGAGACGAATTTGAATAAAAGTTACCATGACAACTACAAAAACAATGGTTATCAAATATAAAATTTTTGGTTTTTAGGAATATAATTGGAAAATCTTTACCTTTAAGTAAGAAATGAGATATTATTCAAATAGGAAAAACTGATGCGCGACAGCGCACCGAAGCCTGAAATTGTAGAGTTACAGAGAATTCAATAAAAGACCAAAAAAAGGTAAGGCTTCGTTGACAGCTAGTTTAAAAGTACTAAATAGTGTGAAAATACGCAGTAAAATGATATGTTATTGTGTAAAAACGTTACAGGATCCTATATAAATAAAGGTGATGCAAAATATAAATGCAGAGAATCAAAAACAGAATGGAAAAATAGTATAAAGTGATGCAAAACATGAATGCAGAAAATCAAGAACAGAATGGAGAAATAGTATAAAGTGATGCAAAACATGAATGCAGAATATCAAAACAGAATGGAGAATTAGTGTACAATGAAATGTAAGTAGTATAACACTACATTTTCCCCCCGACCCTGGAAAATTTTTGACTCAGCAAAAATTTTGATATATACATTCTAAAATAAACCATAAAAACACAGCTTTGCAGAAACAGACATCACCAGTCAAAATCAGATATACTATCTCTTACATTCATCATCTGCATTCAGGTAAGGGTGGAGTTCACATTCAATGACTACCACTCTAAAAGTGTGTTTTCAAAACGACATTAAGGCTTATTTAAGGAGTAGTCAACCGCTCCTGTGTGGGAAAAAAAAATTAGTCGAAGAAACACCACTCTTAGAAGTGTGTTTTCAAAAGGACATTCAGGCTTATTTAAGGAGTTGTCAACCGCTCCTAAGTGAAGATAAAATTAAGGGAGTAGTCAGCTGCTCCCAAGTGAAGATAAAGGTAAAGAAATACCTCAAGTAAGCTTTAGTCGCTATGACTTAAGTAAAGATTAAGAACGGCCAGAGCGGTAGGGCTCAAAGCCAGAGATCAGCAACATCACCAACGAGATGTGTCTGAAATAAAAATAAAAAGTGACGATTAACCAATGAAAGTTCGAGGTCCTAAAGTAAGATGTGTTGAAGAACACTGGATCATCAAACAAACAAACAAATTAAAAGAAAATAATAAGGTGAAAATGGTGATATTTATACATATATACAAATTAACAGTTATATTTATACATATATACAAATTAACAGTTAATAAATGTTTAGAAAAGTATTTAACAGTTAATAAATGTTTAGAAAAGTTATGGTTTGTTTCGCTTCAGCTTTCAAAAACAATTTTGTATAAAGTGCAAAGTGTAAAGTTAAGTTTAAGAAATAAAAATATTATTAAAAATCGTACCTCTAAGTTATCTAGAATAAAAAATATTAGAGTGATGAATGTAACTTAGAGTGATGAATGTAAATGAAGTGTTATATGTAGGCCTAAATTCAATCCAGATAAGTTGAAAAACTAGAAGAAGTTTTGTTTTAGAATTTTGAAGATATGAAAAGGATGAATAAATGAATGATGAATAATGAGTTAAGAACGAAAGGGAAAGCAATTAAATCAAAAGGGAATAGACAAGGCGCAGTAAAGGTGAAGAATTAAAAATTAAATTAAGCAAGCTTTAGTCGAAGAGACCGAAGCCCATAACTTCATCGTCAGACTCAGATTCTTCCTTCTTGGACTCTCTCTTCCTTCTTCTCAGCTGCCGGCGCTGCAGCAGCGGCGACCGCGGCCACGGGCGCTGCTCCACCGACGGGCATGGTCGACAACTTCTCACGACCCTGCGCGATCAGTTCTTCACTCTTGCCATTGAGTTCCGAGATGACCTTCTTCAGTATCTCGGATTCAGTGCCTCAATACCCACAGAGCTGAGGATCTTCTCAACGTCAGCAGCGCCTTGGGAAGCCTTACCGCCCAACACGGCTAAAGGCTTGCAGGATTCCAACGCCTGGCTTGCAGGATGCGCCGACGACTTCAGGATGCGCCGGATGTAGATGGAGGCTTGCAGGATCCCGGCGCCTGGTTTGCAGGATACGCCGACGACTTCAGGATGCGCCGGATGTAGATGGAGGCTTGCAGGATCCCGGGGCAGAGCGGCCCCGGGATAAGGCCTTTAGAAGATGTTTCTCGTTTGAGAACTGAAGCGAGACTGAATTTCTTCACCGATTGTTCGGCTTTTATATCTTTCTAGAGAGAACGGAAAAATTATTTAAATTAAAAGGAAATTTATTGTAAATGACCTACAGCCAAAAAGTATTTATGAAGAAAGAACATCAAACCAGAGACGAATTTGAATAAAAGTTACCATTACCATAAAATTTTTGGTTTTTAGGAATATAATTGGAAAATCTTTACCTTTAAGTAAGAAATGAGATATTATTCAAATAGGAAAAACTGATGCGCGACAGCGCACCGAAGCCTGAAATTGTAGAGTTACAGAGAATTCAATAAAAGACCAAAAAAAGGTAAGGCTTCGTTGACAGCTAGTTTAAAAGTACTAAATAGTGTGAAAATACGCAGTAAAATGATATGTTATTGTGTAAAAACGTTACAGGATCCTATATAAATAAAGGTGATGCAAAATATAAATGCAGAGAATCAAAAACAGAATGGAAAAATAGTATAAAGTGATGCAAAACATGAATGCAGAAAATCAAGAACAGAATGGAGAAATAGTATAAAGTGATGCAAAACATGAATGCAGAATATCAAAACAGAATGGAGAATTAGTGTACAATGAAATGTAAGTAGTATAACACTACAAAATGAGGCATTCCATCTTAGTCCAGTTAACAGTGGTAGAGCCAAGCGGCAGCTTTTGCTGTCGCACGGATGGGCCGGCTCGAACCGAGGTGGTACCACGACCTCACAGAATACCAGCGTGAAGTAGAGGTTTACCTCTGCGTTGCGCTTGGTGAGTGCAGGTGGCCGGAGGCCCTTTTTACTGGAAATGAGGCATTCCATCTTAGTCCTCACGGGTGACAACGCATATACATTATAATTTGTAACAGAGGATAGATGTAGATGTCTATGGGCCGCAGCAACCACTTACCATCAGGTGGACTGTTTGCTCGTTTGTCACCCATATCCTATAAAAAAAAAAGTCCTCACGGGTGACAACGCATCTACATTTTGATTTGTAATAGAGGATAGATGTAGATGTCTATGGGCCGCAGCAACTACTTACCATCAGGTGGACTGTGTGCTCGTTTGTCACCTTATCCTATAAAAAAAGAAACTTAATATGAAAAATTTTGTTACATGTAGTGTAGTATGGTAGATGTAGTTTTATTATCATCAAGTAATTTTGTGTGAGTTTTTATTTGTTCTCTGAGTTAAGAGAGTCGAGTTGAATGTTGTTGAGCTGGATTGGTGCAAGTTCTGGTTGTCGCAGCTTAATTTCAACTGGGGCGCAAATGTGTTCAATATCCACATAGATAAAAGGATGGATGATGTTGATCGATTTTGTGTCCTCAGCTAGGAGTGTAACAAACGCGGTGTACATTTTACATCCTTGTTCTAAAGTGATGATACCTGCTCCAGAGATTTCGCCGTGAGTCGTTTTCCTTTCGCATTCTAAAGCATACGGAGTTTTGCGTTGGAGTATGAAGATCCATTTGTTGTTTCTAAGAGCTTGGAAAGTGTTGATATGTACAGAAAACGTAGTTACCAACTTCAGGAACTTATTGACTCGTCCTTGTTAAGATGACAAGTTAGGATATGGGTCTGGTGTTGATGTTGTAGATGAGAAGATTCTTGCAGACTTTGGATTCCGTTGCAAAGTCTTTGCATTTGTCTAGGGAGCTCATGATGACGTATTGCTGTCTAGTGGTACTCATGGCAAAATATGTTTGTTCGGGAAGGATAGTAAGGAAGAGTCAGGATGTAGCATAGGGATAGAATATAAATGGTATCATGTAAATTTTTCGTTTTTTACTAAAGGGAATTCTAAGATATATATAATTTTATTCATATAAATATAGGAAGTAATAGAGGCGTGTAAATTAGATAATGTTATAGGGGCAACTAAGTTTTTATTGAGCCAAGCGGGATTAGAAGACAGTAATTTTTTGTATAGACGCATAGTGTATATTATAGAAGGGTGTATTACATTTCATTTAATGAAAAGTACGCTTGTAATGACATCGTCGATATCACGTTCCAAAGAAACTATAGCTTCTAGAATTTGAATTGAAACGGTGGATATTTCTTCCAGAATAGTTAAATAAAATATAAGTTTGTTTGTTGAGGTAAAGTATGAATTTATTTTTCTAATATCTTCGTTAATAACATATTCATCATAAGAGATTTTATTATTGTTTCATTAAAATTCATGACCGTTGAAGAAATAATTTGTAATTGTTGTTTTAAAATATCATTAGTAGATATTTGCTGTTTCTCTAACTGTTCAATACATTCGTTATAATGTTTGGCCACTTTTGCGTCTGGAACACCAATGAGCAATTTCAAAATTGAACCTAAACCGTCTAGTATTTCAGGTTTGGATCGCTTGTTGTCAGTGTAAGAATTAAGTTCGTCGAGTCTAGAATCTATTCTGTCTATGTTTATTTTTATAAATGAAGAATGATATATGTGTTACGGCCTACAGCTACTCCAGCAAGGGTCAAATCTTGCGGGGCCCATGAGCAGAAGAATTCACGAGCAGCCGCATGTCGGGCCCCAAAATGGCCACGTGGAATGTCCTGTCACAATAAAGTATATGGGAGAAGGCTAGAAACCAATAGTACTTACCAGTATCCGCAGCCAACTTCGCTCCAAGGCTTGGGCAGGCCGTGAGTGTGTGTAATAGTGGATGGCGGGTAGTGTACAGTGATGTGTAATTGTGTGCGGCCTGGGCAAGCTTAGGCGACCAGCAGCGGCCGAGTTCCAGGCTGCCCCAAAATGCTGCATCGCTCCAGCTTGCTCCATCGCTGGACCTTTTCTTTCTTCATTGTCACTAATTCAGTCTCTTAGCTTCATTGTACATTTAGCTAACTTAAATTCGCCTAATTCCACATTCATCGTAGAATCGAACACGTGATACCCGACACAGTGAGAACAGTAGCAGAGTAACACGTCGCGCAAGATTCAAAATCGCCTCGTTGACACGCAAATTAATCTAACTAGCCAACCAAAACACAAAAAGGGCACTAAACGCGACGACACAATTATAATGATATCTTGACAATAGACCGGGAGAAGCTCTCAAACAAGGAATGCGCGGCTTGAATCCTAGACCGTGTATCTACTCGACGCGCGTACACAATTCTGCACTCCCGCACGAGTTAAATATCGCACAATTCACACATCTACGTGACGAAGAAACACGCACTTAATCTAGCTACCTAGACCTACGACGGTCGCGTGAATTTAGGTAAGAAGGTCTCACGGGCTCCTCGATCCATCGCTGGCGGAGCACTAACTTCTCGCCCACGCGTCGAGCAACGAAAAACGCACTAGACGCCCCACCTGGCGAGCGTTCTTTCACCTACATACTATCGGGTGATGCGACAGCTCGAACGCGATTGGAGGACGTCCAACATGACCAAATTTAGGCGTAAACAAACCCCCGTCCCGGACATAAGGACATATGTCCGAGAGCAAACCGACAAGCGGGACAGGGTCGCGACGGCACGTTGCAAGACCAAATCTACAATCATACCTAGGCCACCGTAGGCACCTCATCTGATCTTGCAACCATAGCCACCGCCTCAAAAGACAGCCCCAATGTGGGCAAGACGGAGGGTCAACCTCCGCTGGATGCCCCTGATGAGCATCGCAGCACCTTAACAAGTCCTATACTGGACAGAAGTCCGACGACCTCTTTCAACACCTATCTGTGCCCCTATGATTCGTTCCGCAATCCGACCGGATCAGGTCTGCAAACAGCGACGCGACACGAAGCGGCCCAATGTGGCCTCCTAAGCTTCAGTGCAGAGAGCACCCACAAAATCCACATGAACGTCGTCTGTGGAGAGCCGAACGAAACGCACAGATAGTCCTTAGTATGGATTTTCAAACAAGTAGGCATAACCAAGCCATCCACCATAAATAATCATTTACTCAAATAGTGCGGCAGCTGATTTCGATCTGATAATCTTCAAACTAGCTAGCCTTTTAGACAAGTAGTCCTATGCTCATGTTTCAACTAATTTTCTAAATCATCAATGTTCAACTACAGAATTAATTCAAACAAATTAATCACCGATGCACATAGGTCAACTGACAAATTAAACAAAACAATAAAGTAACAGTGGTAGAGCCAAGCGGTAGCTTTTGCTGTCGCACGGATGGGCCAGCTCGAACCGGGGTGGTACCACGACCTCACAGAATACCAGCGTGAAGTAGAGGTTTGCCTCTGCGTTACGCTTGGTGAGTGCAGGTGGCCGGAGGCCCAATTCCCCCCCCCCCCCATCAACATGGTAGTGGAATTAAATGAAAGACTACCCCAGGAGGGTACCAGCACCCCTGGAGAATCCCTCGCTGAGCATCCACGACCAAACTACTCCACTCCTGGGCGTGGGTGCTCAGGCTGCCCCGCGTATTCTGGGGGGGGGGGGGGGCGAAATTCCGCTCAAGACGAAACCTGCTCGGGGCAAACGGAGCAAGAAGACAAAGGCAACCCCTGCCACGCTTACCGTGGATTTCTGCAATATCAGGGGACTTCATTCAAACCTTAACGCCGTCCACTACCATCTGGAGATAGCTAAGCCGGCCTTGCTCTTTCTAACCGAGACACAGGTGTCCTCTCCGGCTGATACTTCGTATCTCTCCTACCCGGGGTACAAATTGGAACACTCGTTTGTGCCCCGGGCTGGAGTTTGCGTGTATGTCAGAGGTGACATCTGTTTTCGACGCCTCGGCAGTCTTGAAGGTACGGACCTGTCCATCCTATGGCTGCGCGTAGACAGCGACGACCATCCGCGCGTCTACGGGTGCCTCTATAGGTCCCATAGCGGTAATGCCGACACAGACCGACTCATCGACCACGTCCAAATGGCTGCAGACTCCGTGCTACAACAGGTCCCATCCGCAGAGATCGTGATACTCGGTGATTTCAACGCCCACCATGCTGAATGGCTTGGTTCTCGTTTAACCGATCATGCGGGTAGATCTGTCTATGACTTTGGCTATGGCTTTGGCATATGGTCTAACACAACTGGTTACTTCGCCTACCCGGATCCCAGATGTGGAAGACCATGTACCTTCCCTGTTGGACCTTCTGCTGACCTCAGGTCTCCGTCGATGCCCCTTTGGGCTCTTCGGACCATTGTCTGATCCGGAGTACGGTGCCACTCACGCTCCAATCGCAGTTGCGATCTACAGCTTGTCGCCGTGTTTGGCACTATAGGTCAGCTGATTGGGACGGGATGCGGTCTTTTTTTGCATCCTACCCTTGGGGGCGGGTTTGCTTCTCGCCGGAAGATCCCAGCGTTGTTGCCGATTCTGTTGCTGATGTGGTACTTCAGGGTATGGAACTTTTTATTCCATCCTCTGTGGTGCCCATCGGAGGCAGATCCCAGCCATGGTTTGGTCGCTCCTGTAAAATAGCATCACGCTATAAGCAGGAGTGCTACCAGGCCTGGGCTGACGCATCAACGTCTCGGGATGTAAACACCAGCGCACTTAAAAAGAAGTATAATTCCGCCTCCAGGTCCTTCAAAAGCGTCATTGCCAAGACAAGATCTGAGCACATCGGCAGAATTGGTGAGAAGCTAGTTCGCCTTCCTTCGGGAACCCGTGCATTCTGGTCTCTCACCAAGGCTGTCCAAGGGAACTTCTGTCAGCCATCTCTTCCATCTCTGCACAGAGAGGACGACTCACTGGCCCATGCCGCAAAGGAGAAAGCCGATCTGTTGAGCTCTCTTTTTGCGTCCAACTCGACTCTAGATGACAGGGGGAACACACCGCCGACCATCCCGCGATGTGAGTGCTCCATGCCGGATGTGCGATTTACACAGCGCTCGGTCCGCAAAGCACTCTTCTCCCTGGACGTCAGCAAGTCGAGTGGGCCCGATGGAGTCCCTCCCATTGTGCTGAAGACGTGTGCTCCGGAGTTGGCACCGGTTTTAACGCGTCTTTTCCGGTACTCCTACTCCCAAGGCGTAGTCCCCATTTCATGGAAGACAGCTTTGGTGCACCCGATCCCTAAAAAAGGCGACCGCTCAGACCCGTCCAACTACAGGCCTATCTCCATCACCTCCTTGTTCTCCAAAATAATGGAAGCCGTTATAAACTGCCAGCTCATGAGGTACCTTGAGGATCACCAGCTGATTAGTGACCGCCAGTACGGTTTTCGTCGGGGTCGATCAGCTGGTGATCTTCTAGTCTACTTAACTCATAGATGGGCGGAGGCAGTAGAGTCCAAGGGGGAGGCATTAGCCGTTAGTTTGGACGTAGCGAAGGCCTTTGATCGGGTCTGGCACAAAGCGCTTCTTTCGAAGCTTCCTGCCTATGGGCTTCCCGAGAAATTGTGCAAATGGATCACCAGTTTCCTTGCTGATCGGAGCATCAAGGTCGTAGTAGACGGTGCATGCTCTGATCTCAAGCCTATCAACGCTGGTGTTCCACAAGGATGCGTGCTATCACCAACGCTGTTTCTCCTGCATATCAATGATATGTTGCTAACTGATAGCATTCATTGCTATGCGGACGACAGCACTGGTGATGCCTTATATACCGGCCGTGCTAATATTTCTCGGGAAAACGTCGCCGAGTACCGGAACAAACTTGTGTCTGAAGTCGAGTCTTTGCTTAACAAAGTCTCGGATTGGGGCCGACTAAATCTAGTCCAGTTCAATCCCCAGAAGACATAAGTTTGCGCGTTTACCGCTAAAAAGAACCCCTTTGTCGTATCTCCTCAGTTTCAAGGCACTCCCCTTGCTGCCTCAGCCAGCATCGGAATCCTTGGCGTCGACATATCGAATAGTGTGCAGTTTCGTGGTCACTTGGAAGGGAAGGCCAAATTGGCCTCTAAAAATCTTGGCGTGCTCAGCAGAGCGAGACAGTATTTCATGCCGGCACATCGCTTGCAACTTTACAAAGCGCAAGTTCGGCCCCACATGGAATACTGTTCTCATCTCTGGGCCGGGGCACCCAGTGCCAGCTCCTTCCACTTGACCGCATCCAGCGCAGAGCGGTTCGAATCGTCGACAACCGAGTTCTTTCTGATCGGCTCGATACACTGGCACTGCGTAGAGATGTTGCATCTCTTTGCATATTTTATCGCATCTATCACGGGGAGTGCTCTGAGGAATTGTTCGGACTAATTCCAGCCGCTCAATTTCACCATCGCACATCGCGTCAAAACTCGCGTTACCATCCATACCATCTGGATGATTGGCGGTCCACCACTGTGCGATTTAGAAGAAGTTTTCTCCCTCGCACGACTTCCTTGTGGAATCAATTACCACCAGCGAATTTTCCGGACCGATACGACTTAGGAACCTTCAAGAAAAGAGCTTACACCTTTCTAAAAGGCCGGTAACGCATCTGCAATTCCCCTGGTGTTGCGGTTGTTCATGGGCGGCGGTAGTCACTTACCATCAGGTGAGCCGCATGCTCGTTTGCCCCCTATTCCATAAAAAAAAAATGTAAGAGACAGCCCTATTTCTCATTTCAAACAAATATCTTCGACAGTGCCAACAAAATGCGAAAACAAAGAGAGGAATGACTCTTATTCCATTCGGCACAAATAGAGTTATCCAGTTTCAGCCTTCTCTTCAGCAAAACACGATGATAAAACACATCCACAAAAACATATATACAAATATCCAAATAGCGCGTCATTCAATTTCAAATGAATTCAAATTTTCCTTTCAGCAAAACAGACACAATGATCAAATACAATTACAAAACATATGCACAAGCATTCACAGGGCACACAATTCAATTTCTTAATCACAACCGCCACAAATATGAACATTTCGCGGAAGGCACAAACCATTTTTAATTTTAATTCAAAGCATCATTAATTAAGTGCTCGACCAAAACCAAATATAACAATCCCTATCATCGCAACTCAAACGCTCCCGTGGAGCCCTAGTCTTCCCAACAATTAAACAGAGGCCAACCGGGCTATGAACTCGGAACCGACAAAGCGCGTACCGTTAAACAATCGACGCTCGGGTTGCGCACCCTCACTGAGGCCGCCGACAATAGAACAGATTGACAAGTGAGCTGTTGACGGCTCACAGAATTAGTGGTGGCGGCCGCGGTGGGAGCTAGGGCAGCAGCTACCTAGCTGGGGCTGCCTACATCAAAGGGGGAACGGTAGTACCCCGAGACGCGGTCACTCAGCTGACGAGGGTGAGAAGGGTCTAGATGACCGCTGAGTGGCAGTGAAGTCCATCTCAACATACTGAGGGAGAGGGTGACGAACCCCCGCCCCTGGGGGAACAACCCTCGACAGGGGGCGCGGCTGAGCGCCCCCGCCCGTGGGAGCCGAGGGCCCAGAGAGCCCTGAGAGGAAGCGCCGTTCACACCCAGACACAAAACGGCATGGTGATAGCCCTGGCCGCGCGAGGGCATTACTTCCAAATACAAATTACTACGCGGCTCAAATACAGATTACAAATTAACAAATAGCAAATACAAAAAAATTAACGAGTAACAAATACCGTTCCTATCAAATCGAGTTAAATACAAATTACTATTTATTAGATTAGATACAAACCACAATACAAATAAAGAAACACATCACAGTCGATCTATAAAAAATGCCTCGCTCAGACAACCGACCCTTTGATAAGTAATCAACCATAATTATACGACAACGATAATTATCCGATTACGTGATAATAACCATCTACCTACCCAACGCATCTCTAGTTCTAGCAAACTCCTGCTTGCGCAACGTACGGGCGTGGCAATCGCATCTACCCGCCAACAAACAAAAAAAAGCAAGCAACAAAACAACAAAAGAAAAGAATTTTATTTTTACGTATTACGGACGGGCGTGATTGTAGACACAAAATTAAACCAATCAAACCAACGCTCTCTGCCACCAAAGTTGTTTAATTTTTATCAAGTACCGTAGTACTTATACATATAATACAAAAAAATTAACGAGTAACAAATACCGTTCCTATCAAATCGCGTTAAATACAAATTACACAAATACAAATTACTATTTATTAGATTAGATACAAACCACAATACAAATAAAGAAACACATCACAGTCGATCTACAAAAAATGCCTCGCTCAGACAACCGACCCTTTGATAAGTAATCAACCATAATTATACGACAACGATAATTATCCGATTACGTGATAATAACCATCTACCTACCCAACGCATCTCTAGTTCTAGCAAACTCCTGCTTGCGCAACATACGGGCGTGGCAATCGCATCTACCCGCCAACAAACAAAAAAAGCAAGCAACAAAACAACAAAAGAAAAGAATTTTATTTTTACGTATTACGGCCGGGCGTGATTGTAGACACAAAATTAAACCAATCAAACCAAAGCTCTCTGCCACCAAAGTTGTTTAATTTTTATCAAGTACTACGGTCGGGCTCGACCGGGAATCGAACCCAAGCCACTCTCTGCTACCACTTTGTTACGACCTACAGCTACTCCAGCAAGGGTCAAATCTTCCAGGGCCTATGAGCAGAAGAATTCACGAGCAACCGCAGGTCGGGCCCCAAAATGGCCTCGTGGAATGTCCTATCACAATAAACTATAAGCTATTTGTTGGATTATTTATGTTCGTATGGAGAATTGGTGGGCGTGAAAGAGCGTCTGCATTAGTAACCTTATATACTGTTTCATATGCGCACTTTTCGAGTTTAAGTCGCCAACGAACTAACCAACTACCAGGGTCTTTTATCGAGAAAAGCCATGTTAGCGGTTTGTGATCAGTTACAGTTTGAAATTTCCTACCAAACAAATAGGGTCTAAATGTTTGACTGCCCATACGGTACCTAATAGCTCTCTTTCGATAGTGGAATAGTTGGATTCAGCTTTATTGAGTGTTCGAGATGCATATGCTATAGGCAAGACCTTGCCTAATTCGCCTTTCGATAGCACAGCACCTAAGGCGTTTATCGAAGCGTCTGTGGTTAGTATGAATTCCTTTGTGAAGTTGGGATATTGTAAGATTGGAGGGTTAGTAAGAAGATGTTTACATTCATTGAAGGATTGTTGTTGGGTTTCTTCCCATATGAAAGCAGTTTTCTTTTTAACAAGGCTAGTTAAAGGTTTAGTGAGTTTACTGAAGTTAGGAATAAACCGACGGTAGTATCCTGTAAGACCTAGAAATACTTTTATATCTTTACATGATTTTGGAATAAGGAATTCTTGAACTGCCCGTATTTTATCGGGGTTCGGCTAAACGCCTTCGTTGGAAACGATATGGCCAAGATAAGCAACTTCGCGTTTAAGAAATTCACATTTTTCTGGTTGGATTTTTAGTTCATATTTTCTAAGTCTAGAGAAAACTTTTTCAAGTTTTTGTTCATGTTCTTGAAGGCTAGAAGAAAATACTACTATGTCGTCGAGGTAAACGAAACATCTTTTACCTTGTAAGTCACACAAAACGGAGTCTACTACACGCTGAAACGTCGCAGGCGCGTTTTTCAGGCCAAATGGCATTCTTTTATTAGAAGCTAGTATTAAAAGCTGTTTTAGGAATATAGTTTTGATCTACTTCTAACTGATGCAAACCTGAGGCGAGATCCAATGTGGTAAAATATTGAAAATGACGTAATTTGTCTAGAACGTCTGTGATGTTGGGAGGAGGATAACTGTCTCCTACTGTGACTTCATTTAACTTGCGGTAATCAATAACTAATCGCCTTTTCTGTTTCCCAGGTGTATCTAGTTTTTTAGAAACAACCCAGATGGGGCTACTCCACGGAGATGACCTAGGTCTCATAATGTTTTTGTCTAACATTTTTTTGACTTGTGATTTTACTTCTTGTTCGTATACTAGAGGAAAGCGATAGGTTTTTGTGTGAATTGGAATGTCAGTAGTGGTAGGGAATTAATGTTTTGTATGATTGCTAAATGTGAGCCGCCTTCGATGAAAAATATGTCGGGATATTTGGAAAAAAAATTATCTAATGAGTTCGACTCTTCTTTGTTTAAATGTTCGCGTCTAATAAGGGTGAGTACTTGGTTATGTCTATCGGTGTCGGATGTGTGATTAAGATTGTTAATTAAGTGGTTATAAATGTTGTTTGTTTGTTGATTTGGTTGGTAAGGGATAACTTCGATGTTTGGAATTCTAATTACTTTGTCGGATTTGTATGTATTAACACAAGTAATAAATGAGTTGTTTTTGACTTCGACTAATGCATTGGGAACAACAATATCGTTATCTATTATTGGTTTTTCGACTATTGCTGTCAGGGAACTTATATTGCTTGCTCTATACATAATTACACTCTCAGAGCGGCTAGAAAGGAATTGGTTATTAGAGTCGATTATATTTTGAAGATTTTCGTTCAAATAATGTAATTTGTAGAATCTTTCACGTATTGTCATAGTTTTGGATTGAATGTAAATGTTGCAGTGATTCTTTATCATAAATCGTTACCTAGTATACCGTCTGCTTTAATGTTAAGGGTGGCGATATGGAAACGATATTTAGGTAAATAATCTAGAGATATGTCGGTGGTGCCTGAGGTTATGATTGAATTTTGGCTCCCAGAAATAACTACGATTGACACGATGTTTAATTTATTTAAGGGTGAAGAACCTATTTTATCCTTTTTTATAACCCAGATCCCTGCTCCGGTGTTTATGAAAAATGTGACTGGTTTGTTTTCTATGTGAAAAGTGCAGTGTAAGTACGGTTATCATTTAAGGCGGATATGGCAAAATATTTTGTATTAGATTTGGATTTAGGAAGTTTTGATTTTGGCTTTTTAGTTTTAGGTTTTGACTTCAAACGTGGTTTATTGGAAACAGTGGAAGAAGTGGATGTAGAAGGTGCAGTGATCTTGATGGAATCAGTGGATATAGTAGGTGCAGTGGTCTTGAAAGAATCAGTGGATATAGTGGGTTGCAGTGGTCTTGAAAGAGTCAGTGGATGTAGTAGAAATAGTAATAATAGAGTCAGTGGATGTAGAAGGTATAAGCTTTGGAAAACCAAGGGTTTGGGGCTGGCTACCCTGTTCGTAGGTTTCCGTTTGAGAACTAGAATTTGTGAGTATTGAGTGATGTGTAGTAACTAATTCACTAGTTTATGTAGACTCATTTTTTAATTATGTCTGACACTTAAGCGGTGATTTGGAAGGTACATTGTTTGTTTCTTTAGTGTGATCTTGATGGTTTGGCGGTTGAGGACGCCTTCGAGAAATAGGATTCGATTTGTTCGAATTTATATTTGTAGTTTCTCGATATCCTGAGTCGGGATCGCTGAGCAGGATATTGAAGCTATTTCCAACGAGTTGCTCGTCTCGTTGGTCGCTTGGTAGTTTAAATGGTTAACTGAGATAGGAGACGCAGGAATTGCGCGTTGGGCTTGATTACTTCTTAAATTGTAATTGTAAGCTCTTTTACGGCATTCTGTAATATTAATAATAACAATAGATTTATTTATTTATATAAATAAATATTATGCCCAATATTTTTATAATAGCTACATAGTTTTGTAATTTGTTGTGGTGTGATTGCGTTATTGTACATGGTGTGTGTAAACGGTAGATGAGTTCGACTCATAGGCTTATTTGTATTATTATTATTATTTTTAAATCTTTTTTTCTCAGCTGAAAGCTGGTACTAATTAAATGGCGATTACCAATGGGATAAACTACATTACTGTCTTCCTGCATGAGTTTTCGAACGATGCGACATGTATTTAAGATAGCTGCTTTTTGTAAATTAATGTAAGAGTTCGGTGATATATCTAGCATTTTCAAACTACGATGTAAGTGCTTCGGGATTATTCCAGTAGTAGAAAGTACTATGGGTATTATAAAAACTTTTTTCATCTTCCACATTTTTGTTATTTCTTCTTTCAGTTCTGTGTATTTATTTATATTATAATTATGGTTATGGTATGGTGGTTTTGTAAAAGTTGGTGGACACGTTGTGTTCAGTTCAAATAAAGATTGCCTAGCTTTGTTCATTACACGAATTTTATCTTCTTGAAGTGCGAATCGGCCTGCTTCGCAAAGACTAGGAAATTCTTTTGTTCTTAACATTGCTCCGATGTTGGAGCTAATGCCATTAATAAAAACGTTAAGAGCCGTTACCTCCATTGTCGCTAAGCGACCTAATAACGTCTTATCGCATATTTCAGCGTTTAACTTTTCAATTATTTTAGAGCGACAAAGGTCGACTCTGTGCAAATATTTGGCTAACGTTTCTGTAGGTTTTTGAAACATGGATTGCAGTTCAAGGTTAAGGTGTGCTATGGTTTTAACGTTAGAGAATTTTTCAACAAGGAATGTTCTTAAACCGGTCCATGAGACATGTTCTTTACTGTGAACGTCTGCCGCACCCGAACCAGAGATATTGTTTAACGCGTATACTAAAAGTACTGACTTCTGGTCCGCTGAACTTAAGTCTAAAGCTGAATTGCATGACCTAACGAATCTGTACACTTGGTAGTTGTTATCTGTGTCGAATGAGAGAATTAACTTAACTAGTGTAGTGATGTCTAAGGCCATCTTAGGGTTCTTTTGAGATTGTTTTACACAGGCAATGAATAATTGATATAATAGAATAGTATAATAGAATAGTATGATTATAGATGTAGGAAAATATTTTGGTTTTTTTTATAGGATATGGGTGACAAACGAGCACACAGTCCACCTGATGGTAGGTGGTTGCTGTGGCCCATAGACATCTACATCTATCCTCGATTACGAATCAAAATGCAGATGCGTTGTCACCCATGAGGACTAAGATTTCCAGTAAAAAGGGTCTCCGATTCTCTACACTCACCATACGGAACACAGCAGCGTTAGGCTGCTATTTTACGCTGGTATTCTGTGAGAGCGTGGTCCTTCCACGGTCGAGCCAACCCATTCGTGCTACAACTATACTAATTATATAGCTCTTTTGGCTCTACCACGTATAAAACACGTGAAGCGCAGTTTTTTATTTTTAGTCGTTATTAGGAAGACGCTGCTGCCCATTACCACGTAAAAAATATCTTTTTATTAATGGATTTATAATTAATTGGTAAAAATGGAAAAATAGTCATTCGAACAAACAAGTTTAGCCACTTACCACACTAACAATAAAATGTGGAGCTGCATGGTTCGGCGAAGTTCTTCGAAAGCCTTCAGCTACTGTACGTTGTTTTCTTGTTGCCTATTCCGACAGCGCCAAATATGTTATGTGGCAGAGACAAAAACTCTTTTAAAAATAAATTTATTTAATACTTTTTGCATCTGTTGTCTTAATCGTCTCATGATTAGATAATCAATCTTCATAAGAGCACAAAGATGGATTTGCCTACTGGAAAGCACCTGTAGACGTACGAAACACGTATGGTATGTGTAGAGAATCGTAGACCCTTTTTACTGAAAACGAGGTATTTCATCTTAGTCCTCAAGGGTGACAACGTAACTGCTAATTGTTTCAGGTTGTGCGGGCTGTGTGCTCGTTTGTCACCCTTTTCTATATAAAAAAAAAACTATCCAAACAAAGAAAACATTTTAGTAGACCTTACAAACACTCGTTCTGTGTGGGAAAAATACCCAAACAAACTCGTTCGTTACCCTTATTCTATAATTAGAGGTGTATCTAGGGTGGTGCAAGTAGCGCACGTGCCCCGGGCACCTTTCAAAAGGAGGGGGGGGGGGGCACGAAGTCGCTAATTATGAAATATAAAAATCAAAATGAACCAATTCATATCAAACAATCCCGTCCACAATTCATAAGCTTCGTGGTTGAGCGAAAAGGAATGAGGCAGAGACAAAAACTCTTTTAAAAATAAATTTATTTAATACTTTTAAACTAACTTAAAATATAGAAGTTGATACAGAGAACTTGGGAATGGAATTGTGTTGAGGGATTTTTTTTTTTTTGCGCCCGAAGCAATTGGAAAAGGGCTACCACAGAGGGAGGCGGAAAATGCATTATGCATACCACGACAGCCGGTCTGTCCTGGTTATGCGGGACTCACTGCCTACCGGGGGACCTAAGTGATACCCGCTAAAAACCGCCTTTGGGGAGTGGCAACTAGCTGTTTAAAGCTTCTTATGCCGTATCGGAAGCGACCCTCTTTTGGTAAAAGAGGGCGCAGGCGGCTAGGAGCCGCTGAGGGAGTGCCTACGAAGGCAAATTAATTATGAATAATTTAATTAGAGTTGGCCTGAGCCGCCATGAGGCAGTTCAGGTCGTTTGACAGTTTATTAGGCGGGTCCGAGAGAGAGTTTCTCGGCCTGCGGACTCGATAGCGAGAGGGGGGTGGGGCTGCATAAGTAGCTGCCTCACGAATAAGATGATTGGAGTGCGACTCTGAGGCTTTGAAGAAGTTCTCAGAGAGTTTTTTAAGAAATTGTTGAATTGTAGGGAGCTCTAGATCCCGATGAAGGTCGGCATTACGGACGTACCAAGGTGCGTTCGCAGCTCGACGACAGAAAAGGTTTTGAACTACTTGGAGTTCAATAATAATTTTAGGGTTAGCGTGGGCAAAAATGGGGCCCGCGTAGGACATGACTGGTCGTATACAGACCTTATAAAGGGTACGCTTGTTTCTGAGGGACATTTTACTGTGTCGGCCCAACATACTGTTGAGCCTATTCAGGTAAAAACGTGCGTGACGGGCTATGCTTTTGACGTGGGGCCTGAAAGTTAGCCCTGTGTCTAGAGTGACACCTAAATATTTGGCAGACGTATGCCAGGGGACAGGGGTCCCTAGCATACGTATTGGTGGAGTGTTTTTGAGACGGCGTCGTTTATAATCGAAGTGAATGGCGGAGCTCTTCTCCGGGTTCACATCGATGCGCCATTTTTTGAACCAAGCTCCTAGGTCATCAACTGACTTTTGGACCTTGTTCCGTATGAAAGGTAGCGAGATACCTTTACAGTAGAGAGCAGTGTCGTCTGCGAAGAGGGAGAGCTGAACACCTTTCGGCGGAATGGGAATATCGTTGGTGAACAGGATGTACAGCAGAGGAGCAAGTACTGAACCCTGAGGGACACCAGCTTTGATGGGGCGCTGTGAAGATAGCGTGCCTTCGTGTCTAAAACGAAAGGTACGATGATTTAGATAAGAGGCCACGAGACGTACTAGACGATCGGGGAGACCTATTTTGTATAGTTTGTAGATAAGGCCTGTATGCCAGACTCTATCAAAGGCTTTGGCGATGTCGAAAAAGACCGCGATAGTCTTATGACGACGGGGATAAAAACCGCTGAGGATATATTCCACAATACGGTGAACTTGTTGGGGGCAGGAGTGTTTCGCTCGAAAACCGAATTGATGGGGAATGATAAGAGGGTTACCGTCTGTGGGAAACAGATGGCGCCTCATGCGATTTTGGATGACTCTTTCAAAGAGCTTGCCCATGGCCTTGAGGAGGCTAATGGGGCGATGACTGGAGGGGAGGTTGAGAGGCTTGCCTGGCTTGGGAATACCAATCACAGTTGCCTCTTTCCACGTAGTGGGATGTTGAGGGATCGAAAGATTTGGTTTAAATAGTGTAGGAAGCTAGGGGGTGGGGGTAAAGATAAGGGAACAACATAGTTCTTGATGTTATCGTTAACTTATTCTAAGATACAATTAGGAGAGTTTACCAAACTATAAACATTAGCATATAATATTACAATCTTATTAGTTTGGCTTCTAAGAAAGTAAACAATATGATTTAGATTTTAAGTAAATAAACAATATAAAGTATACAGGACATATCATAATATAATTTAAATAGTATCTATGACATAACACCTTTCCCCTTAGAACAAAGATTGAGCGGTTTTGCTCGATTTTTGAGTGTAGTCAGCAGCTTCGTCTTCGTCTTCTGATATACAGGATGTTGTAGCAGTGGTGTATAGTGATGATATGGGAATCTCGAGGTGTTGTGTTGAGAACCGTCAGAGCAATTATTAAAAATTTGTATACAGTTACCATGTGGATTTATAGGCATGTTATTCCATGGCAAGCTTTTATAACATTTATAACAAAAATATGGTTAGCATAATGATGCCAGTAATCGTACCTTTTTAACAGTGGTAGAGCCACGCGGCAGCTTTTGCTGTCGCACGGATGGGCCCGCTCGAACCGGGGTGGTACCACGACCTCACAGAATACCAGCGTGAAGTAGAGGTTTACCTCTGCGTTTCGCTTGGTGAGTGCAGGTGGCCGGAGGCCCTTTTTACTGGAAATGAGGCATTCCATCTTAGTCCTCACGGGTGACAACGCATCTACATTTTGATTTGTAATAGAGGATAGATGTAGATGTCTATGGGCCGCAGCAACTACTTACCATCAGGTGGACTGTGTGCTCGTTTGTCACCCTTATCCTATATAAAAAAAAAGAAACTTAATATGGAAAATTTTGTTACATGTAGTGTAGTATGGTAGATGTAGTTTTATTATCTTTAAGTAATTTTTTGTGAGTTTTTATTTATTCTCTGAGTGAAGAGAGTCGAGTTGAATGTTGTTGAGCTGGATTGGTGCAAGTTCTGGTTGTCGCAGCTTAATTTTAACTGGGGCTCAAATGTGTTCAATATCCACATAGATAAAAGGATGGCTGATGTTGATCGATTTTGTGTCCTCAGCTAGGAGTGTAACAAATGGGATGTACATATTACATCCTTGTTCTAGAGTGATGATACCTGCTCCAGAGATTTCGCCGTGAGTCATTTTTCTTTCGCATTCTAAAGCATACGGACTTTTGCGTTGGAGTATGAAGATCCATTTGTTGTTTCTAAGAGCTTGGAAAGTGTTGATATGTGCAGAAAACGTAGTTACCAACTTCAGGAACTTATTGACTCGTCCTTGTTAAGATGACAAGTTAGGATATGGGTCTGGTGTTGATGTTGTAGATGAGAAGATCCTTGCAGACTTTGGATTCCATTGCAAAGTCTTTGCATTTGTCCAGTGAGCTCATAACGACGTATTGCTGTCTAGTGGTACTCATGGCAAGGTATGTTTGTTCGGGAAGGATAGTGGAATATAAGGAAGAGTCAGGATGTAGCATAGGGATAGAATATAAATGGTATAATGTAAATTTTTCGTTTTTTACTAAAGGGAATTCTAATATATATATAATTTTATTCATATAAATATAGGAAGTAATAGAGGCGTGTAAATTAGGTAATGTTATAGGGGCAACTAAGTTTTTATTGAGCCTAGCGGTATTAGAAGACAGTAATTTTTTGTATAGACGCATAGTGTATATGATAGAAGGGTGTATTACATTTCATTTAATGAAAAGTACGCTTGTAATGACATCGTCGATATCTCATTCCAAAGAAACTATTGCTTCTAGAATTTGAATTGAAATGGTGGATATTTCTTCAAGAATAGTTAAATAAAATATAAGTTTGTTTGTTGAGGTAAAGTATGAATTTCTAATATCTTCGTTAATAACATATTCATCATAAGAGATTTTATTATTGTTTCATTAAAATTCATGATCGTTGAAGAAATAATTTGTAATTGTTGTTTTAAGATATCATTAGTAGATATTTGCTGTTTCTCTAACTGTTCAATACATTCGTTATAATGTTTGGCCACTTTTGCGTCTGGAACACCAATGAGCAATTTCAAAATTGAACCTAAGCCGTCTAGTATTTCGCGTTTGGATCGCTTGTTGTCAGTGTAACAATTAAGTTCGTCGAGTCTAGAATCTATTCTGTCTATGTTTATTTTTATAAATGAAGAATGATATATGTGTTACGGCCTACAGCTACTCCAGCAAGGGTCAAATCTTGCGGGGCCCATGAGCAGAAGAATTCACGAGCAGCCGCAGGTCGGGCCCCAAAATGGCCACGTGGAATGTCCTATCACAATAAACTATATGGGAGAAGGCTAGAAACCAATATTACTTACCAGTATCCGAAGCCAACTTCGCTCCAAGGCTTTGGCAGGCCGTGAGTGTGTGTAATAGTGGATGGCGGGTAGTGTACAGTGAAGTGTAATTGTGTGCGGCCTGGGCAAGCTTAGGCGACCAGCAGCGGCCGAGTTCCAGGCTGCCCCAAAATGCTGCATCGCTCCAGCTTGCTCCATCGCTGGACCTTTTCTTTCTTCATTGTCACTAATTCAGTCTCTTAGCTTCATTGTACATTTAACTAACTTAAATTCGCCTAATTCCACATAAATCGTAGAATCGAACACTTCATACCCTGTGTCAGTGAGAACAGTAGCAGAATAACACATCGCGCAAGATTCAAAATACGCCTCGTTGACACGCAAATTAATCTAACTAGCCAACCAAAACACAAAAAGGGCACTAAACACGACGACACAATTATAATGATATCTTGACGATTGACCGGGAAAAGCTCTCAAACAAGGAATGCGCGGCTCGAATCCTAGACCGTATATCTACTCGACACGCGTACACAATTCCGCACTCCCGCACGAGTTAAATATCGCACAATTCACATACCTACGTGACGAAGAAACACGCACTTAATCTAGCTACCTAGACCTACGACGGTCGCGTGAATTTAGGTAAGAAGGCCTCACGGGCTCCTCGCTCCATCGCTGGCGGAGCACTAACTTCTCGCCCACGCGTCGAGCAACGAAAAACGCACACCGACGCCCCACCTGGCGAGCGTTCTTTCACCTACATACTATCGGGTGATGCGACAGCTCGAACGCGATTGGAGGACGTCCAACATGACCAAATTTAGGCGTAAACAATATGAGCGAATGATAGTTATTTATAAGTCGATTGATAGAGTTGCAAGTTAGGAATAAAGGTTCCAGATTACGATATACGATAAATTTCCAGGAATTTTCAGATAATAAAATTTCAGCATTGTTTTCGAAATAGAGTCCAGAATTAGAAGGAATATGATTTATGTGGGTATCCCCATCAACAAAAGTTGTGGAGTACCTGAAAATTAAAATAAACCTGGTTAATTGTTTTGACTTGAGAAATATTTTAAAATAGTTTTCAGAATCCCAAGGATCTAAGTGTGTGGGTCTCGAACAGCCAAATATAATATTTTGTTTCTTATAATATGAAACTAATAAATCGATTTCGTAAAGTGTTTTTGGTTTATTTAAATATGGGTTCACTTAAGAGCAAGTGGGAATTGCTTGGTTGAAAAGGGTATTTTTATCGGAAAGTTGACAAGAGATTGGGATAAGAATGTTTTTGTGATGTTCGTTTAGTAGGCGGTCTGGTGAAATATGAAGATATGTGAGGGAGTCGATTTCTAAGTAGTGTTGAAAGTTTAGTTGTAAATAGTTTTCTGAAGTGTTTGAGTCAAGATATGTGTTTTTGTCGCTATTTGTTGGATTATTTATGTTCGTATGGAGAATTGGTGGGCGTGAAAGAGCGTCTGCATTAGTAACCTTATATACTGTTTCATATGCGCACTTTTCGAGTTTAACTCGCCAACGAACTAACCAACTACCAGGGTCTTTTATCGAGAAAAGCCATGTTAGCGGTTTGTGATCAGTTACAATTTGAAATTTCCTACCAAACAAATAGGGTCTAAAATGTTTGACTGCCCATACGATACCTAATAGCTCTCTTTCGATAGTGGAATAGTTGGATTCAGCTTTATTGAGTGTTCGAGATGCATATGCTATAGGCAAGGCCTTGCCTAATTCGCCTTCCGATAGCACAGCACCTAAGGCGTTTATTGAAGCGTCTGTGGTTAGTATGAATTCCTTTGTGAAGTTGGGATATTGTAAGATTGGAGGGTTAGTAAGAAGATGTTTACATTCATTGAAGGATTGTTGTTGGGTTTCTTCCCATATGAAAGCAGTTTTCTTTTTAAGAAGGCTAGTTAAAGGTTTAGTGAGTTTACTGAAGTTAGGAATAAACCGACGGTAGTATCCTGTAAGACCTAGAAACACTTTTATATCTTTACATGATTTTGGAATAAGGAATTCTTGAACTGCCCGTATTTTATCGGGGTTCGGCTAAACGCCTTCGTTGGAAATGATATGGCCAAGATAAGCAACTTCGCGTTTAAGAAATTCACATTTTTCTGGTTGGATATTTAGTTCATATTTTCTAAGTCTAGAGAAAACTTCTTCAAGTTTTTGTTCATGTTCTTGAAGGCTAGAAGAAAATACTACTATGTCGTCGAGGTAAACGAAACATCTTTCACCTTGTAAGTCACACAAAACGGAGTCTACTACACGCTTAAACGTCGCAGGCGCGTTTTTCAGGCCATATGACATTCGTTTATTAGAAGCTAGTATTAAAAGCTGTTTTAGGAATATATTTTTGATCTACTTCTAACTGATGAAAACCTGAGGCGAGATCCAATGTGGTAAAATATTGAAAATGACGTAATTTGTCTAGAACTTCAGTGATGTTGGGAAGAGGATAACTGTCTCCTACTGTGACTTCATTTAACTTGCGGTAATCAATAACTAATCGCCTTTTCTGTTTCCCAGGTGTATCTAGTTTTTTAGAAACAACCCAGATGGGGCTACTCCACGGAGAATACCTAGGTCGCATAATGTTTTTGTCTAACATTTTTTTGACTTGTGATTTTACTTCTTGTTCGTGTACTTGAGGAAAGCGATAGGTTTTTGTGTGAATTGGAATGTCAGTAGTGGTAGGGAATTAATGTTTTGTATGATTGCCAAATGTGAGCAGCCTTCGATGAAAAATATGTCGGGATATTTGGAAAAAAATTTATCTAATGAGTTCGACTCTTCTTTGTTTAAATGTTCCCGTCTAATAAGGGTGAGTACTTGGTTATGTCTATCGGTGTCAGATGTGTGATTAAGATTGTTAATTAAGTGGTTATAAATGTTGTTTGTTTGTTGATTTGGTTGGTAAGGGAGAACTTCGATGTTTGGAATTCTAATTACTTTGTCGGATTTGTATGTATTAACACAAGTAATAAATTAGTTGTTTTTGACTTCGACTAATGCATTGGGAACAACATTATCGTTATTCTATTATTGGTTTTTCGACTGTTGCTGTCAGGGAACTTATATTGCTTGCTCTATACATAATTACACCTCAGAGCGGCTAGAAAGGAATTGGTTATTAGAGTCGATTATATTTTGAAGATTTTCGTTCAAATAATATAATTTGTAGAATCTTTCACGTATTGTCATAGTTTTGGATTGAATGTAAATGTTGCAATGATTCTTTATCATAAAATCGTTACCTAGTATACCGTCTGCTTTAATGTTAAGGGTGGCGATATGGAAACGATATTTAGGTAAATAATCTAGAGATATGTCGGTGGTGCCTGAGGTTATAATTGAATTTTGGCTCCCAGAAATGACTACGATTGACACGATGTTTAATTTATTTAAGGGTGAAGAACCTATTTTATTCTTTTTTATAACCCAGATCCCTGCTCCGGTGTTTACGAAAAATGTGACTGGTTTGCTTTCTATGTGAAAAGTGCAGTGTAAGTACGGTTATCCGGTGGTACATCATTTAAGGCGGATATGGCAAAATATTTTGTATTAGATTTGGATTTAGGAAGTTTTGATTTTGGCTTTTTAGTTTTAGGTTTTGACTTCAAACGTGGTTTATTGGAAACAGTGGAAGAAGTGGATGTAGAAGGTGCAGTGGTCTTGATGGAATCAGTGGATATAGTAGGTGCAGTGGTCTTGAAAGAATCAGTGGATATAGTGGGTTGCAGTGGTCTTGAAAGAGTCAGTGGATGTAGTAGAAATAGTAATAATAGAGTCAGTGGATGTAGAAGGTATAAGCTTTGGAAAACCAAGGGTTTGGGGCTGGCTACCCTGTTCGTAGGTTTCCGTTTGAGAACTAGAATTTGTGAGTATTGAGTGATGTGTAGTAACTAATTCACTAGTTTATGTAGACTCATTTTTCAATTGTGTCTGACACTTAAGCGGTGATTTGGAAGGTACATTGTTTGTTTCTGTAGTGTGATCTTGATGGTTTGGCGGTTGAGGACGCCTTCGAGAAATAGGATTCGATTTGTTCGAATTTATATTTGTAGTTTCTCGATATCCTGAGTCGGGATCGTTGAGCAGGATATTGAAGCTATTTCCAACGAGTTGCTCGTCTCGTTGGTCGCTTGGTAGTTTAAATGGTTAACTGAGATTGACGCAGGAATTGCGCGTTGGGCTTGATTATTTCTTAAATTGTTATTGTAAGCTCTTTTACGGCATTCTGTAATATTAATAATAACAATAGATTTATTTATTTATATAAATAAATATTATGCCCAATATTTTTAAAATAGCTACATAGTTTTGTAATATGTTGTGGTGTGATTGCGTTATTGTACATGGTGTGTGTAAACGGTAGATGAATTCGACTCATAGGCTTATTTGTATTATTATTATTATTTTTTTTAAATATTTTTTTCTCAGCTGAAAGCTGGTACTAATTAAATGGCGGTTACCAGTGGGATAAACTACATTACTGTCTTCCTGCATGAGTTTTCGAACGATGCGACATGTATTTAAGATATTTGCTTTTTGTAAATTAATGTAAGAGTTCGGTGATATATCTAGCATATTCAAACTACGATGTAAGTGCTTCGGGATTATTCCAGTAGTAGAAAGTACTATGGGTATTATAAAAACTATTTTCATCTTCCACATTTTTGTTATTTCTTCTTTCAGTTCTGTGTATTTATTTATATTATAATTATGGTTATGGTATGGTGGTTTTGTAAAAGTTGGTGGACGCGTTGTGTTCAGTTTAAATAAAGATTGCCTAACTTTGTTCATTACACGAATTTTATCTTCTTGAAGTGCGAATCGGCCCGCTTCGCAAAGACTAGGAAATTCTTTTGTTCTTAACATTGCTCCGATGTTGGAGCTAATGCCATTAATAAAAACGTTAAGAGCCGTTACCTCCATTGTCGCTAAGCGACCTAATAACGTCTTATCGCATATTTCAGCGTTTAACTTTTCAATTATTTTAGAGCGACAAAGGTCGACTCTGTGGTAATATTTTGGCTAATGTTTCTGTAGGTTTTTGAAACATGGATTGCAGTTCAAGGTTAAGGTGTGCTATGGTTTTAACGTTAGAGAATTTTTCAATAAGGAATGTTCTTAAACCGGTCCATGAGGCATGTTCTTTACTGTGAACGTCTGCCGCACCCGAACCAGAAATATTGTTTAACGCGTATACTAAAAGTACTGACTTCTGGTCCGCTGAACTTAAGTCTAAAGCTGAATTGCATGACCTAACGAATCTGTACACTTGGTCGTTGTTATCTGTGTCGAATGAGAGAATTAACTTAAGTAGTGTAGTAATGTCTTAGGGTTCTTTTGAGATTGTTTTACACAGGCAATGAATAATTGATATAATAGAATAGTATAATAGAATAGTATGATTATAGATGTAGGAAAATATTTTGTTTTTTTTTATAGGATATGGGTGACAAACGAGCACACAGTCCACCTGATGGTAGGTGGTTGCTGTGGCCCATAGACATCTACATCTATCCTCGATTACGAATCTAAATGCAGATGCGTTGTCACCCATGAGGACTAAGATTTCCAGTAAAAAGGGTCTCCGATTCTCTACACTCACCATACGGAACAGAGCAGCGTTAGGCTGCTATTTTACGCTGGTATTCTGTGAGAGCGTGGTCCTTCCACGGTCGAGCCAACCCATTCGTGCTACAACTATACTAATTATATAGCTCTTTTGGCTCTACCACGTATAAAACACGTGAAGCGCAGTTTTTTATTTTTAGTCGTTATTAGGAAGACGCTGCTGCCCATTACCACGTAAAAAATATCTTTTTATTAATGGATTTATTATTAATTGGTAAAAATGGCAAAATAGTCATTCGAACAAACAAGTTTAGCCACTTACCACACTAACAATATAATGTGGAGCTGCATGGTTCGGCGAAGTTCTTCAAAAGCCTTCTGCTACTGTACGTTGTGTTCTTGTTGCCTATTCCGACAGCGCCAAATATGTTCGTGGCAGAGACAAAAACTCTTTTAAAAATAAATTTATTTAATACTTTTTGCATCTGTTGTCTTAATCGTCTCATGATTAGATAATCAATCTTCGTAAGAGCACAAAGATGGATTTGCCTACTGGAAAGCACCTGTAAGGATCACTACACTATGCGAAGAACCTTCTGCAACATCAGAGGATTCACTAGAACCTAAACGCCGTCCACTACCATCTCAAGACGGCGAAGCCGGCCTTGCTCTTTCTGAACGAGACGCAGGTGTCCTCTCCGGCTGATACTTCGTATCTATCTTACCCGGGTTACAAGTTGGAATACTCCTTTGTGCCTCGGGCTGAGGTTTGCGTATACGTCAAAGAGGACTTCTGTTCTCGACGTCTCGGCAGTCTTGAAGGTTCAGTTCTCTCCATGCTTTGGCTACGCGTAGACAGCGACGACCATCCGCGCGTCTAAGGGTTCCTCTAAAGATCCCATAGCGGTAATGCCGAATTTTATTTCTTTATTTATTGGCCATACATTACGTAACATTGGTACGTCAAAATTACAATTCAAATGATATAAGATTACATTAGATTATTAAAATTACATTTTAAAATACATCTACATTTACATTTTTATTATTTTACATGTCAAACAAGTCAGAAAATGAACATTTCATATTATATTCTTCTATATTACAGAAAGCGTGATTCAAAAATAATGTTTTGGCACTTGTCGAAACGCGTTTAATTTTAAAGGCAATTTATTGTACACTATCTGTTCCTCGCGACTTCGCTCGCGTGTAATTTAGGGGTTTAATTTTGTTGCGCGGAACCCTAATTATTTTTCAAAAATATAAGTAGCCTGAGTTACTCTTTATAACATAAGCTATCTACCAGTGAAAGTTCCGTCAAAATCGGTCTAGCCGTTTCGGAGATTAACCGGAACAAACAGACCGACAGACAGACAGACAGACATAGAGACAGACAGACAAAAATTTTAAAAATTGTGTTTCTGTTATAGGTAGCTGTTATTTTGGCATTACAAACAGACACTTCAATTTTATTTATTTGTATAGATTTTGATTTTTAATGGAGAACCTTGCTTGGACGCTTTGACTAATCTGGTTTTTGGAACAACCAACCTTTCGCGATTTTTTGAACTATAGTTGTGTATGTGCATCTTCATTGGTAGTTCACTTATTTGCTGGTGCATTTCTAGAAGCGAACTATAAATATACAACTGGAAATGACTGCAAAGTTACAGTGTTGCTGTGCAGTGCGTAATAAATAATTTTCTAAGAGGTAAGGACTTGAGGTAAGGACTAACACAGAATTAAAATAAAAATTCATTTTACAAACTAGTTTTACTTAATAATATCACTGTTTCACTATAACAGCCACAGTAGTCTACTTAAGTTTGATTAGCCCGTGTACTATTTACTACTTCCGTTGCCATTATAGCCTATAAAAGTCCGCTGTTGAACATAGGCCTCTCCAATAAATTGCCTCATAGGGTTCATTTTGCTATATTTGCCACGTATGGCAGACGGGTCTGCCACGTATGACGGGGCGCAATTTTTATAATTTTAATGTGTTTGTTAAATTGTAAAGGAATTGTATTGTATAAATTGTAAAAAATTGTAAAGGAAGATGGTGCTGTGTTTCTGTTTCTGTCTGTCGCCATTTACGAGTACGACACCCACGGGACGATCTGGGGTAGTTTTTTTTATAGGATAAGGGTGACAAACGAGCACACAGTCCACCTGATGGTAAGTGGTTGCTGCGGCCCATAGACATCTACATCTATCCTCGTTTGCGAGTCCAAATGCAGATGCGTTGTCACCCGTGAGGACTAAGATGGAATGCCTCATTTCCAGTAAAAAGGGCCTCCGGCCACCTGCATTCACCAAGCGAAACGCAGAGGTAAACCTCTACTTCACGCTGGTATTCTGTGAGGTCTGGTACCCGGTTCGAGCCGGCCCATCCGTGCGACAGCAAAAGCTGCCGCGTGGCTCTACCACTGTTAAAAGTTGATCTTCTTACACCGCCAATACACGGTATTATTACTACGTCTCTACAATAGTTGCGGAGAATTGTCATAATCACCAAGATTGGCAGGATGGGCGCTCACTCCGACTTTTTAGGGTTCCGTAGCCAAATGGCAGTAAACGGAACCCTTATGGATTCGTCATGTCTGTCTGTCTGTCCGTCCGTATGTCACAGCCACTTTTTTCCGAAATTATAAGAACTATGCTGTTGAAACTTGGTAAGTAGATGTATTCTGTGAACTGTATTAAGATTTTCACACAAAAATAGAAAAAAAAACAATAAATTTTGGGGGTTCCCCATACTTAGAATTAGAACTGAAACTCAAAAACTTTTTTCCATCAAATCTATACATGTGGTGTATCTATGGATAGGTCTTCAAAAATGATATTGAGGTTCCTTATATCATTTTTTTCTAAACTGAATAGTTTGCGCGAGAGACACTTCCAAAGTGGTAAAATGTGTGTCCCCCCTGTAACTTCTAAAATAAGAGAATGATATCATCATCATCATCATTACAGCCCTAGTAGTAGAACCAGAGTGACCGACATAGCCCATTGCCACTTCAGCTTACTAATCCGTTGGGCTATGTCGGTCACTCTGGTTCTACTGCGGATATCCTTATTTCTAAGTTTATCACGTAGAGAAACTCCGAGCATAGCCCTCTCCATAGCTCGCTGAGCGACCTTGAGCTTCCTTATCCAGCCAGCAGTGAAGGACCACGTCTCAGTTCCATATGTCATCAGTGACAACACGCACTGGTTGTACAGTCTCGTTTACAAGTTATGAGGTATACCTGACGAGAAGATGTGCTCTAATTTCCCGAACGCTGCCCAACCGAGTTGAATTCATCGATTGATCTCTCGGTCGAAGTTGGACTTACCTAGTCTGACTATTTGTCCCAGGTAAACATACTCGTCAACAACTTCGAGCTGAGTGCTCACAACAACTACCGGCATAGGTGTGACATGGACATTAAACATGATCTTTGTTTTATCCATGTTCATCTTAAGACCTATCCGTTGGGAAAACCTGTTGAGGTCATTGAGCATAGTGCTTAGGTCCTCCAGCGATTCTGCCATAAGGACTATATCGTCGGCAAATCGAAGGTGAGTGATGTACTCGCCCTTGATGTTAATACCGTATCCATTCCAGTCCAAAAGCTTGAAAACGTCTTCCAATGCAGCGGTGAAGAGTTTCAGGGATATGACGTCACTCTGTCTTATACCTCTCTGCAATTGGATAGGTTTCGTACTCTGGTTCTGTACTCGGATAGCCATCGTAGCCTTACAGTACAAGCACTTCAACACTTCGATATACCGACAGTCAACTTGGCACCGCTGAAGGGACTGCAGCACCGCCCGAATTTCGACGGAATCAAAGGCTTTCTCATAATCCACATACGCCAGACATAGTGGCAAATTGTACTCCTCGGACTTCTGTACAATTTGCCGAAGGGTATGTATGTGGTCTATGGTGCCAAAGCCTTTTCGAAAATTGGTTTGAACGAGATCTACTTACTAGATCTAGTTCAAACCATTTTTCGGTGGGCGTTTACACTCTTCGGAAGAAAGAGAATGATAAAAATAAAAAAAAAATATATGATGTACATTGCCATGTAAACTTCCACCGAAAATTGGTTTGAATGAGATCTAGTAAGTAATTTTTTTTTACGTCATAAATCGTAAATTATGTTACTTGCTGCTACGGAACCCTTCATGGGCGAGTCCGACTTGCACTTGGCCGCTTATTAAATTATGTTTTTGTACTAAGAATTAGAAATATCTTAAATTTTGTATTGTCTTTTTACCTTGTGTATTAAACAAGATAAAAAGACAATTAATCTATACAAATAAATAAAATTGAAGTGACTGTTTGTAAAGCAAAAATTATATCTTTTTACTAAATGCATATGAAAGTACATACGGTACTTATAACTAAAATACAATTTTTAAAATTTTTGTCTGTCTGTCCGTCTGTTTGTTCCGGCTAATCTCCGAAACGGCTGGACCGGTTTTGAAGGGGCTTTCACTGGCAGATAGCTAATGTCATAAGGAGTAACTTAGGCAACTTTTATTTTAGAAAAAGAAACAGGGCTCCGCGCAAAAAAATAAAAACCCTAACACGCGAGCAATACCAAGCAAGAAAACTAACAGACATTTCGCCATCGCTGCTCCCAGGTCTTGCTCTGTGACAAATATGAGAGAAAATATTTATTTAGCCACATAAGCACAACACCATATTGAACCTAATGATTTTCTTATTTTAATATTATTTATTAATAATGAAAAGTATAGACGTTGCCGAACGTGACGAAAAGGGGTTACACTCAGCATTTGGCGTGACAAACCACAACCAATGTTCTTCATCAATAATTAACATACTACCTAGTCAGGTCATAAATTCTGTCACATGTTTAATATAAAATAATTGAAACAAGTTTATTCATCATGTAATCATTTATATACCAAAATGAACTTAACAAAACATAGATTCTTATGACACTAAAGTTTATTCAAAATGACCTCCGTGATTTTGAATACAGGCCTTCAATCTGCGCGGCCAGTCGTCTATCGCAGCACGAACGAGGTCCATGTCAATATCGGCGGCTGCTTTAATCAAGGATGTCTTGAGTGACTCCAAATTGGGATGAGGCTTTGAGCACGCCTTTTCCTCCAAGTGTTGCCATATCTTGTAATCTAACGGATTCAAATCTGGACTGGGGGAGGGCCAGTCTTCGTGCCGGATGAAGTCGATTTCACGCGCCGGCAGCCAGTGTTGTGTGCTCTTCGCTCTATGAGCTGGCGCCGAATCTTGTTGGAATACCCAGTGCTTGCTACACAACTGTATTCGTTTTTACACCTTTCTCACAAAAATGTACCCCTGTTAAGCGCCAATAAGAAACTCCCAACCATACCATGAGCGAGGATGGGAAATGATCTCGTTGGACACACGGAATACGGTTGCTCGCTTCTTCACTACTGTGTGCGTACACCTTATCATTTTGTTTGTTGTAGGTCTCTTTTACGGTAAAAATTTTTTCATCCGAAAAAAGAATTTCCCGATATTTTTTTCCCGCGTACTGCTTCAAGAAAGCGCGGCATCTCTTCAGTCTCAGGTCCATTAGACGAGCATTCAAACGATGTCCTGTTTTTCTTCGATATGCCCGAAGCCCTAAGTCTTCATTTAACACCCCTTTCACCGTGGTTCTGCTTAACCCCATCTGAAGGGCCAACAGTTTCTGCTTACGTTTGGGATTTCTTTGAATTCGCGCCTTCACAGCTTTTATCACTGCTGGAGTCCTAACAGACCGAGGGCGACCACTTCTTGACCTCTCATCTACACTGGAGTCTTCATTGTATCGTTTGATGGTACGATAAACGAATCTTTTGGTTATATTCAAATTTTTCAGTATGTCAAAAATTTGAATTGGCGCGTAACCGCAACGATGCAACGCAATAACTGCAACACGGTCTTCTTTAAGCGTCCACTCCATATTTAAAAATGAGTAAAATTCTAAAAATTATACAGTTTATTTTCATGAACAATTCGAAATTCGAATTCAATAAACTTTTTTGTGGCTAGCATTCTAAAAGAAAAGTGTTTACTGTGTGACAATACTTATGACCTGACTGTGTATATCACAATCTTAACATCACGCCTTTGTAATAAGGTCACATGTAACAATACACACTACTATCTTAGTGGAGGCCGCTTAATTGAAACTGTATGTGGTCTTCAGATTCAATTACAGTCAATTATAAGTTGCTTACTACTGACTATAGTTGAATACTATCTTGAATTGATGATTCAAGACTATATATTCATGATGCGGCTATTGTCTTCCTGAGTATATTCAGTTGCAGAATTATATTCGTAACATATGTAGTGCTTATCAATTGCGGAGATAGGGCCAATTTGTTAAACTTCAACACACAACAAACAACAAACACACACACACACGCACACACACACGCACACACACACACACACACACGACCGATTTCCATTAAATTATATGTGTAGGTAGTTACTAACCCGGGGCAACTTATAAGCTACTTTTTATCCGATTACGGAACTTTAAAAAGAAGGTTAAGTATTTTTCTTCCTTTAGATATTAATTTTCTATTATACAGGGTATTTTTGGAACGCTCCCGAAAACTAAGACAGGCGACAGCACCAAGTATACCGTTGATCACGGGTCACAAATAAATTTGATCCTGATGAAAAAAAATTCATCTTTTTACAACGTTTTATTAGCTTTATTCACGCGCCATCACGTTAGTACAGCTAAATGAAACGATAATTTCATAAAAAAAATCATGAAAATACTGAAACCTAAAACCAGCAGTGGAATAACTGAATTCATATCAGCTGATTAAAGGTTAATGTACGCGCGAACGCAAATTCGCGCGGCCCGCTAGCCATACCACAATACCTAATAATTTACAACACTTGCCTCAATACCTAACTTATCTACTTAACCTACTATTTTCCACTGTACTTGTCTCCACGTAGCCATTTTAATCCGAATTTACAGGTTAAATAACCCAAATAACTGGTTCGATTTCCCGCTAATGAAAAAATACATAAATGAAATGTAACCAAGGTTAGAGTCATGCGTTTTTATTCATCGTGTAGGTATGTTTATTATTCTCATGTATTCAGTTATGTATGTGTTCAGATTAGTTCAGTACTAAGTTATTTAAAAAAATTAGTTATGAAACAGGTTACCGCTCTAAATCCTCCGTGGTCTTATGAGATGCGGCTCAAATTGTGCTCCATTCATTTCAAGGCAGATTTGGGCTCGGTGTTGCGTCTCCTCATGGAGGCGGGGCATCATCGTGTGGTCTTCGACACAGTCCGTACGTAGTTTTTCGAAAACATCCACGATCCTTTTGTAGTTTCGTCAGCACTATCACACTCACGATTAAAAACCCTTTCTTTCACATACCCCACAGAAAGAAGTCTAACGGGGTCAGATCTGGTGCGCGAGGTGGCCAAGCGTGTGGTCCTAGTCCGCCAAATCCAGCGATCATCAAATAGCTCATTGAGGCGCTCACGGACGAACCTCACGACATGTGGAGGGGCACTATCATACTGAAACCATGTGCGGCGATAATCAGCCAACGATAGGTCGTCTAAAATGTCTGTCAACTGTTCATTTATAAAGTTTAGGTATCGCTGTCCGTTCAGTCGCTGTGGCAGAAACACTGGTCCCAGTATGCAATCCTTAAATAAACCTGCCCATACGTTAACCGACCATCGGGTTTGGTGCCCGGTTTGTCGAACAGCGTGCGGGTTAAACTCTGAATACACGTGTGTATTTCTTCGGTTCCACAGGCCGTTTCTGGTAAATGTCGACTCATCCGTCCAGATAATGTGCTCAATGGAACCAGCCACACGTTGTTGCTGGTATAATAACCAACGGCAGAAAACTCGTCGGCGGTCGTGATCGCCGGGAACTAAAGCTTGCACTTTGTGCAATTTGTATGGGCGCATTCGGTTACGCTTCAACACTTTGTGCACTGCACAGTATGACACACTTGTTCCATCCCGACGTCTTAACAATTTATTAAGCGATACTTCGTGTACCTAGGTTCGGATACATAACATGTTGTCGTATTCACAATCACTATAAACGTACGCGTTAAGCATTATTAAAACAAAAAACGAACAAGAATAATACCAACACGTAATCACAATTTAATAAACAAATCGACAAAACTGAAACCTACTGCGTCACAGCGTGATGCGACACGAGCCGGGCGGGTTACATTGTTTCGCACCGAGCTACAGGTCGAGTGGAGGGAGGTTACAGTCGCGTTCTAAAGTACTACATGGTATTGGGATATTGTTTTATAATATTATAGAATTAGTTTTATTGTAGAATCATAATAGGTGCCTTACTTGGAATTAAAAATGGATAATGTTTACTTGAGCATTATTTATTATTATTTTTATTAAATATAAAGTAGTTTGTAACAAGAAAACTTAAGGTAAGGGTGGCACGCCGTCCATTATGTCGTCTTGGGTCACATGGAAGCTAGATGTTGAAGGTGTGTTGGTGTTACTGGATGCTACTTCATCATCACTTTCATCTTCGCTTGAGCTTCCGTCATCAGGTCGATCACATGGTAATTTTTTCAGTATTCTTCCTCTACACTTTTAAATTTACTGCACAATTTTCCCCATTCACTTTCTCCTATCATATTTACCTTTTCGTTCACTAGTTTAGTCATAAAACAATAGATATAAATAATTTTTCGTTCCTTCCTTTTTACAACATCGTCGCGAGTCGCAAAGTAAGTTGTGTATGCGACTGTATTTTTGGAGCGAACAAAGCGCGGGAACCAATAGCATGCAGGCACAGTAATACTGGCGGATTGTTCCCCCGTCGCGCCCTCTTCGTACCAATATGTGATAAGTCGCTCAGTGGCCAAGTTCAAGGCCAGCGTTCTTTATTCACCGTTCGCGCGTACATTAACCTCCATTAGTCAGGTGATATCAATTCAGTTTTCACTGCTGGTTTTATGTTTCAGTATTTTCATGATTTTTTTTTAATGAAATTATCGTTTCATTTAGCTGTACTAACATGATGGCGCGTGAATAAAGCTAATAAAACGTTGTAAAAATATGATTTTTTTTCATCAGGATCAAATTTATTTGTGACCCATGATCAAAGGTATACTTGGTGCTGTCGCCTGTCTTAGTTTTCGGGAGCGTTCCAAAAATACCCTGTATATGTATTATTATGTTAGTTAACTAGAGCCCAATGACTTCGTCAATCTTACTTAGCGGTACCATGTAGCGACATCTATGGAAATGTATTAAATAAAGAACGATGTATTTAGCGCGTCAAATTTTCATATCGATATACATCGCAACCGCTTCCGTAGATAGATAATAGATGGTGCTAGAGTAGTCAAGTGAGCTCGGCCACGGTCCTTATTGCTTTGTAAGAGAGATAGGGGGGTTGACTGGTGTTTTTTTCAAAATATTTGTAAATAAAGATTAAAATTAGTTTTAACCTTTCCTGACGATGTACATTTTAATTATCAAAACAGCGCCATCTGTCATAAAATGAAAAAAGCCTTTATTTTGCTTTTAGTAACTAATAAATTAAATAATATAAATAACTTCAATCAACATCTATAAGCTTAAATAATTAGATTTATAAAATTATTTAAAAATCCTAACGTTACATTTTTTAGTTTTTTCGTTATTTCACTTTAAAAGTGTAATAATTAAAATTTAAAAAATAATAGGTAATAGTAACATCTATCAAATATATGAAAACAAATATTTTTTGAACTAAAATATACCAACTTTCATACGTTTGATAATAAATCTGTATGTAAACTAATTAAAACTGGTATTCCTGCAATTATTGCAAAATTCTCATTAAATTATTTCGTGAAATGGTGTCATTTCATGATATGTATTTATCACTCTTTATTGACCGTGTCATGATATAGCTTAGCCAAATCAATGAATAGAGATCGTTTAACGATATTAATAACATGACACAACATTCATGATAATATGGTAATATCGTCAAATAGTTTTTCACCGCTAGGGGCGCTGATAGCGTGTTTTTTTAACAGAAACAGAATTTAAACAGAATCAACATCAATTTATGCCATTTTTATATAATAAATAAATGTTCGCGACTATGGGATGGTCCTTGAGCCAGTTGCACCCAAATTTTAATAGCATTTAATGATATTTCTAAATTGAAGACCACGCGAGCGCAGCCGCGGGTAAAAAGCTAGTATTTAATATATTTATATATCGCAGCAAGATAGTTAAGGCCGTGATATAGTTATATCTCTACGCATATAGCTACATACCGTAATATAGTTATATGCCAGCAGTTTATAACTATCTTACAAGACTAATCTAGTGAAATAATTATAATTGTAGTTTGTTTGTAATTTGTTAGTCAAAATTACCTTAGACTTATATTTTTTGAAACTTTGAAATTAAAAAGTTAAATTCTTTCAATATTACATTTTATGTCGTTATAATGTACGCGGCTTTAGAGTGGCCCAAGGGCCACCCCAGCCGCACCTTACCACTTAATGTCAAAAACGCAACTTGAACAACAACACAATAGGAACGTCAATGTCGCGCAATTTGTTCCTCCTGTACATTCAGTTTACAATTATAACATAGAATTATAAAATAATTCTATGAATTATAATTATTTCATTAGATTAGTCTAGTAAGATAGTTATGAACCGGTATATAGCTATAGTCCTAGGGATATAACTATATCGTGGCTTTAACTATCTTCCTGCGACATATTCTTAAGTATATTTATGTGTCAGATGAGCCTAAATAAACATTATTTAGGCTCATCTGACACTTCTTTTCTTTTTTTTAAATATCCACTTGTTAGAGGATTTTGTTATTGCTAAGGGAAGCGCATTCCAGACTCGTACAGCTGTAACAGCGAAAGAATTTGAGAGAAAATCGGTACAGTGAAAGGGAATTTGCAGTAAGACACTGGTATGAGACCGAAGATTGCAATCACGGGAAGAACACGAAATATTATGTAACTTTTTTTTTGAAATAACTTACCTAGTACCTAGTTTAGTTACTGAATTTACATGTGTGATTGAAGAACAAACAAATAAATGCAAAGGTTCGTATTCAATTCAAAATTAAATATTATGAAAAATTTCGCGAATTTGTTATTCCTTATTTTTTAAAATTTAAAGGACTTTCTTGCTCTAGTAAATATAAAATAAGGTAACATAGGACAAAGTTAATGTCAGTCGATATTCTCTGGCAGTTAAAACACTACGTAACTACTTAAATAAAGTCTTCACCCCTGTATTCGTTTGGAGGCCTAACAACTCTCACTGCCATATTGGTTCATTTATAGTCCAGCAGTTAGTGTTTGGTGCAAGCACCATAAAAGTTTGAAGTATAAAATTTTGTAAAAAAAATTGTGACGTCTAGAATAGAATAGAATAGAATAGAATAGAATAATTTTTTATTCAATATTGATTATTACATAATACTTATTGAAAGTCATTTTTTATTTACCACTGGTTCGGAAAATACCTCAGTCCTGGGAAGAACCAGCAAGAAACCCAGCGGGACTTTTTTTTAAAACATAATTTCACTTAACAATAATTTTGTTTATACAATTTTTAAATGATATTTTCATAGAACCAGCATGGTGGCGATCACCCTGTTCCCAGGGGTTATTTTCATTCATGTATTCCTTGATATTATAATAACCCTTCTTGTACAGTTTTTCTTTAATAAAACTTTTAAACTTGTTTATTGACAAACTTTGAATATGTTCTGGGATTTTGTTGTAAAAGCGTATACATTGCCCCATAAATGAATTACTGATTCTGTGGAGTCTAGTAACTGGCATTACAAGCTTATGTTTGTTCCTAGTATTTAAAGTATGCACATCCTTATTCTTACTAAAGCTATTTATGTTTTTATGCACATACATTACATTCTCATAAATATATTGCGATGCAAAAGTTAATATGTTTATTTCTTTAAAATTTTCTCTGAGGGACTCTTTACAATTTAGATTATAAATCGCCCGTACGGCTCTCTTTTGCAAAACAAATATAGCTTCAATATCAGTCACATTACCCCATAGCAAAATTCCATAAGACATTACGCTATGAAAATAACTAAAATACACTAATCTAGCTGGCTCAACATCTCTGAGACTTCTAATCTTTCTTACAGCATATGCTGCAGAACTAAGTCTGCTTGCTAATTTAGATATATGGGGGCCCCATTGAAGTTTCGCGTCAATAGTAATACCAAGAAAAACAGTGGTATCCACAAGACTCTCCTATGCGACATAGTTTTGTCATTCAGCATAGGGCATGCGGTTTCTTTTAATAGAATAAGGGTGACAAATAAGCACAAAATTCACCATAGATAGGTACATCAATCAACAATAAATTAAGAATTAAAATATAGATGGCTTGTCATCCCTGAGGACTAAGATGGAATGCCTTGTTTCCAGTAAAAAGTTTAGGTAAACTTTACTTGGTTTTCTTATATACATATAAGTAGGCGTCTCTTCGACGTTAACAAAATAAGAGACGTTGATTGATGGATTGTCTTAGGTCCATTAGACGTCGACATAATTTATTTAATAAAACTGAAGTGACATTTTTTACGGGATAATCTCGGCGACATACGAACTTACAGCCCACCTGATGCTAACTGGTATGGATGCTACTGTTGTCCACGGAAACCTGCAGCTAACTTTAAACAAACATGTTTACAGATTCGTTATTCTATCAATGAATCAACCTATGGAGTGTAGAGTACAAGGAGAACCATCTTATAAGGGGCTAAAGTTGAAAAAGTGTCCTACTATTTACTGATAATAGAGGTTCCAAAACCTACCACAATAGCGCTGGCGTCTGAAAAACTACGGTATGAAGATAGCTGTTGTGAACGGAGTGAAGTCAGCTGAATTCAAATATTTGAAAAAGGAGAAGGAGACATCTCCATACATTTTTGGGCCCAGATGTTAACAAGATGAAAGTCAGACCATTTGAAAGCTTATATATAAACAATTCATACTTGAAAATCTGGCTAGATTTGTCAATCTAGGAGCTGAGTTATTGAAGAATAAATAAAAGTAATTTTATGTATTACTTACACTGTAACAGGCGATTTTTCACTGTTATAACACTGTAACAGGTTATTATTCATAATAATTACTTTAAGATATAAAAGACGGATCAGTATAAAATCACCAAAGAAAAGCTGAGGCAAGTAACTTGCACCAACTTCGTCTGAGTAGAATATGTCATGCGAATTTATTTTTACATTTATATTTATGATAATCATTAAAGACCATTTAACTGTGTTTGGATTTCTTCAGGAAATTTTAAATTTTTTCGAATAAAATATAAGCCAAATCACCTTAGTAGTGACAACGTAGTGTACATGGCTGTGGGCCACTTCCTCCACTCATCTTCATCCACTTTCCATCAAGTGGATTGTGTGCTCGTTTGTCACCCTTATCCTACAAAAGAAAAAGGTAATATAGAAATCAATTGCAATTTCATTGCGTTAATTATTAATTTTTATGTACAAGATGTCAAAGATTTGAGTGTCGATTCATTGTTCCACTTTTTTTTTAATAAAATATGGGTGACAAACGAGCACACAGTCCACTTGATGGAAAGTGGATGAAGATGAGTGGAGGAAGTGGCCCACAGCCATGTACACTACGTTGTCACTACTAAGGTGATTTGGCTTATATTTTATTCGAAAAAATTTAAAATTTCCTGAAGAAATCCAAACACAGTTAAATGGTCTTTAATGATTATCATAAATATAAATGTAAAAATAAATTCGCATGACATATTCTACTCAGACGAAGTTGGTGCAAGTTACTTGCCTTTTATAGAAATTAAATTCAGTTTATCAAAGGTATTTTTTTAAAGAAAGTTATTTTTATCGGATAGAAAATGGCCAAGACGCAGGTATTATATCTGTAGGTAAAAAATGGATTTGCATCAACACAAGGGCCACCACTCAGCATAAAGCTACAGTAACAGAGTTTTTTTGGAACGAAGTTCCTTATCGCACGGTGCAAATTTGACGGATGGGGGCTAGGCGAAAAAAAGTGTAAGATTTTTCCGTCGCCACCCCATTTCTATAGTGCGTGCGAGATGGAATAATATCCATCTCGCTCGCACTATAAAAGAAATATTATTTTAAATAAGACTTAATTTTAATAGACGCAAGTAATTCAATTATTTGTATTTGTTAATCAATAATTTTATACGTTTATCAATATCTAATTATCTAATAATATACTACGAAAGGAACTTCGTTCCAACCGTGTGTTGCAAATAAACCACTCGCGCATGTTTTTTTTTTACTTATATCGATACATAATTAAGTCATTAGTGATAAAAAGCAATTCGTATTATAGGAAAAATATGTACGTTCGAAGCATTCGTGACTATTGATGATTGTTCGTGATATAAACAGGTTATATATTTTTTAATTTTCTTTTTTATAGTTGGTTGCATTATCTATGTCGTCGATCTGTAACCAATCGAATGTCACTAATAGCTTCGAGTCATCTATTTCCGGCCTGACATTTTCATTACACGTGTCCATTAGCTGTCCCTAACAATTTCACTGCTAAGCGATTATTGGATTGGTTTATATTTTAACGTTAATTCTTGACGATTAGCGCTGTATAATGGAGGTGTACGAGAATCCAATACCGCATATTAACAATCTATGGGTGTCGTAAGAGGCGACAGAAGGATATGAAATAGATGGAGATTAGCGTCTTTATTAAGCGTCAGTAGCCTAATGGCAGAGCGCGGACCGCGAACTCGGAAGGTCGTGGGTTTGAATCCGCCATTCGACTACTGTCGTGAACCACTTCTAACACAAGCATTTAAGCTTACCAGAAGTGGTTAAAGGGAATATTAGTAATGTTAATAGCATTACTAGTATTTAAAAAAATTTAGTGGTAGAGCCATGCTGCAGCTATATTAGTAGTATAGTTGTAGCACGAATGAGTCGACTCGACCGGGGAAGGCCCACGCTCTCACAGAATATCAGCGTAAAATAGCAGCTTAACGCTGCTGTGTTTCGTATGGTGAGTGTAGAGAACCGGAGACCCTTTTTACTGGAAATGAGGCATTCCATCTTAGTCCTCACGGGTGACAACGCATCTGCATTTTGATTTGTAATAGAGGATAGATGTAGACGTCTATGGGCCGCAGCAACCACTTACCATCAGGTGGACTGTGTGCTCGTTTGTCACCCTTATGCTATAAAAATAAATGTGTCATGCTGCTATTTTACGCTGGTATTCTGTGAGAGCGTGGTCCTTCCCCGGTCGAGCCAACCCATTCGTGCTACAACCATAATATAGCTGCAGCATGGCTCTACCACGTTAAAACTATCCACTTACCGTGTAAAACTTTAAAGAACATTCATTTTATGTTGCTTCAGATCGATCCAATTTTAATGTGATATATTGCGGATTTAATCCACTGCTTATTCGAAAAAACAATGAAGTTGGATTTCATGTTACGTTATGAATGATATAACTAATGACACCTAACCTGAAGTTATTTTGTAAATGAAAACTAGAATTAATTTGATAAATAACATATATACAACATATATCAACAGTGGTAGAGCCACGCGGCAGCTTTTGCTGTCGCACGGATGGGCCGGCTCGAACCGGGGTGGTACCACGACCTCACAGAAAACCAGCGTGAAGTAGAGGTTCACCTCTGCGTTTCGCTTTGTGAGTGCAGGTGGCCGGAGGCCCTTTTTACTGGAAATGAGGCATTCCGTCTTAGTCCTCACGGTTGACAACGCATCTACATTTTGATTTGTAATAGAGGATAGATGTAGATGTCTATGGGCCGCAGCAACCACTTACCATCAGGTGGACTGTGTGCTGTTTGTCACCCTTGTCCTATAAAAAAAATCTCCCATATTTACATAAAATTTCTCCTGCTGCAACTTATATCTCAAAAAACGAATGGGGATTCCTTTGCCTTAAAACGAGGTATAACGGGGGAATGGTTGAGATAAAATTTTTATGAGATTTCAGTTTTTAGTTTTTGTTGTAAAAATGTACAAATGATACTAAAACTGGTAAAAGGGGCGGAGGTGGTAAAAGGGGCGGAGGTGTCACTATATATCTGCGTAGTAATATATCTTATAAAATATTAAACACGTCTTCTTCTCTATATTCCGGTTCTATGGAATACGTTTTTGTCGAAGTGAATGTCAAGAGTGTTAAAGTGTTTCTTGGAGTTGTCTACTGACCACCTCAAGTGGACTACTTCTCCGATTTGGAAGAAAATTTGTTGCCTTTCAGTTCTGCCTATACACATCACATTATCATAGGAGATTTTAACACTGACTTATTAAGGGTTTCTCTCAAATCTTGCAAACTGAGGTCTACCATGATGTCGCATAATTTCACTATTTTGCCTCTGAATGCAATACATCACAACTTCCATTCTGCTTACACCTGGATCGACCTTATAGCCGTGTCCTCCGTTGAACACGTTGTCAATTATAGTCAATTCCCTGCTTCTGGTTATTCACGGCATGACTTGCTTTTCCTGTCCTATAAATTAAAATCTTTCAAGCCTTTACCTGTATCTATCGCTATTCCAAGTCTTGCTAGACTATATATAGACAAGCTCAAGTATGATGCGGATGCTATTAACTGGTAATCTGTGTATACTGCTTCCACAGTGGATGAAAAAGTCGACGTCTTTAACAGCAACATATTAGGACTGTATAATCAACATGCTCCTAAGCGTGTCGTTCGACTTAAGCGTCCTCCTGTTCCATGGATCACGACTGGGGTAAGAATGGCTATGGAAAAACGCGACAGAATGTTTCGCGCTTTTAAGAAGAATTGCACTGGTCTAAAGTGGCAGGCATATAAAGCTGTGAGAAATCGATGTAATCAGATGGTGAGAGCTGCTAAACGCCGATATATCCACGAACAAGTACTTAATTCATCTTCGGCTGATATATGGAAGTTTCTCAAAACGCTTGGATATGGAAAATCGCAATTTGACTATAATAGCATAACCTTTTCTCCTGACGATTTCAATCGTCATTTTTTGTCTTCTCAAATAGTTTTTGACATTTTTAGAGCTAATGTTATCTCATTTATATCTTACATGCCTCCTTATTCTCACGAAACTTTAATTTTTCACCTGTAAAAGAAGGCGAGATACGCAAAGCACTTTCTTCTATTAAATCGAAAGCCATTGGTTGTGATGATATGAGTAGGGTTATGCACGTTTTGGATACTGTTTTACCCGTGATAACTCATATCATTAACTTTTCGCTGATAAATGGTGTTTTCCTAACTCTCTGGCATAAAGACTTTATTATTCCCATTCCTAAATCCAGCGATTGCAACGCTATATCCTATTTCAGATCAATTTCTATTCTGCCTATTCTCTAAGGTTCTGGAAGCGGTTGCTCACAAACAGATTTCTTCTTTTGTTTTATCAAATAACATTCTTTCCCCTTATCAGTCGGATTTTCGTCCTAGTCATTATACCAGCGTGAAGTAGAGGTTTACCTCTGCGTTTCGCTTGGTGAGTGCAGGTGGCTGGAGGCCCTTTTTACTGGAAATGAGGCATTCCATCCTAGTCCTCACGGGTGAAAACGCATCTGCATTTTGATTTATAACAGAGGATAGATGTAGATGTCTATGGGCCGCAGCAACCACTTACCATCAGGTGGACTGTGTGCTCGTTTTTCACCCTTATCCTATAAATAAAAACTACTACTGCTCTTCTCAAGGTGACGGAAGATATCCAAGACGGGATGGAAAAATCAAAACTGACCGTCCTCGACCGTCATCTTAATTGATTTTTCTAACGCATTTAATTCTGTTGATCATGGTATCTTGTTGGCCCTTCTTTCTCATTTGAATTTCTCGTCTTCAGCTCAGGAATGGTTCTCATTATATCTTCGAGGGCGCCAACAGGCCGTGCGCACTAGACATATACTATCTGACTGGTGTGATGTGTCTACTGGCGTCCCTCAAGGCGGATTAGTCTCTCCTCTTCTGTTTTCAATTTTTATCAATCTCATCACATTAAATCTCAAGTGCTCTTACCATTTGTATGCTGATGTTCTGCAGTTATATGTGTAAGTGGAACCCCCATACATCTCTAATGCTATCTCATTATTAAATGATTACTTGAAATACATCTTCGAATGGTCCACAGTGTATGGCATAAACGTGAACCCATCTAAGTGCCAAACAATAATCTCAGGTAGTCCACGATTATTATCGAAACTAGATATTCCCACCCTAACATCAATTATGTTTAAAAATAATGTCATAGCATTACCTCCCCGTGTAAAGAACGTTTTTTCAAAGAAAAAAAAAAAGAAAAATAAGAACCTTGGTCTGTACGTTGATGGTTGCTTAACATGGAACAAACATATACAGGCGGTGAGTCGCAAAACTACTGGAACTTTTCGATTAAAAAATTTTCTTCCTACCAATACTAAGATTTTACTTGTCCACTCAATTATCCTACTGATTATTGATTATTTCGATGTGTGGCTCAGACTTGTCTCAACATCATCTTAATACATTCGATCGTCTACTTAACAACTGTATCAGATACATTTATGGTCTCCGCAAATACGACCATGTATCTTCTTTTCGTGCTCAGCTAAATTGGCTGCCTATCCGTCAGCGCAGATATGTTAGAATACTTTGCACCCTTTTCACAACTCTGAACGATCCATGTACTCCCGAGTATCTGAAATCCAAATTTCAATACCTGGGAGATTCTCATAATCGTTCGCTCCGTTCTTCGGCTAATCTTAAGTTTCTTACTCCTTTACACCGTACTGGTTCTTTATCTCAATATTTCGCCCTCACGGCCATCACTCTCTGGATAGCTTCCAACAAGTTTGTTTTTAAAACTCGAGTCCGTAAGCATATGAAAAAATTGTTGCAAGTTTGAACTAACACAGCTCTTATTTTCATACTCATATATATATTTCATATTTGTTCTGACATAGATAATATTTATATGTATTGTGTATATATGTACTGTATGCATGTATATGTGTATGTATGTTTTTATATATGTATATATTGTGTGTATTTAGGTATATGTGTCTATGTATGTGTGTGTATATGTATATTTATATGTATATATGTATATACAATACTTTTTTTAGCGCTTTCTATTTTGATTTCTGCTGCACCGGCTCTTGTTTGTATATCTCTGTTTAGTCTAATGGTTGACTGGGGGAGAATGCCCTATGGCATTAAGTCCGCCATATGTACAACTGTGTGCATGAAAGATTAAATAAATAAAAAAATGAAACAGAAAAAGGTTAATCTACTATTGCCGAACTACTACTTGGATTATCATGGAACTTGGCAGTTACCATGATATATATTTCGCCTCAAAATAAGGCACTATTTACTGTATAATTTTCCGTGTGTCGAACATACAAATTCACCATACAGGCCTCTGCTGAACATAATATTCTGACTGCAATTCCGCCATTAGTGATCTAAGTCGTAAGAATTTCTTGCCGGTTTTTCTCTGAGGACGTCTTGTTTTCCGAACGGATGTTATTTTGATGTTAATTGGAGCTTTAAACAAGCGTAAATTGAATAAGAAATTGAAATCGAGAGCAGGAGTTGCTTGCAGCTGACCTTGAGATCACAAATATTCCGGAAGAGAGGATTGAAAACGTCACTCATACGGTCGTATTGGTGGCTGCAAAGCTAGGACTATCGCTGGACGACAAGGACATCGTTTTCGCGGATCGTATAAAGTGCAAGGAAGCAGAGTGACAGTGTAGATAAAGCGGGGGGCGGGGGCGTCGTGTGGTGGTCCGTCTAGCACGCTGCCAGCATGCCAGCTAGGGATGGCCAAGCACGGCAAAAAATATATCGATATATATCGTGTGATAAATATCGATATATCGATATATTGTCATCAGTTGCATGATGTAAAGTTAAGGTCCAAAATTTTGTATTACTGACAGTTGGACGACGGAAAAAACGACGACCAACCACACATGAATACTTTTGCACCTCCTTTTGTTGTTACATGTACAAAATATCGAAATTGATACCCTAAAATAAATATTGATAATATTTGAGAATATATATATATATATATATATATATATATATATATATAAATATATAACTTTATATATAAAAAGTACGTGTCACGTTGTTTGTCCACGATGGACTCCTAAACTACTGAACAGATTTCAATGAAACTTCGCACACTGTGTGCATTTTGGTCCAACTTGAGAGATAGGATAGTTTTTATCCCGCTAAATGACCCTCAAAATTTTTTATTGCGAATTTGAGGATTGTTATAGGAAGGGTCGTTGGAAAGGGCAGAACAACGTCTGCCTGGCGAGCTAATATATATATATATATATATCGGTATTTTTGCCCAAGCCTAGCGACAGCTGCGCAACGAGTTGTTGCGAAGCGCACGCATGCGACGCAATGCCACTACCGCTGACCTTGGTCTGCCAGGTACACCTTGTCGCTTTTATATTAATGAGCATCTCTCAAGAGCTAATCACCAACTATTCTACTGAGTTCGAGAGGCAACAAGGCAGCTCCGGTGGAGATATTCATGGACCAGATATGGTAGAATCAATGCTCGTCAGGGAGATGGGAAGACAGCTCATTGTATTTCTGATCTGAGGCAGATCTGATCCGTGTTTTTGGCGACAATGCAGTCAGGTAACTTTCAAATAAATTTAATGATATTGCTGTTTTTTTAATATTATTTATATTTGTAAACATTGTACACAAATAAAAAATCATGGATGTAACTCTTCGTGTAAGGTAATTTATACGTTTTTTGGTATTCTTCTTCTGTACGCAATATTTAAAAGGTGTAACCTTTTAATTTGTTATGTTACTTATGCTTACTGTAGAATTCCTACTTTGTTTTATCATTGGCCAGTTGGTAAATTTCTTTTTGTGTATATTATGCATAAGCTAAAAAGATATTCAAATGTTAATTTGGTGAAAAATAAATTAAATGGTGTTAAAAATATTAATTGTCGCCAAATATTTATACTGATACCGCTGGCTAACACACATTACTAATTAGTGTTGGTGAAATTTGCACTCCTAAACATTTTTTATATTTTTATATGATTTACTGTTCCGCCTCGAAGTCATGTAATGTCTTATTTAAATGACGCAAATCTACTTAAAATGAGTGCCTAGAGAAAATTACACCTTGCTACTCTATTATTCTCGACAATAAAAAAGCAGAGACCGGTATATATGTTCCAAAATTTTAAGTGGGCCCGGAACCAAAATAAATATAATACAAGAGCTTCCGTTCATTCACTTCGCTTTAAACAACTCGACACCGCACAGCTGCATTTCGAGGCAGTTTCAAATTTGCAGCAACCCATTGTTGGAATGATTTCATATATAAATAAATGTTACGGCCTGCAACTACCTATCCCAGGTGTTACGGCCAGCAGCTGCTTATCCAACAGTAGGGTCCTCCGCGGCCCATAGACGAAGAACTTACAAGCAGGTGTTGGTCGGGCCTGCTACAGGCCAAAGGTGGAAAGTTCCTAATTACAATAAACAATCAGGGGGGAGCATTCTATTCTAATAAAGGGAGCTTACTTACCTCTATCCAAGGCGACTGGTCCCTCAGGATTCGGTCAGGTCGCATGTGGATGTATAGTGCTAGGAAAGTAAGGGTCAGTGATGTGTATCTGGGTGTGGCTGGTAGTGTTATTGACCTTATTATACCGTTACTCTCTGCAGCAAATCGGACCTCAGCACCTCTACACCTCACGTCACTTTCTTCGCAGTCACGATGATAGTCCAGTAACTCTGTCGTACGATCAACTACCTTACAGAAGCCACGTTTCGAGTGGCCACAGTTATTTCTAGAATATCAATTACCGCACTAGCTGTTATTGTTGAATGCACTTATACAGATTCTGAGTTAGATACAATAAGTCCCGGGTGAAGCTAACAAGCAAGGAATGCGCGCTACGTATCCTAAACCGTATATTTCCTAGATGCGCGTGCCGTATTCCGCCTCCAAGTTCCCGACAAAAAAAGAACGCGTGCTATCTATCGCACCGCTGAATTTGGACTCTTAATTTTTCTAGCGCTGTCTCGACACCCACCGTTCAACACGCTTGGACGAACTTCATCCCGTATCGCGCCGAGCCGAGTGCCATCTAACGTCGATGCTTGACATTAGCGCTTTTGCGCGAACAAACCCCCGTCCCGGACATAAGGATTTAGGTCCGCGAGCAAACCAGTCAGTAGGACAGGGTCGCGACGGCAAGTTGCAAGACCGAATCTACAACCAAACTAGGCCTCCTTACGCACCCCATCAGATCTTGCAACCCTAACCAACGCCTCAAAATTACAGCCCCAACGTGGGTTAGCCTGAGAGTTGAAATGGATGCCCTTCTTGGACATCGCAGCACATAAATAAGTCCTATTCCTAGACAGAAGTCCGACGACCTCCTTCAAACACCTATCTGCGCTCCTATGATTAGTTCCGCAATCCGACCGGATCAGGTCTGCAAACAGCGACGCGACACGACGCGGCCCAGAGGGACCTCCTAAGCTTCAGTGCAGAGAGTACCCCCAAATTCCCCATGAACGTCGTCTATGGAGAGCCGAACGAAACGCCCAGATAGTCCCTAGTATGAATTTTCAAACAAGTAGGCATAACCAAGCCATCCACCATATAATCAGTTACCAAATGGTGCGACAGCTGATTTCCATCTGATAATCTACAAACCACATAGCCCTTTAGGCAGGTAGTCCTATGCTCATATTTCAACTAATTTTTCAAAAACATCAATGTTCAACTACAGAATTAATTAAAACAAAGTAATCACTGATGCACATAGGTCAACTTGACAAATTAAACAAAACAATAAACGTAAGAGACAGCCCTATTTCTCATATATATAAATTCAAATAAATATCTTAGACAGTGCCAACAAAATGTATGCCAAAAGAGAATTGACTCTTATTCCCTTCGGCACAAATAGGGTTATACTTTTCACAAAGCAAAATGATTAAACACTATCACAAAACATATACCTAATTTTCCAAATCGCATCATTCAATCTCAAATGAGTTCAAACTTTCCTTTCAGCAAACAGACGCAACAATCAAATACAATTACAAAGCATACGCACAAGCATTCAAAAGAGCACGTAATTTAATCTCAATTTTCCGTGCAACAACAAACACAGTGATCAAGTATATTTACAAAACATATGCAGCAGCACTTAAAGGAGTATCTTAAATTCAATTCTTTTAATCACAACCGCTACAATATGAATTTCGCGGAAAACCCAAAAGCATTTTTAATTTTAATTTAAAGAATTTTTAACTAAGTGCTCGACCAAACCAAATCTAATACCCCTTGAGAGCGTGATTCAACGCTCCAGGGGGCCCTAATCTTCCCACCACCAAGTGGAGGCCACACCGCGTGAACTCGAGACTAATACAGCGCAACCGCTAACAGTCGCCACTCGGGTTGTACGCCCTCGCTGAGGCCGTCGGCAACAGAACAGCTTGACAAGTGGCCCGTTGACGGCTTAAGGCTCAGTGGAGGCGGCCGTGGTCGGAGCGAAGGCGGCAGCTAGCTAGGGCCGCCTCCATCAAATGGGGTACAGTAGTACACCAGTCCCGGCCACTCAGCTAACGAGAGTGAGAAGGGTTCAGCGGACTGATGAGTGGCCGTGAAGTTCCTCTTCACACGCTGAGGGGGGTGATGACACCCCCTCCCCTGGGGGAATTACCCCCCGACTGGTCGGGGGAGGGACCCCTTTCAAACCTAGGGGCCTGGTGGCTAGCCGGCGGGCGCCGAGCGTCGCCCGTCAGAGGGCGTGGCGGAGCGCCCCCGCCCGTGGCGGTTGAGGGCCTGGCAGCGCCTCGAAAGGAGACGCCGTTCGCACCCAGGCACAGTACGGCATGGTGATTGCCCTGGCAATGCATACAGGGCCGCCGGTGCGGACAGTCTCGCTGGAGGTGCCCTTCCACACATGAGTGGTACCAGCGGCGCTCCTTGGTGATAGTTCGCCTCGCCGGAACCGGCTTACTTAATAATTTCGGGCAAGACGTTACCCGGTGATCAGATGCTCGATAATAGAAGCAGGGGGGGGGGGGGGGGTTGACGACGACTTGCCTGGCGGATTCCGCCTCTCACTGGGCACGGCACGTAAGTCGTCAACGGTGCCCACCGCGTTCTCAATCTGCCGGCACTGCTCCTCCAAAAACCGCAGCAGGTCATAGAAGGGCGGTATATAGGAGGCATCGTCCCCGCCGTACCTCTCCTCAAAAAGTATTGTAAGGTAGAGAGGTAGGCGGGACAGCATGATGTGGAGCAACAAAAAGGCCCATTCGCCCACTGGTAAATCCAGCCGCCTCAAAGTATTACAGGCCACCAAGACTGGATCCAATAGGTCCGGACGTAGTCTGGCCCGGTCACTAAGCAGCGGTAGGCTCAGAAGCTGCTTAACATGTTCGTCGTAACATTCGCCGGACGTTGGCGTATCTTCTGGCTAGGAGGTCCCGAGCAGTCTGGTAGGCGTCGTCCGACAATCTGAAATGGCCGACGACGCTCCGGACCTCCCCCCCCCCCCAGTGAGGCCAGGAGGTACGCCATCATCCGGCTCGGGGTCAAGTCACTCCGGGCGTCCACGAGGCTGTCGAAAATACTAACGAAGGTCAGCCATTCGGAAAGGACCCCGGAGAACCTTGGCAAGTCCAGAGTTGGGAGTCGTCCCAACAGCCCCGGCTGAGGCTGCTTCCGAAAGGACTCGGGCAGGCCGCCCGTCCGAGCTTCACGCGCCTCCTCGGCATACCTGCCTTCAGCCTCGATCAACTCGTCCGTGAGCGAAAAGAACTGCTCGTAGTCCGCGAAGCAGGAGTCCAGGACTCCCTTTTCCACATCCGAATCCTCGAGCTCAGCGTAAGCCTCCTCCACTGCAGCCCTTCGAGCATCGACCTGCTTGAATCGCTTCATCAAGTTATGGACCCTATCCGGTCGACCTATCAAAGCATGGGCGCTAGTGGCCCAGCGTAACTCAGTCCGAAGGCAACGGATTAGTATCATAGGCGAGGACATCTCTACTAAATACAAATTACAACGCGGCTCGACCACAATTACAAAAATAACAAATAACAAATACAAGAAAAAATTAACAGTTAACAAATGCAGTTCCTATCAAATCGAGTTGAATAGAAATTATACAAATACGAATTACTACTTATCAAACCAAATACAAGTTTGTACAAAAGAAAAGACACAAACCAAATTACAAATAACAAATACTAGTGCGATCAAATCAAGTTAAATTCAAATTGCGTAAATACAAATTACTACTCTTTAGTTCAAATACAAAATACAATACGAAAGATACATAACGAAGATACACATCACGATCGATCAACAAAAAATGCCTAGCTCGGAAATCGACCCTTTGATAAGTAACCCACTACAACTATCCGACAACGATAATTAACCGATTACGTAAAAATAACCATCTACCTACATGACGCAAACTCCCGCTTGCGCACTAACCGGGCGCGGCTTTTCAAATTTACCCGCTAACAACAAAAAAGCAAGCCACCAAAGAAAAGAATTTTATTATTACGTATATATTTAAAAAATATTGTTACGTATTACGGACGGGCGTGATTGTAGACACAAAATTAAACCAATCAACCCAACGCTCCCTGCCACCAAAATTGTTTAATTTTTATCAAATACTATGGTCGGGATCGACCGGGAATCGATCCCGGAATCGCAATCTTGCTACCAAATGTTACGGCCAGCACCTGCTTATCCAACAGTAGGGTCCTCCGCGGCCCATAGACGAAGAACCTACAAGCAGGTTTTGGTCGGGCCTGCTACAGGCCAAAGGTGGAAAGTTTCTAATTACAATATACATTCAGGGGGGAGCGTTCTATTCTAATAAAGGGAGCTTACTTACTTCTATCCAAGGCGACTGGTCCCTCAAGATTCGGTCAGGTCGCATGTGGATGTATAGTGCTAGGAAAGTAAGGGTCAGTGATGTGTATCTGGGTGTGGCTGGTAGTGTTATTGACCTTATTAGACCGTTACCCTCTGCAGCAGTTCAGACCTCAGCACCTCTCCATGTCACGTCACTTTCTTCGCAGTCACGATGATAGTCCAGTAACTCTGTCGTACGATCAACTACCTCACAGAAGCCACGTTTCGAGTGGCCACAGTTATTTCTAGAATATCAATTACCGCACTAGCTATTATTGTCGAATGCACTTATACAGATTCTGAGTTAGATACAATAAGTCCCGGGTGAAGCTAACAAGCAAGGAATGCGCGCTACGTATCCTAAACCGTATATTTCCTAGATGCGCGTGCCGTATTCCGCCTCCGAGTTCCCGACAAAAAAAGAACGCGTGCTATCTATCGCATTGCTGAATTTAGACTCTTAATTTTTCTAGCGCTGTCTCGACACCCACCGTTCAACACGCTCGGACGAACTTCATCCCGTATCGCGCCGAGCCGAGTGCCATCTAACGTCGATGCTTGAGATTAGCGCTTTTGCGCGAACGCCAGGAGTAGGGTCCTCCGCGGCCCATTAACGAAAGAACCTACAAGCAGGTGCAGGTCGGGCGTCCTACAGGCCAAAGTGGGAAGTTTCTAATTACAATAAACAATCAGGGGGGAGCGTTCTATTCTATTAAACCGAGCTTACTTACCTCTAGCCAAGGCGACTGGTCCCTCAGGATTCGGCCAGGTCGCATGTGGTTGTATAGTGCTAGGAAAGTAAAGGTCAGTGATGTGTATTTGGGTGTGGCTGGTAGTGTTATTGACCTTATTATACCGTTACCATCTGCAGCAGTCCGGACCTCAGCACCGCTCCCACTGCGCTTCTGCTGATCCGTCCACAGTCACTTTCTTCGTTCGTCGCGAGGACAGTCCATTTACTCTGTCGTACGATTAACTACCTTACAGAAGCCACTAACTCTCGTTTGTTATAACGCTTAACCCGCGAAACGAACACAGAACGTACGGATCAAAGGTTACTACCTTTAGCGTGGCCACAGTTATTTCTAGAATATCAAATACCGCACTAGCTATTATTGTCGAATGCACTTATACAGATTCTGAGTTGGACACAATAAGTCCCGGGTCAAGCTATCAAACAAGGAATGCGCGTTACCTATCCTAAACAGTATATTACCTAGATGCGCGTGTCATATTCCGCTTCCGAATTCCCGACAAAGGCCAGCGTGCCGCCTATAGCATCGCTGAATTTGGACTGATATTTGCCCTTGCGCGTCCTCGACACGACGAGACGTCAAACCGGTATCGCCGAGGCGCGCGAATTAAGTTAACAACAACGACTTTACTAAAAAATATAATTTATTTATATAAAGTAGCAGCGTTACAACTTATAATTACTTCCAAAACCAATATCAATCTAACAATCAATCATTCTAGTATTTATATAAATTTACATCTTACTAAGCGATCCGTACGGTGACGCACGGCCTACTTATTAGGTGTGCTTGTAAAGCAGATATTAGAGGGGTCATCACTCTTAACCTCTCCCTCCCCAAGAGAAAAATTATTCGAAGGAAATGGAGTTGACTTCGGATAATTTTGTCTCTGACATAAACTATTAAATTTCCATTTAAATACAATAAAAATTTTAATTAACAGTACTACAACATAAAGACTTAAGGTCCATATACTTATTTTACTAGTCACTAAAGTTTCTACCACCATTTCACTATTTCTAGCACTATTCATAATTTCTTTAACGTCACTAAAGTCCACATTTGTTAAGTCCAATCTTTTTTCTTCTTTCGTCATGTCGTACTGCACCTCCGGAATCTTCACAAGTGGTATCTATAGACTGGCATCTGACATATTGCTCGATAGACCAATTATTATTTTTCCTATTTGTATGCTGCAACCTTTGCTCGGCGTCAAGATGTATATCCCCTGTAGATTAACTCTGTGGGTATCATCTTTGCACTGCTCCGTCAGTATAACATCGTCTTCTGCAGATAGTATCTAGTGGTCAAAAGTGATTTTCTGTATTTTCAGCTTCTCTATTTTTATTTCATGTTGATGGCAATGACTGAAGTTGTTTTTAATCAGCATTATTTCCTCAATGCACGTTTCTTCCTCAACTGGTGCTATATTTTCCTCAGAACATAAGTGTTTGTTCGGCTCTATCTGGGTACATGGATTTACTACGTTTCTGTATTTCAAACCATTCACTAATAGGTAAGGATATTTAGGAATTATAGTATAGGTGTTGGTCATTTTTTTATAGAGATGGGAATTATCTTATAATAGTTATACGTTTCTTTTTCTATTAATGGTATTTCTAAAACAAAAATTAGTTTATCTTTATCTATATAACATTTTAGGATAATGTTACGTTCTAATTTTAATAAGTTATTTCTTGTTACTGGGTAAATAGTTTGTGCATTTTGTTCTATAGTTTTAAAAATGTTTAGTAATTCTGTGGAATTAATGATAGATTGATGTAGGGTGCGTAATTTACTGAATGCTATGGCTGTTTCTATTTCCTGGATATTTGCATAAATATAACGAAAATTATTAAGAATTTGATAAAGGCTATTCATTGTACGAATGAGATTGTCAGTTTTTGACTCTAGTTTGTCAACTTGTTTAAACTTAAAGTGCAAATTTTCAACGTTACTATTAATAACCTCAGATACATTGGTTAACGCGTTAAACGCTTTTTCCATTGACGATACTTTACGTTCTGGTAAGTTTTCTTTAACTCTCAAGTTTGCAATTTCCTCGTTGAATTTGATGGCATCTTCTTCATCTAAATTACCTGATATAATTTTTATTATGGACCCCAAAGGACTCATAATGGCTCTTTTTCTTTTATGGCTAAGACTTATTTGATCGTATTTGTCCTGAACTACTTTAACTAACCAATCTATTTGTTTTTATATAACTAATAGTTCTTTTTCTAGGCTATTTTCTATTATAAATGTATTAATTTTGTTGTATATATTTATATTATTATTAATTTGTATTCCTAATGCGTTTATCTCTACTGTTTTGTAAACTGTCCAATAACTACTCCTCATCACTGCTGTTCCATATTTCAGCGGGGTTATTCCCGGGTTTCGCTCCAGATTTTGAAGTTCCAGGCTGTGGATCTGGTTCACAAGTGCCAGAAGTACCAGCCACGACCTGTGGAGGACGTTTCATATTTTAGCAGCTACTCTAGTTTTTCTTTTATTTAACTCTACTGGAACAATGTTACGATTTGTTTCACCTATTACTTTAGCTTTTTCATAACGTGGTAATTCCTTAGCTTTCCTTGTCCGAGTTGTTTTCATAAATACTGTATCACCTTCTTTGATTTTTGGTATTTCTACACCTCCTTTCTTGTCCCTAATTTTAGCTTTATTATCTTTTAGTTTTTCCCCAACATATTCGTAGAGTACTTTAGGCGTTTTCTGTGATCTTGTAATAGCTTTTGCATTAGGTTGTGTTTCCTATTTATATCAAAAATATTACCGCTGTCAGTATTACCAAAAACTATTTCAAAAGGTGTAAATTCCGTGGCTGAATGGATGCTATTATTGTATGCCATTATAGCGTATGTCATTACTGAACATGCATCAAGATCGCTTTTATCATACTTTGCTAATCTACATATTTCGATTACTTTGGAGTGGAATCTTTCCACTATGGCCATTGAACTAGAATTATTTGGTCTGCTAATGTGAAGTTCTATTTTGTACAGGTTTAAAAGTTCTTTAATTAGCTCGTTATTGAATTCAGCTCCAGAATCGCTGTTTATTTTGCGCGGAATTTCGTACATACTGAAATATTTTATTAATGCTCTGACTACTTCTGGTGTACTTCTATTGGGAATGTTTATAGTCTGTCCAAGCTTACTGAAAGCATCAACCACAGTAAGGTAATACTGTTTTTCTATTATATATTGGCTATATTGATTTTGTGTTACTTGAATAAACGGTTTTAGTGGTTTTCTTTCGTATTTCATTTTTCGACATGGCTCACATGAATTAATAATGGCTGTTATAGTTTCTTTCATATTTGCCTACCAGGAGTGTCTTTTTATTTTTGCTAAGTTCTCGTTGATACCTCTATGACACGTTTTACCTTCGTGGTACGCTACAACTACTCGTCTTTGGTCGTGTTCTGAATCGGTTAGGTTAACTATTCTGTCTGTACATTCGATTAAATTATAAGTTCCTTTTTTGTATAATTCGATTACTACTTTACTAAAAGATTTCCTGAATTCCGCGTTTTCGAAATAGATATAATATTTGTGTTTAAAATCAATATATTCTTTAAAAAACTCTTTGATAAATCTCTCATTACTTAGAGGCATGTGAACTTCTAGTATTCGTTGCTTCTTATTTGAAATATCTTTAACAGATATTTTATCGGTAAACCATGTGGGGACTAAAATTTGACGTGGTTTTGTATCTATGGCTTCATTCAGGATAGGAATCCCTTCATGTTCCCTGTTTGATATTGAGTTAGCTGTGACACCATCGTCTGATAATTCCATCAGTTCCATTGGTGGCTCAACTTCGATATCAGAAACAACTATTGATCTCTCACTTTCCGTTTCGTAAGTTGATATAACTGATGGTGTTTTAGGTTTCTTTTTTCTGATTGTTACAAATTCGTCGTTTAATTCTTTGACTATTTGTTTGATACGTTCATCTTCATCGTCTATATTGTTCGTGTCTATGTCGTGTCTATGTTGATCATTGTCTAATACGTTTAATCTTATTCTTGACAAGACATTTGGGCGTTTGTGTTTTGCTGTCCTTTTTTATATTTAATTTCAAAATCATATTCTTCCAATCTAAGTCGCCAACGAGTTAACTTACTGTTGGGTTCTTTAAGAGAGTAGAGCCAGGCTAAGGGCCTGTGGTCCGTGTAAATAGTAAATTTTTTCCGTATAAATAGGGTCTGAAATGTTTTACCGCCCAAACTACCCCTAAAAGCTCTTTTTCTATAGTACTAAATCTAGTTTCTGTGTCACTTAATGTCCTACTTGCGTAAGCTATTGGTTTATCGTTTCCAATAGTGCCCTGTGATAGAACAGCTCCAATAGCATAATTAGATGCATCGGTTGTTAATATGAAAGGTTTTTCAAAGTCTGGGAATTGTAATAATGGAGAATTTGTTAAAAGTTTTTTACAAGTTTCAAAACTTTCCTTATATTCTTCGTTCAAAATTATCTTTTTACCCTTTTTTAAGCAAGCTGTAAGAGGTCTTGTTATTTTCGCAAAATCTTTGATAAATTTGCGATAGTAACCGACTAATCCTAAAAAAGTTTTAATTTCTGTCACTGTTTTTGGAAGAGGGTACTTAAGTACAGCATCTATTTTATCTGTATTGGGCTTGAGGCCCTCACTAGTTATTGTATGACCTAAGTACAACACCTCTTTTCTTAAAAAGTGTGACTTATCCAGCTGTACTTTGAAGTTTTTTCTTCTAAATCTTTCAAAAACGGCTTTAAGTTTTTCTGTGTTCAGGCAAGGTTTTTGAAAAAATAATGACATCGTCCAAATAAACTAAACAATGTATTCCCTGTAGTCCTCTCAACACGTTGTCCATTGCTCTTTGGAACGTAGCAGGAGCTGTCTTCAGGCCAAAAGGCATTCTATTAAACTCAAAGTGACCGAAAGGTGTACTAAGTGCGGTCTTCGACCTATCTTCTTCTCTGACTTCTATCTGGTGATAGCCTGACGCTAAGTCCAGTGTCGTAAAATATGTACTTTTACCTAACATGTCGAATAAATCATTAATGTTGGGCAGAGGATATTTATCATCAGTCGTAATGTCGTTTATTCGTCGATAATCGATGACCATTCCCCATTTTTTGATACCCAATGCGTCTAATTTTTTTGGTACTAAATGAACCGGTCCACTCCAAGGAGAGTGAGATTCTTGAATAATGTTATCTTTTAACATTTTTTCTACCTGTCTTTTTATTTCTTCCGTTTGGACTGGTGGTAGACGGTGAGCTTTAATATTAATTGGATCCTCGTTTTTAATCCTTATGTCATGTTTTACTTCATTAGTAAATGTTAAAGGTAAATGTTCGCAATAGAAGATATCTTTAAATTCTCTACATAATTTTTCTATCGTATTTTTCTCTACTTCATTCATATGATCTAACCTCAACTTTTTAAAATTTTCATTAAGTAGTTCGTTTACATCTCGGTGATTAGCAAAATTTAAATTTGTTTCATTGTTTTTATTTAATAATGTGGCTATTTCAAATGGTTCCACTTTGAAAGGTGACGTAACTACCAGTTTTTGTTCTTCGTCAGTACAATTTTGTATAACTGTGGTAGCGAGACTATTTTCACAATTAACCAAAGCTGTCGGCATTCTAACACCTTCGCAAAATTGTACATAATTATAAATTGCTTCTCCCTTACTAAGGTTTACTGGTAATGAAACTCTAATCTAGCGTCTACATCAAAAAGTGGGATAATTTTTGTCATTTCCACGGGGATTCTTTCAATGTTTTCCATTTTAAAATAAAATAACTATCACACACACAAAAAAAAAAATAATACCCAAATAAAATTGATTTAACTAAGATCTACTAATAAAATTTAGATTGCTTAATAGAAGAGTATTGTTATGGCGTTTTCTAATCCAAGACAATACCTACGTATAACTAGTACAAGAGGGAACAAAAGGAAAGTTACGGGAAGTGAAAAGTTTTACTCACAGTCTCGCAGATCTGCCCATGTCCCTCTGGGATATTGCTGGTTCTGGAGTCTCGGCTGTTTCTGCTGGAGTCGTGAAGTCCTTAATTTATTTGTTTGTTCGGTGATATTCGTCAAAGCGTTGAAACGCACGTTGTCAGGATATCGGTACTGGATCACGATGATTATAACCGACGATACAGATTCTCTTAAACAACTACGAATATCCTACCGGCTGCGCCAATTAAGTTAACAACAACGACTTTACTAAAAAATATAATTTATTTATATAAAGTAGCAGCGTTACAACTTATAATTACTTCCAAAACCAATATCAATATAACAATCAATCATTCTAGTACTTACATAAATTTACATCTTACTAAGCGATCCGTACGGTGACGCACGGCCTACTTATTAGGTGTGCTTGTAAAGCAGATATTAGAGGGGTCATCACTCTTAACCCGCGCGCCCTCTCACGTCAATTCTTGACAGTAGCGCTTGGCGCGAACAATAAATATGTAGCGAGCTAAATTATTTACCACCACCTATTCGTTCCTTAAAAACAGTAAATAGTTTTAAAACAAATTAAAGTTGCATTATTTTGTACAAAAAGTTCAAAATACTATTGGTAAATCCAATTGTGCATACCTTAAGCGCATTAAAAAATTTACGTACATATAACATGATTATACTTAATTTTTTTAAGTAGTTTAAGTAGACACAAGTTTTCACTAATAACCTTATAACTATACTTCCAATTTTCTGACATTTATATGTCAAACTTCAATTAAAAAAAGTTTGGAAAATCCAAAAGTGCACGATTTACAATGCCCAATGATAGTGACATAAAAAAAAATTGTAAATTGTAGTCCTATTCGTCAATTAGTTTCAGTAGCAGTCAACGAAGTAGACGTTGAAGTCAGTCCGTCAAGTCCGGAGGTAAGGTCTATTCTATATATCTATTATATTCTATAACTAACAAAACGAGCTCAAACTTGGTACATCTAGTTCTACTCGTCGATGAGTTCCAGTAGCAGTCACAAAGTACACTTTCAAGTCACTCTATCAAGTCCGGAGGTAAGGTCTCATCATAACAAACAAAACAGGGCCAAACTCGGCACATCTAGTTCTCCTCGTCGAGGAGTTCCAGTAGTGGTGATCAAAGTACGAGTACACTTTCAAGTTACTCTATCAAGTCCGGAGTTACAGTCTCATCATAACTAACAAAACGGGGCCGAATTCGGCACATCCAGTTCTCCCCGTCGAGGAGTTTCAGTAGTAGTCATCAAAGTACACTTTCAAGTCACTCTATCAAGTCCGAACGTAAGGTCTAATCATAACTAACAAAACGAGCTGAAATTTGGCATATCTAGTTCTACTAATCGATGAGTTCCAGTAGCAGTTATAAAAGTACACTTTCAAGTCACTCTATCATCCGGTTATACTATCCGTCCGGTAGTACTATCGCCTGTCTTTTTTTTCAGGTGCGTTTCACAAACACCCGGTATAAATATAATATACTATACACCTTTTATACGACTACTCTATAACATTTATTCAGTACTAGCTGTTACCCGCGGCTTCGCCCGCATGGTCACTGGGAAATGAACTATCCATTGCTTTTTGAATTGAAAGAAAAGAAAGAAAGAAAAGAAACTGAGCAAAATAGATTCGTCAGCCTATTTAAATGTTTTGAAACGCAGCGTATAGGAAAGCATGAAAATAGCCTGTTTATTACAAATGGAAATGGGATATTTTTTTAATTAAAGGAAACTGAGCTTAATTATCCGTCAGGGATGCAGACTTTTGAAAAAAAACTGAGCCAAATTGATTCGTCAGAGATGCAGTTTTCTGAATTGGAAGGACACTGAGCCAAATAAAAGATCCGTCAGAGATGCAGCCTTTTGAGTTGAAAGGAAACTGAGCTTAATATGTCCGACAGAGGTGCAGCATTTGGAATTGAAAAGAAACTGAGCTAAATAGGAAATTTTGAATTGAAAGGGAAGATCTGTGGGAACTCTGATTAATTGATTGTGATTTGTGTTGTGTATATGTGTTATTTATAGCAGGTTCAACTCTTTCTTACCAAAATGTCTTCCACGTCATCATAATTAAGAGTGAAGAGCCATTCGGTCAGAGTTTTTCTACACTCAAACATTTGCATGGGGTAAATCCTAATTAATTTATTGATCTTGTTATAGGCATGAGGGGCTTGAACTATATTTTGCCGTTTGGCAAAAACTGTACGTGCAGGGTATGAGGGAGCCACGATATCGCACCGTCTTTTTATAAGTTTGGTATGGTCAAAAGGTAAGGTTTTGTGATATCTTAATATCATGTGTAAAATATAAAGTTTCCTAACGGAGAGCAGCTTGGATGTTTGGTATAGGGTTTCGGTAGAAAACCTATAGGGCATACAGTACATTATTTTAATCAAAGATCTTTGCGCCCTTTCTAGATCTATAAAATATGATTTAGCTGCTCCTCCCCATACCGAGATGCAGTAGGTTAGTACAGATTGGGCTAGTGCGATATATATATTGTTCAATAATTCAGTACTCATCACGTGTCTAAGAGATTTAAAAACCCACATGAGCTTCCTTAACCGCCCTATAGTAAGTTCTACGTGTGGATACCAACTTAATCTCTGAATCACAATAATTCCGAGGTATTTAACACAGCTGACCTTCTGAATTGTTGGGCAATTACATGTGTTAGGGAAAGGGATACCACAGGAATGAATTTTGATTTTAAAATTAGGTGACGGCTGTGAATTTATATAGGGAGTGAAGCATACATAATTTGTTTTTTGGGTGTTGAGAGTAAGCAGATTCTCACTAAGCCAGTGACTAACTCTAGCTAGACCCCTTTCAGCCTCCATATTAATTTTTTCCCAGGTCTTTGCGGTAAAAATAATAGCAGTGTCATCCGCATAGGACAGTATCCTCCCCCCAACGCTACCAAGATTGCAGAATATAATAATAAATATATTCTGCAATCTTGAAAATATAATATAAAAAAATAATTGTCTACACCGGGCTAAGAGGTTAAAATCATTTTCTCACAACATCGTATGATACGCATAAAAATTCATACATGATAACTTTTTGTTCGGAGTAGGCTCCTTTGTGACCGGGTTAATGAGTGGAATTTGAAAATGATAACCCTCTTGTCCTTTGCAGTAAATCAATGGGTATTGCAGAGCGTCATAAAACTTGTGTGTATTGGCTACCCGTTGCAATGTATCATCACGTGCTCGCAAGACAATGTCTTGTGAAGAAAATTGATCACCACTAATTACGGCTGCTATATCGTTTATCAAAGGTGCATTGTAGAGCCTTTCATGCTCTCCTCGAGGGATCCGATCTGCGTGAATGACGACTTTATAATCCTCTTCAGGTAGGTTTTCTAAAGCAGTTTTAAATGTTTTGACTAAAATGTTACGTTCATGCAAGAATCTTTGAATTTTGAACACTGTGTCTCTCTCAACTCCCTGGATAAATTGGCAGCGACGGTATACCTCAATTTCTTCGTCACCCATAAAATATACTTGTAAAAATTTATGCTGTTCGTTTTCAGCTGAAAAAAGTGAACCTATTCTATGATAAATTTGCCCTTGCACCGTAAATGTAGCCGAAAATCCCGGCATTATTATTTCCCGGTCAACTCCGAAGGACGTCATTTGAAAACATGAGTTATATTTCCGGATCCTGTTTAAAAAGCGCCGTGACTCATTAGCAAAAAGAGAGTTTTCAAAGGTTCTTCTGGTTCTCCAAGTAACGGAAGAGACACTTTGCCATTGGAACAGCACATGCCTGCGGTCTCATCTTTCTATTTTAAAGCACTGCAAAATCGACACGCCTTGTCCATCAGTCCGATAACAACTAACCTGTGATTTTTATAATCAATCAACGGATCATAATTGAATGCTGCGTCATTAAAAACCGACCAATTGTTTCTTTGAAAATTTTGTCGACGTTCAGCTTGGAGCTGTGCATTTGCATCTCTTCGCGCCTGTGTCTGTTCTGGTGTTTCAGATGCCCTTATAGTAGATTGACGTTCAGCTTACTCAATGAGTCTGTGTTGAGTTTCATCAGGTGTTTCCGCGGCTCTTAAGGCGGCCTGACGTTCCGCTTGTTCGAATAGCCTTTGCTAACTTTGAGCAGGTCTTGCAGTAGCTCATAAAGTAGATTGACGCTCTGCCTGTTCAAGACGCCTTTGCTGACTTTGATCAGGTGTTTCAGTAGCTCTTAAAGTAGCTTGACGCTCTGCCTGTTCAAGACGCCTTTGCTGACTTTGAGCAGGTGTTTCAGTAGCTCTTAAAGTAGCTTGACGCTCTGCCTGTTCAAGACGCCTTCGCTGACTTTGAGAAGGTGTCTCAGATGCTCTAAAAGCAGCCTGACGCTCTGCTTGTTCTTGCCTTCTCAGTTAAGCATCTTCTAAAGATTCTAGCGATCGAGCTAATCTTTTCGCTTGTCTTTGAGAAGATACTCTTGAAAGGCTGGACTTACGTTTGCGAGGCATTATGAAGTAACAAAAAACCTATTCATAAAAAAATACGTTAAAATACCTAAAAGGAATTAAATTTCCTTTTAATTATTTTTTTTAAAAGCAAATCCAAAATATCTAAAATGAATAAATATTCCTTTTAAATATTTTTTAAAATCAAAACTGTTGTAAACCAATTCAAGACATAACACGAATCCGAAAATAATAGCCAAAAAAATCGAATGAACTTTAACCAAATCACATAACAATTAGCAGAAAACCGAAATCGAAAGCAGTAGTCAATATAAATATAACCAACGAAAAAAGAATTAAGTGTATAGGTACCGTATACACTATCTATACTATTAATATTCCTTTGAAATATTGTTAAACAACCTAAAACAACGAAAACCAATTCACGATTCTTAATAAACAAAATCCAAAATCAAAGCCAGAGTCTAAATATGTATAAAGGAATACAAACCAAATCAACAAAACCGATCCAAGAAAATACACAAACCCGAAAATGAAAGCTAATATAAATCCATTCAACCTTAACCAAATCACAAAGCAAATAACAAACAACCGAAATCGAAAGCAGGTAGCCGAATAAGCTACGAAATAGAAACAATTTAAGCGTATAGGTACCGTATGCACTATAAGTTGACGCATGGCTCAACGGCGGGAGTTAAGTACATGTCCGGAAACATTTCGTTACCGCGTTTTAAACCTAGTAACGACATCTAGCGGTATCAATATAAACTATGTATACGTTAGTTAATAAGAACTCTCAAAATATTTTTCTTATAATTTTGCACAATTATTCTTATTGTAATACTGATTCATTCATAACCACATATAAGAACTGTATTCATTTCCGTTCAAAACAAACCGTAGAGGTAAACCTCTACTTCACGCTGGTTTTCTGTGAGGTCATGGTACAACCCCGGTTCGAGCCGGCCCATCCGTGCGACAGCAAAAGCTGCCGCGTGGCTCTACCACTGTTAATAAAATAAACTATTTTAGTTATCTATATATATAGTTAGTTATCGCCTATTCTGTGAATTACAATGCACCAAAACGTTTGAAGAAAATCAGCTGGTGAATTTTATGTTTTTTATCGCTCTTCCCGGTCCTGCGTGAAAAAATACAGATCCATACATTTTTTATCTTAATTTTGGTAAAAAGACAAAATAATCTATATATTCTGACCTTCTGTGTTTGTCCATCGTACCGTCGTCCGTCTTGTAGAATCACGGTGGCGCCACCTAGCTGAATTTAATTTTGCAACATATTCGATTTTCCCGGGGGAATGAGATGTTTTCCGCGAAAAAAAGTAGCCTATGTCACTCTACAGCCACCGAACTATCCCGATATAAAAATCATGCCATGCCGACGCTCTGTTGTGACGTGAAAAAAGGACAAACAAACAAACAAACAAATAAACAAACAAACACACTTTCGCATTTATAATATTAGTATAGATGTGTGTATTAACCATAGCCGTAATAATATGGTTGCGAAGTATTAATTGTGTTCGTTAGCACTACTCTCGAGCTAGTAAAATAATTATTAATGAGTGAGTAATTTTATGTGTAAATATTACGTGTAGGTATTACATAAATATATACTATATACCTTTTATACAACTACTCTATAACATTTATGCAGTATGTGTGTATTAAGCATAGTTAGACTTAATAATATGCTTGCGTAGTAGTAACTGTGTAAATAGAATAATTATTAATAAGGCTGAGATCTATAGATCGTACTTTAACTTTGCTCAGACTTAGCTTACGACAAACTTAGCTGAGTATATGCTCAGCATAATCTTTGATTCTGAATTTATAGTTGTATCGAGCTAAGATTAAGCTAAGCTTATGCTTAGGCCCAGACAGTTCAAATATTAATGAATGATTCATTCCACTCCTTATGTTTTTGACTATACTGTATAAAATTAAAAAAATATACATATTTAAAATCAACTTTACTGTATAAAATTAAAAAAAATATACATTTAAAATCAAAAAAAGTCCAAATTGAATTTCATAAATTATTTATTATTACATGAAATAGAAAACGGTCCTATGAGAACTGGAACGGATGATGAAGACGGCATAAAGCTGCCTATTTATTGTTATAATTAATTAGAGTAACATAAAAACAACAATTTAAAATTAATACGGTGGTTTTGAATAATATCCTGAGTTTTACGTAAGTCGTCGATATCGTTGACTTAGTCTTTGCTAAGCGCGCACCCAGCACGACTTCAAAGTTAGCTCTATAAATACCGACATTGTCTTATCTCGAAAGTAAAGTCTGAGCAAAGTCAAAGTACGGTCTATAGATCTCAGCATAAGTGTGTAATTCGTAGTTACGCGTGTTTGTTGGACAGTGGTTATCTGTGACTTCACAGACACCGACTTGTCAGTGAAGTCACATGCCTCCAACTGAAAACCGGCGATGATATTTGCAGCATGGCAGCATTATGCTGAGTTAGAGACCTGTTTGATGTCACATTTTTAAATAGGTACTCTTTTTTATTTGATATTTGTTTTTTTTTGTTGCATTGTTAATTACCGATGTGCATGCACCGCTTATTAAGGCGCAGGTTGAGCGAAATGTTGCGGTAGTCGTTATTTGTGCGGTTTTTAAGAGCTATCTCCTTTTTATTTAAAAGATATATCAACTAATAAAAAACATATTATATTTCTACATAATCTTGATTCCATAAGAGTCACATCCAATTTTTTTTAAAGGAATAAATATTAAAATAATCTCCTTACAACGAAACCACATAAATGTGAAATAATTATTGATAACATGCATCTCCTTGTAAAGTAAGTATTATTTTATTTTGCGATTTACACCAATAGATAGGCAATTTATTAATGAACATTTCTATCATAAATTTTTTGTCAAAAGATCAAAATTTGATTTTCTTAAGAAATTATTTTAAAAACTGGGCCTATTCACTGCCCACGGAAAGAACAAAGAATTTTTTAGATGACAATATTTGTAGTTAAGACTACTAGAAATCTTATTTATAGAGTAAAAAGGCGAAAAGATTGGAATTAGGGGCATGACTGGTATTAGGCGCGTCCACCCTAATTCGGTAAAAAGTATCTAAGTAGGTATTAATATACCTATCCAGTATAACTAATCGCAATAGGTACCTATGTGGTATTATGATTGGATAAAAGGTATTTATCTAAATAGTTACCTACTTTTACTAAGTACTAATACCTACCCGGGCATCATTTAATTACAACCCAAAAACCCCTATAAAATAAAAAAAAACTAAAACTAAATTTAAGTAAAAAAAAGTAAACTGACCATTTATTTTTTAACTCAAAACAGGACATGGGTTTATTTATACTCTAAAAACTACAACTTTATACAGTTTGTGTTCACTATAAAATTATATTCGGTGTAGACGGTAATTATTAAATGCAACATATTTTTTTAATTATTAATTACATTTTTCAGTGGATTAAATTTGCTTTAATAAAGTTGGTGATGATTTTAAATAAGAATAAAATTCTGGTCAAGTTTTTTTTATTGTTACCTTTGTTAACAACATCGCTTTTAGAACTGGAACCGTAAGTGTGTTTTTCAAACGTCCACAATTTATTCAAAATAGAAAAATACTCTTTCTACTGGAGCATTTGTACCAGGTAGTCATAAAATATATTGGATTAAAAAAATTATGTTGAAGATTGTTGTCTTTGAATACTTTCATCCAACGAGTTACGGGACAATTTTGTGTCCCGGAGCTTTGTTTGGAGACAATGGGACAGGTGACCGAGAAAAGGGATAGTCCCGTTCAAAACGGGACGTATGGTCACTTTAGCTATAACCCGGCGATGGCTCCGTGGCGCAGTGGCTTAGCAATCAGTTGTTGCGCTGGGGGCCGCGGGTTCGAGTCCCGCACGGAACAAGTATTTGTATGGCCTACAAATAATTGTTCCGGGTCTAGATGTTTGTCCTTGTGCAATTTATGTTTGTAAACTGCCTCCACGATACAGGAGAAAATCCTGGTGTGGGGGTAACGTTTTTTTAAAATTGAAATTGAATGATTGAATCCTAATACTTCTTGTTGATTTTTTATTACCTTTATTATAACCCTTATGTATAAATAAATATAATTACGTATGTAGGAATAAAATTGAATATAAATAAAAACAGACATGTTTTTTTTTCATCCTCATCAATCATTGGGGTGAGGATAATGTCAGCCAGCATAAGTAATAAGCAGGCTAAGTTACAAGGTGCTCAGTTAAAAAATTAGTAGGTAGGTATGTTACTTTTCAATACTTGACACGTAAAAATTAACAATAATCAAAAACACATCTGCGAAACATCCTATTTATTTATTTATTCTTTATTGCACCAAATATTTGTACAAAACGTGAGCTATCTATCTATTTACCTACAGTGAGTAGGTATCTTTGCTTTATTTTTAATATATAATTAGTTATAAAATTTCATAATTAGATAATATATGAGAATACATAATTCTAATATAATGCAACTAATATACCGAATAAAAAAAATAAAATACATTTATCGTTGTGTGCTGTATGTATTTCCATAAAATAGTTTATTGATGTTGAAAAAATAATACTACGCTAGTACTAGTAGGTGGCGTCTTACATATTTCTTACGCGATATATTGTAGCGAGTCGGCGCGCCAGCCGAATGCTCAATGTCGTTCATGGAGTAGCCCCTTAATAAATTTTAATGCGTAAGCAGTCTTAGACTTGTATATTTCTTGAATTGTGTATAAAATGTCTATATCCAATAAATAGTTCTTTCTTTCTTTCAAATGAAATTTCTGAAGCTTTTTAAAACAGGGAACTTGCCATTGGCTGTAATAGTGATGAGATTGTTTTACCTCTGTAGATAGAAAACCATGACAACATTGTAGCATTTTCAATAGTCGTACTATAATGACATCCTAGGAACGAAGTGGTGGAACTTTATTTCCAACACACTGAGATAAAAAAACGTAATAAATAGTGTCCGACAGAAGGTCGATTTCTGACCAAAGCCGATTAATTGGCTATCGCTTAAAAACCCTAAGAAAATCAGTTTCATACATTACAAGATTGGCTTGATTTTCAATTTTTCAATAAAAGGTTTAAATTGACTGCATAATATAAAAAGGTAATTATATAAAATTTGTGTCGCCATGTCCATCGCGCTCTCGCTCACTCGTAACAGTTCGTTCAATTTCGGAGCTTGCTAGAAAACTTCGGCTTCGGCCAAAACTTCGGCCTATTTTGGCCGAAGTCGAAGGTTTCGCCGAAGGTGGTTTTTTTGGCCGAAGATAGCGGAAGCTGAGCCTATCTTCTGTTGGACACTAGTGATAAACAGTAATTAATTCTACTTTAAACAAAGCATTAAGTAAACTATTGTTATATTCAAATTGGAATGTGCGAATAGTAAACAGAATTACACGTGTTACGAGGATTGTGCGTAATAAAGTTACAAACTCCAAATAGGTTGCGACCTCGGGAAGTCAGAAATTAGCATAGCTAATAAATTGCCCGTGCCTAAGCCTAAGATTTACGTATCTATTAGATATAGTTTGCGAAGACGTTCGTAATAATTTGTATCCATTTTATACACCACCCACAACGAGAAGGAGACGTCTCCATACATTTTTGGGCCAAAGTGTTAACAAGATGAAAGTAGGACCATTTGAAAGCGTATATATAAACAATTCATAGCTGAAAATCTGGCAAGATTTGGCAATCTAGGAGCCGAGTTATTGTAGAATAAGTAAAAGTGGGATTATCTATTACCCACACTGTAACAGGTGATTTTTCACTGTTATTACACTGAAACAGGCTATTTCACTATAATTACATATAAAAGCCGGATCAGTATAAAATCACCAAAAAAGCTGTGGTTAATAATGAAACGAAATGGTGCAATGATTAACGAAAGTTAAAACATCAACATCTAACTGACGTGAATATTAGGGATATCGATCTGAGATCGATTATTTGAATTGTTGTTGTAACTGTTACTTGTTTGAATTTTGATATTTTGTATTTTTCATTATTACTTTGTATATATGTACGCAATTTTTTATCTCCCTAGTTAACATAGAAAAATAATCTAAAATAGATATTAGAATGGTCAATTTAATCGAGAATCGATTATATTGAGCTCGGTTCACAGAACACAATTACTCTTTATCAAGAGGCTTGGTTCAAATTGAATCGGAAATCTGTCTTTTTCTTTTAAGTAAATAGTTTGAAGTTTGAACTGTCAAGTTTTAAAACGAGAAGCCGTCTATTGGAAGATAAGGTTTAGAAATGAGAATTTCACTAGTGTATTCTTTATGGTAATAGATTTATTGCCATAAAGAACACACTACAATAGATTTTCTAACTTATTTCTTATTTTATTGTTTTTTCGAATTCTAGATTGTAGAAAGAGCTACTTTTTTGTATTTTACTTAAGAAAATATGGCCAATTTTTTAAAGTATAAATCAATTACTTAACTTCAGGCCCAAAAATCCCGTTCTCCTTTAGCAATTTCAACGTTATCTAGAAATAGTATGCGTTACAGCCTATTAAAGTCCATTGCTGAACATAGGCCACCCTTATAGGTTGTCTCATAGGGGGATATTTGACATAGTTCACCTCTAAGTGGGTCATGTACTCCTGGTATATTATCTTCTATACATCCACGCATTACAGCCTATAGGAATCGACTGCTGAACATAGGGCTCCCCCATAGAGTGCCTCATAGAGGGATGTTTGACATAGTTCACCTCTCAGTGGGTCATGTACTCCTGGTATATTATCTTCTATACATCCACCCATTACAGTCTATTAAAGTTGACTGCTGAACATAGGCTTCCCCCATAGGTAGTCTCGGAGCGTTTTGGTAACCGCAGTTTTTTATTTTTAGTCGTTATTAACCGCTGTTGCCTATCACCTGATTTGTTTCCCTCAGTCGTCTCATACAACACCCACGTGATATGGGGTAGTGAATATTCTTACACCGCTACTAGACGGTAGTGAAATAGTGTACACCAATCCTAAAATAGTATGCTTAACGCATAGACTTAGAATATACTTACGCCAGTATACTCTACGGTAAGTCTATGGCTTATTGTAAATATAAACGGCCTTACTTGTGAACTTGTTAACGCTTACTTATTTACGTTTTTTTTTATAGGATAAGGGTGACAAACGAGCACACAGTCCACCTGATGGTAAGTGGTTGCTGCGGCCCATAGACATCTACATCTATCCTCGTTTGCGAATCAAAATGCAGATGCGTTGTCACCCGTGAGGACTAAGATGGAATGCCTCATTTCCAGTAAAAAGGGCCTCCGGCCACCTGCACTCACCAAGCGAAACGCAGAGGTAAACCTCTACTTCACGCTGGTATTCTGTGAGGTCGTGGTACCACCCCGGTTCGAGTCGGCCCATCCGTGCGACAGCAAAAGCTGCCGCGTGGCTCTACCACTTTTAAACTAAAAAAAAACTAGCCATGATGCAGCTATATTACGATTGTAGCAGGAATGTATCGGCTTGACCGGGGAAGGACCGCGCTCTCACAGAATGCCAGCGTGAAATAGTTGATTAATGCTGTTGTTTTTTGTATTGTAAGTGTAGAGAACCGGCAACACTTTTTACTGGAAACGAGGCAGACAACGCATCTGCATTTTGATCCTTAATCGACGATAGACGTAGATGTCTATGAGCCACAAGATTTACTTACCATCAGGTGGACTGTGTGCTCGTTTGTCACTCTTATTCTGCAAAAAAAAAACATACACACACACACACACATTGCCATATTTTAAAATTTATTGCTTAGTTTCTTTAAAGTTGTAAAGATCCAACAATCAAAACTCTGAGATAACTTACAACGTCAAACATTGTTTGACATAAACTTCACATCTAGTGGCTTCTTGGAACACTGAGCACTGGGCGGACATAGCGGCGGCTTAGGTAGAGTTGACGTGCCCTAATGCGACGTGCCTCCCACTGGAGCGTCGTTGACATTACTGGCGATCTTTAGACTTGTAACACATTGAAAGCTATAAATGCTAAAGCGATCTCTGCTCTATTCCTGCTGCCAGATAGCAGTGCTCCCGCTGTTTTGTTTTAGTACAAAGAGTTAAAAGTACCATTATAACATATCATACAATATATGAAACTGACATAGATCTCAGAATGTGAATAATAATAATAATAATATAATAATAATTTATTTCAGACCCACATAAAGTCCATAATTATGTTAGTAATTAGCTTAACCTATGTTAGTCTTAAATTATTACACACACATTTATAATTTCAATTATTTTTATTTTTCGACACCCCATGACACTAGGCACATGCAAGTGCATACGCATCCAGTGCTCTACGATAGGACAATCAAATTTATCAGATATTGCCCTCAGAATGCTATTGGAGCTCCCATGAACCCTGCGCATTAGGGATGCGATTCTCTTTAGAATAATAGCATGAAAGTCGTCCGTACTGTACACTGTAAACATCTCTGAAGCGCTACAATACCGCGGAAGTCCCATCAGCACCCTGAAGGCATTATTATATTGTACCCGAAGGACATTGTAGGCTTTCTGCTTATATTTAACCCATAGAATGCACGTGTAAAATGACTGACAAAAGGCTTTGGAAAGTGTTGTCTTAACTTCTGTACAGCGTGCAAAGTTACGGGACAGCATGTTACAGCGAACTGCCAATGCCCTTCTTTCTCTTTCTATGTCATCATCATCAGTCAGATCCTCAGTTAATACGTGACCAAGATACCTGAACCCTACCCTATTTAACAGTACGTTCCTCAACTTAACAGGAGGAATCGTTTCAATTTTTGATTCAGCGCGAAACACCAATAATACACTTTTTTAACATTATAAATGAGACTGTGAGTCTCAGCATAGGTATCACAAACATTCCATAATATCCTCAGTGCGTTAATCGATGGGCTCAGCAACACCATGTCGTCTGCATATCTTATACTATAAACGAAATGCCCATCAATTGAGCAGCCCAAACCAGTGTTGTTGAGCTCAACGATCAACTGGTTAATATACAGGTTGAAGAGCGCTGGTGAAGTCAGGCCACCCTGTCTCACCCCGTACTCCAACCTGTACTCATCGAAGAGTGCCTCTGTCCATCTGACCTGATTTAATTGGTGGTCATACCAGTATTTAAAAATTTCAATCAACTCGCTTGGTAAGGCCACGTCACGCAACTTCTTTCGCAAAATATCATAATTAACTAGGTCAAATGCTTTAGATAGATCCAGGAAAGCAGCGTAAATTGGTGTTTTCCTATTGGAATAGTACCTAACAGTATGCTTGACTATTAATATTGCACTCTCAGTAGAGATACTCTTTTTAAAGCCAAACTGAGCATCATGTAATTTTAGATATCCACTGAGATGCCGCTCAAGTAGACTGTCAAGTACCTTAGCCATAATAGTAGCTAATGAGATGGGCCTATAGTTCTCTTTGTCGGAGATATCTCCAGTTTTATTTTTACTATAGGCACAACTATAGTTTTTATCAGCTGCTCAGGAAGTCTAATACAAAGGGTGTAGAAAGTAGCTAGAAGCCTGGAGAGAAGAGGCCCTGCGTGCAGAAGATGTTCAATGCTGAGGCAGTCGTGCCCTGGCGATTTGCCCCTCGTCATGTATTTAATTATATCAAAAACATCACTCGGCGTATAACTAATTGGCACACCCGTCTGGCAGTCCTCAACATCTGACACTATCCGCGACGAAATATTTGGTGATTTTACCCTAAAATGCTCTTTGAATAAATTTGCTATCTGTCCTGGCTCATTTACACCCTCAATGCTCACCGGCTTAGGATTCACATTTTTTGTTTGCTTCCAAAAATTTATAAAGTCTTTCTTTTTATGATTTTCAACTAACATAAACATAAACACTCACGCCTGTCACCCAGAGCGGTAGGCAGAGACTATGGACTTCCATTGGGCACGATCCTGACAGACCTCTCTCGCTTCCTCCACATCCATATACCCACGCATACACGCTCGTCGGTTAAAGGTACTCTTGATTTGGCCCATTTTCAATATATCGCCAATTTGGTCGATAAACTTTCGCCTAGGGCGTCCCTTCCCGACTGTGCCGTTCACCTCTGCAACATCAATTTGCTTTGTCACTCTTTCCTCATTCATTCTTTCTACATGACCAAACCACCGAAGCATGCCTTTTTTAATTCTGGCCACAACATCATCTAGCAAACCACACTCTTCATTCCTAACATACTCCTTAATGACCGCATTTCTACTGCATTTATTCAAAAACCATAACTTTCGTCTTACTTGCGTTCACTTTCATTCCCTTTTCTTTTAATGTCCTGTTCATTAATGTAACTATCATTTGCAACTCGGCCGCCGACGACGCAAGTATGACTTGATGATCAAGTCGGCGTACAAAAGGCATTTGACAGTTAACTCACCCATTCTTAAACCGCATTTTTCAACTTTCAAAGTTTGCAAACAACTGTCCATAAATAGGTTGAACAGCCACGGGGAAGCCACACAGCCCTGTCTGACACCTTTATGAATGCCAAACCAGTCCGAGTAGACCCCGTTCATCCAGACACAAGCACTGGAGTCCCTATAAAGAGATCTTAATGCCTGTATCAAGCCAGCGTTCAACCCAAATGAGTTAAGTGTTTGCCATAACACACCCCTGTCCACTCTGTCATAAGCCTTCTCCAAGTCCATGAACGCACAAAAAACTTTTTGGTTTTTGGCCAAAAACTTCTCCGCGATCATTCGCATGGAAAAGACCTGTACATCCCGCTTGCACATCCCAAAATTTTCAATCAGTTTCTTTCATAACTCTTTCAATTAGTACCTTAGCATACAGTTTCCCCACAATGCTAAGAAGGCTGATACCACGGTAGTTTTTACAATCCTGCTGTGATCCTTTTCCTTTATATATTGGGGCTATTACGGCTTTGTATGGTACCCGCTTAAGTTCCCAACATAAATTAAACAAGGTGTACAGCAGGTCTGCCACCACTCCTTCTCCAGCCCTTAGCATTTCGAGAGATACTCTATCATATTGGGCTGCCTTACCTGCTTTCATACTTTTCATTGCTTTCATTATTTCATCTATAATTATGTCCCTATCTATTTCCTCTTCTTTCGGAATTTCTATTTCATTTAATTCAAACGTCTCAGCACTCATAAACACGCTTTCAAAGTATTCCTTCCATCTCCTTAAACTCAAAACTTCAGAATACATATCTTCATTCAGAATACAGCCTTTCTGGTCTCGTATGGCATTAATTCTAGGCTGTTTTGAATGTCCCCTGGCAGTTCTTACGAGTTTACAGAACATTTTAATGTTTGCCTGGAAGTTATCCGATATTCTTCTATCATTCTTATCCGTTCTTTCTTGCTTTTTCTTTCAATTACTTCTTTTACTCTCTACCCTAGATGTCTAAAGACTGCCTTTTTCCTTTCAATATCATCATTCATACCGCTAAAATTACTGACATGTCTATTTTATTTTGGTATTCATTATTTTGACAAAATTTTAATTTCTGTTTATATAACTTTTTGGGTTCATACATTTCTTTGTACAATTTACCACCAATAGGCTTGCCATGCCATACCCAATTTATAAATTTCTGCCTAGCGTCCCGGTGAGCATCCTTGACATGTCTATTCCAGCCAACAATACCCTTTCTACACTTTCCCTTATTATAACTAGATACAGCGGTCTCTGACAATGTTGTCACAATTTTATTATACATTGTATCTATAGATTTTCTATGATTAAGGTTGTAACACATTTTATCGCAGCATAATGCACCTGTAGCCTTCTTTATTTGAAGTTACGTGTAGGTGCGTATAAGCTGGAGTAGTAGTAACTACAATTAAGTATAATATAAGAAAAACTGTAACTTGTCAATTTTGTTATGAGTTTTCTTCAAAAAAAAATATGAAAAATATCAAAGTAATGATACAGTTTCTACCAAAGTTGCCTTATTCCAGTCACATTATAGTATATTTTGTCCTCTTTGTTCACTGCGAGTGACCAAGTCATAGCTACTAACCCCCCCCCCGCCACGATAAGACGGGACCCCGTTCTGGGGGGATGCAGGTGGCAACCTGACTGCCAAGCGTGACAACAACGGCTAATATCCAACTTATTTCGTAATCTATGGAAGGAATCACAATGATGAACGGGAGTAGAAATATTATAGCAATGTAGAGGCGGCGAAATAGAAACAAATACCCCATTTTATCTCGTGGATGTCGTTAGAGGTGGACAGAAGGGAAACTGAAACAGTAGATGGGTGTCAGCGATTTCCTGATAACAGTGCAGAGTAATAAAAAGCTGCGGTTGCCAACCTACTCGCCAAGCGTGGCTACTACTGCAAATATCCGGCCTATTTGACAAACAATAGGAGAAGCCTATAAACAACAGTGGATAGGCCTATTAAAAGTAAAAAAAGTAGCTGCCTACATAAATCCCACTACTGGGGACAGCCCGCAGCAAGTTTTAGGACAAAAAAAAGTTGATTTAGTTGACTCCAACGCGGGTTGACCGACTTTACATAAGTATACCTAAAAATGATTTCTGAAATATTTTTTAACTTCTCAAATATGTAGGTTTTCTCGCGATATTTTGCTCGCCACCGAGAACGTGGTAAATCGAAACTTCAAAATGCAATTAAAATGGGATTGGCGTCGGTGCGGTTCGAATTTAGGTTGCTTACGTACAAAGACATTTAAATAGTAGTAGAAATAGACCGGATATCAGCAACAAAATAGTCACCTCTTACTTATGTTCTATAGGATATATTTCGGGTTTGTGTCATTTAGTCTTAGTGACATCGTCAAAAGCTCAAAACGCATTCTTTATTGGTATTGTAAGTCCCGATATGTAGCAAAAACTGAATGTGATTTCGGTTTATTATCGCAAGTATAATGTATATTTACCCCATAATTTTTAAATTTTATTATTTCTGGTAGATTTTTCTAGAACATTTACCATCATTGTAATAAGCGCCCTCTGTTATCTAGTAACACAACAAATGAGTTAGTGATTGACAACGTTTATCGATTGGTGTTATCGATAAAAATATTATACAGGAATAGTAATAATAAAAAAATATATATTTAAAAAAATAATAAAAATATTATACAGTATATTAAAACTAAAAAGTAAAGAAGCAGCTTACATACATCTTACGAATGTGCACAGGGCTGCTAATTACCTATGTCCAAAATAGTGGTTTCACACGTCCACGATTTTTTTAAAACTACTTATACATCAAGGTTTCGCCACCAAGTTATTCATTACTACTCCACTGAGCACGTGGAAAATAAGTAAATAAAAATTCGTTACCAGTTTCATTGGTCCTCGCGGGATCGAACTCTTTTGTTACTGTGCTTTGAAATCTTACGGCGAGCTACACAGCCCTCGTATTTGCTTAAATAAAACTCATAAAAACTGAAAAGAAGCTTATGTAATATTGTAGATCCCATCTACCTTAAGTATATTAAGTACACTTAATTTTATAGTCAATCAAACTATAAAATTAAGTGTACTTTAAGATGAAAATCTTAAAGTACATTTAATTTCCAATTACTAACATCAGACTTGATACAAAAAGAAGTTGGTGAATGAAATATTGCTATGTTTATAGACACTCAACATATTCAACTAAAGACATTCTGTCTTAATCACAGTTTTGTTAGTTATTTTGCTAAAAGTGACACTAACGATAAATCATCCCGACACCGGTTTGGATATTTTAAGTCTGACAATTTTTGATGCTAGATGAATAAGTATTGAATAGAATTCTCTTTAATTTCATCAGTTACTTATTATTAGTTTACTTAGCAGTAAGTAGATTATGAGATTAAAATATGAAAACAAAAACTGTACCCTCTATTACTCAGCGACAATGAGTTGATGTGTTACTGGGGGTAGCCCAATTACGCAACAAAACCGCCAACATTTATATAGTACATAACTTAGGCTTAAAGTGATGTAGATTCTATTAAAAATTCTGCTTCTGTCAAAAAAACGCTATCTTGAGCCACCTGCATGTTTTTCTAGGTCGTTACTCTATCTAATGAACCATACACTTCGTTTAGAACAAGGCTGCCACTCTAGAACCTTTTTTCCCCCATCATTTTCATTACATATTAGTTAACCGACCATAATCGGCTGTACTTAGTTGTAGCTAGCCAAACTTAGGTGTAACAACACTTCAACTTGTAGTTGTAATACACACACACACACACATATATATATACATACATAAATTCTAAAGAACTAAGGTACCCACAAGAAAGGAACTTTTTCAAAATCATGGGTAGCCGCAGTCACTTACCATCAGGTGAGCCGCAAGTTTGCCTTCTTTTCTATATAACAGCATTATAATAGACATCATTAAAATATTTCATTTTTGGAGTAATAATGTCCTAATTAAAATATTATAATATCATTAATTATTATGTATAATATTGCATTCACAGCTTCGCTTATCATATCACACAGTGTAATAACACCTTTATTTTAACCTTCGCTGTTATGCTGACACCTCCAATCCTGTTTCCTGAGTTATGCAAATGTTCCCGTATATATCTACATGTATAAGGATAACATATAGTTTAGTGGCGAGATCATATAATAATATTGTCGAAATGTTGCGCCATATGTGTAAAGTTTTTGTGTATGTTAGTATATGCAAGTAGGTGTTTGCGGACTTTATATGTTATCGTTTTTTTTTTAATAAAATATGATTTTATTGATTTTATCGCATGCAATTTTACTTCTTTTCATTTTTAATTACTGATATTTCTGCATCTAAAGTCACGGGGGGATTTGAGGCACTTAAAGTCCCGATATTTCAGAGTACTTTCGGATTTTAATTATTGAATTAGGTCCGATCTACGTCGAATGAGCTTACTTTATTTTAAAGTATTGCAATGGTATAATGGCGCCGTATTGAAGTGTAGAGATTCTTGATGTAGTTGTCTACGGGTCTCAGCATCCACTTACTTTCTGGTGGACTGTGTGTTCGTTTGCCACTCTTACATATATAAAGAAGTGAAATGTTATGATGAGTGCTTATCATTTACCGTAACCTACGTAAAATGACAATTACGTTGTCTGTATCGTTTAAAATATTTTCTCCCCACAAAGTCTAAGATCATGCTTGTTCAATCGCTCATATTACCCATAATTGATTATGCAGATGAGTATTACCCAGATCTGTCCCAAGATCTTTTGAACAAGCTGGAACGCCTTCTTAATAACTGTATAAGATTTATTTTTGAGCTTCGTAATTATGACCATATTTCGCAATATAGATCTAAGCTTAATTGGCTTACAATCCGGCAGAAGCATATTTCCAGAATATTGCTTGTTCTTTTTTCCATATTAAATGACCCATTTTCGCCTTCTTATCTTAAGAGTAAATTTCACTATCTCTCCTCATCTCATTATCATGATTCTACGTTCTTCTTCTAACAACAAAGTATGTATTCCAATTCACTTCACCGAGTTCTATGGTAACTTGGTGAAGTGAACTGGAATACTCCTTTACAGTTCAGGTTACACGCCTTTGGAACTCCTTCCCTGATGACATTAGAAAAGCTCCCAATAAGTTTGCTTTTAAAAAGTTGGTGCGTAATCATCTATTAAAGACAACGCTTCTTACATGAATCATCCATGTCATTTATATTTTGGACGTATATATTCATAGTTATTTATATGTACTATTTGTATATGTATGTTGATATGAATATATTTGTATGAATAGAATAGAATAGAATAATTTTTTATTCAATATTGATTATTACATAATTCTTATTGAAAGTCATTTTTTATTTACCACTGGTTCGGAAAATACCTCTGTCCTGGGAAGAACCAGCAAGAAACCCAGCGGGACTTTTTTTTTCAAACATATTTCACTTAACAATAATTTCATTTATACAATTTTTAAATGATTTTAATAGAACCAGCATGGTGGCGATCACCTTATTCCCAGGGGTTATTTTCATTCATGTATTCCTTGATATTATAATAACCCTTTTTGTACAGTTTTTCTTTAATAAAACTTTTAAACTTGTTTATTGATAAACTTTGAATATGTTCTGGGATTTTGTTGTAAAAGCGTATACATTGCCCCATAAATGAATTACTGATTCTGTGGAGTCTAGTAACTGGTATTACAAGCTTATGTTTGTTCCTAGTGTTTAAAGAATGCACATCATTATTGTTATTAAAGCTATTTATGTTTTTATGTACATACATTAGCTTTCATAAATATATTGCGATGCCAAAGTTAATATATTTATTTCTTTAAATTTTTGTCTGAGAGACTCTTTACAATTTAGGTTATAAATCGCCCGAACGGCTCTTTTTTGCAAAACAAATATAGCTTCAATATCAGTCGCATTACCCCATAGCAAAATTCCATAAGACATTACGCTATGAAAGTAACTAAAATACACTAATCTAGCTGTCTCAACATCTGTGAGACTTCTAATCTTTCTTACAGCATATGCTGCAGAACTAAGTCTGCTTGCTAATTTAGATATATGGGGGCCCCATTGAAGTTTCGCGTCAATAGTAATACCGAGAAAAACAGTGGTATCCACAAGACTCAACTCATCCCCATTTAATAGCACATTGGTATTCGAATGTTTTACATTAGGTATTGTAAATTTAATACACTTTGTCTTATTGCCGTTCAAGAGCATATTGTTGGCGTTAAACCAATGTACTAATTTCGATAGAGCATTATTTACATCGTCATAATTAATTAACTGCCGTTTGAGTTTGAAAATTAAAGAGGTATCGTCAGCAAATAATACTATATCGTGATTGTCCCCTACAAGATAAGGTAAGTCATTAATATAGATTAAAAACAGGAATGGGCCAAGAATCGAGCCCTGAGGAACGCCCATTGATACTACCGATCCGGAGGAACCTTTACCATTTATCACGACTTTTTGAGTTCTGTTACTTAAATATGAAGTAATAAGTCTAAGCGCCAAATTTTTTACACCGTAATGTTGTAGTTTCCTGATTGATGTTTCATGATGAACACAATCGAAAGCCTTGGAAAGATCACAGAAAACACTTAAGGCATCCTGTGAATTCTCCCAGGCATTAAAAATATATTTCATAAGCTCAACGCCGGCGTCAGACGTCGAGCGACCCCTTGAAAATCCAAATTGGTTTTTATGAAGTAATTTATTTGTATTAAAAAAATTAACAATTGATCCAAAATAATTTTTTCAAAAATTTTACTAAGAGTTGGTAGTACAGAAATAGGTCTAAAATTAGCGGGGTCCAATGTACTACCAGATTTAAATAAAGGTATTACTTTACTATACTTCATTAAATCAGGAAACACACCAGAATTGATACAAGTATTAAAAATAATAGCAAGATGAGGTGCAATTAAATCTATTATGGACGCAATAACTGTCACGGAAATCCCCCACAAATCTGCGGTTTTCTTTTCATCAATGGTTTTGAAGTATTTTATAATATCTTGCGGTAACACTTTTTCAAATCTAAATTCTTTTAAACAGATATTAACATTCTGTTTGAGTAATGACTCGGCGACAGTTGGAGAAGAATTCAAAGACTCTGTTATCAAAATAGGAATATCAGTGAAATATTTCTCAAACACCGCTGCGACTCCTTGATTTGATTTAGTCAATTCATTGTTAATTTTTAATTGATAGTTTGCGTTACGAGGTTTTTCATTACCGGTTTCGCTGTTAATTATACTCCACGTCATTTTAATTTTATTCTTAGCCATCTTAATTTTGTTGCTAATATGTAACGATTTGGCTGTGGAGCAAACTTTTTTAAACATTTTAGAATAATTTTTGACATATTCTTTAAAATCACCTTCGTCTGCTTTTATGAATTCCCACTGTCGCCCACTCATTAAATACCTTGCGACTGTTTCCGGAGAATGTTTTAGAAGTAAATGTTTTTTTAAATTCATTGCTTATAAGGGTAAATAATTCTCCATATAAAAAGTCTGCATTGTTCTTATAAGAAAGCGATGGAAGGTTTTTTACCATATTACTTCTAAATCTCTCCAGGCGTTTTGCATTAATAGGAACAAACACAATTTTCTTAATTTCCTGTTTTTTGTGCATATAAGGTAATGAAACCAGTTGTCCACAGTGATCTGAACTAAGTTTTTGAATTATTGATTTGTTGATTGGTACAACACCTGTAAAAATATTATCAATACAAGTTGCACTACACCCTGCAATTCGTGTAGCTTCAAAGAATAAATTATCAAGATTATAGGATTTGAACAAAGAGCAAAATTTAATACTGATGGAAGAAGTTTCCAGGAGATTGATATTGAAGTCTCCACACACTACTACTATGCTTATGTATGTATGTATATATTTGTATACATGTATAGATAGAAGATATTTTTATACTTTATTTATTGCATATATTAGTAAAATGTATATGTAACGTAATTAATTATTATTTTTATTTTGTTTTTATTCTATATTGCTACACCTACTTCAAATAATCACCACTCCCATGGGTTGACTGGTAGAGAATGCCTCAAGGCATTAAGCCCGCCCTTTGTACTCTTTTTTTTTTAAGGAATGCAATAAAGAATAAATAAATATGAAACAATTAATTTAAGAGCTTTAATTCTTACACCGTAGTGTTGTAGTTTCCTGATTAATGTTTTATAGTTAACACAATCGAAGGCTTTGGAGAGGTCACAGAATGTACCCAAAGCATCCTGTGAATTCTCCCATGCTTTAAAAATATATCTAATCAGCTCAACACCAGCATCAGTTGTCGAGCGACCTCTTGTGTAACCGAAGTGATTTTTTTGAAGAAAATATTTATTTAATAAAGAAATTAACATTTCATTAATTATAATTTTTCGAAAAATTTTAATAAGTGTTCGCAGTACAGAAATTGGTCTAAACTTTGCGGGGTCTAATGTACTATCGGATTTAAATAATATTATACTTGTGTAATCATCGTAGGTAAATCTTTGTTTCAGAGAGCACGAAGGATCTGTGACAGTAAACTCCTGGCCACCGAGCTCCAACACGTCAAGCAAGTTTTGCACAACAATAAGCTTCGGGTCCCGCGCCTACGTCACATTCAACGAGTGAAGCCGGCCACAGTCGAGCGAGTGCCTGCTGTACTGCCATATGTCAGAGGTGTCACTGACAAGATTGGCTACATCTTGAAGCGTGCTTCCATTAAAACACACTTCAAGCCGCCGATGAAGATTAGTCCGTTTTTACCATCAGTCAAGTGTAATGTTCCTCTGCAAGATGCAGGAGTGTACAAGCTTGATTGTGAATGTGGTCTCTCTTATATAGGACAAACTAAAAGATCCATAAAACCCGCGTTAAAAACACATAGCTGATGTAAAGAATCGACGCTACGGGAAGTCTGCAGTCTGTGAACACGTACAGGATCGCCCCCGTCACTACATTAGATTTGATAGACCACGAATACTCGCTAAAGAACACCGATTCCTTCCAAGGATGATTCGCGAGGCTGTTGAAATAAAAAAAATATCCTATTTTCAATAGAGAAGATGGCTGGGTGCTACCATCTGCTTGGGATCCCATAATTAATAAAATTAAATCCCAACCCAAGCATACAGCTGCAAGACTTCATGATACTGTAAGTTCATACTGCGTCGACCGGAACAAAAATTAATAATTTTTAATCTGGAGGTAGCCGTGGTTAACTATGACATTGGAACGTCATATAGCTCAGTCCCCCCGTGACCATGGGTGCTGTAAACTGCTCGAAACGTCGGGAATATAAAATAAGTTAATATACGCGATAAAATGCGTAAAATTAATTTTATTTAAAAACACCATATTCGATACTATAGTTCGGCCGTTCAGAGAATGCGTTCCTGACACCTATCAGTTAGTCACGACTAGTGATGGGCACAACATAACACTGAGTTCGTTACCGTTCCTCCAAAATGAACAGCTGAGTTATTTTTAAGATTATTTTCGTTTTAAATTGGCGGAATCATTTAAAATTTATACTTTAGTTATTTAAGTGGAAACCAAAAAAAGGTAATATTAATATAATAAAACTGTTTTATTTATTCTTTGTTACAAAGTTACAATCTGTATTTCTATGCAATAAAGTACAATGGATTGAATGTGCGTACAGAATATTAATCAGACTACGATTCGCTTGAGGAGGTGGTGTCTTCATCATCATCTTCGGCTACATGTATAATTATATTATTATCAATAACAGAATCAATCCTGATATCTCGGTCAAAATGTTCCACAATCAGGTTTTTAGTCTTCTCAACAACCTTTGCCCAGTCATCTCTTGTGACTTCCCCGCAGGCTTCTTTTAATAGGGTCATCATCTTTTTCGTGCTGAATGGCGGAGAAGTATTGTGGCGGGTGGCGTAACCTTTTATTTGAGCCCAGATTAGCTCAATCGGGTTATATTGGCAATGATCCGGTGGAATTCTTAGAACACGATGACCGTACTCCAGAGCCAGTTCATCGATTTCGTATCGCACATTTGCCGCTTTATTTTCTTTAACTAATTTAATTAGCTCTGGTTTTAGCATCTGCATATTTGCGTCAATGCCTTTTGCTTGTAACCAAGCCACCATTTCTTCTTTTTTATTAGCTTTAGTAGGTGGTTTCTGTATTTAAACCGAGTGATAGGAGGCATTATCCATGAATATTACAGAAGGCTCTGGTAGGCTGGGCAAAAGCACGTTCTGGAACCACTCTTTAAATGTAGTGGCGTTCATTTCCTCGTGGTAGTCATTTGTGGTTTTTGATTGAAATGAAAAAATGAAAAAAATAACGCGTTCTCCACAAAGCCGTATTTTGCAGAACCTGCGTGGCATAATATCAGACGGGCCCCCTTACCCATTGGTACTTTCGACGTCGACGCTTGTGTATCATCCATCCAAGAACGGGAAACCGTGTGATTGGCGTTTAGCCATGTCTCGTCAATGAACACGACATTATCCCAGTTGTCAATATTTTTTGCTTCTCTCAAAAAACTTATCCGTTTTAAAATTATATCGTATCGTTCTAATAAAATTTTTCTTTTGTCTGTTTTTTTATACGAAAAACCAATATCTTTTAAGATTTTGGTTAAATCAGTTTACCCCCGCTAAACAGACCAACTTCTCTTAACGATGCCAAAAGCTTCTTCCTGTTGAGATATACATTTCTGGAATAGTAACCATATATATGATTTCTGATTGCATCGGCGTCAAAGGTGTCAATATCTGTCACGGGTTTAGTTCTACGGTTCTTCTTCGGAGTACGTAAAATTTTATCTTCCGTGCCAGTAGAGCCGAACTTTTCTTTATTAATATTTGTTATCGTTCGTTTGCTAACTCCAAGCGCCTGAGAGACGCGTTCTTGTACTTGTTCGACAGGTAACAAGGGTCCGCCATTTTGCCGCTCCCGCTCAAAGTAAGCTTGCAGCTAGATGATTAACTAACGGGCTCCTTTTTTCAATGGTTGTCCACGTTTAGGCATGATTATGCACCAAAAGTAAAAAGGACGCAATACAAAACACAATCGAAGTCCGATTTAGTGCCGATGTCAGTTTGAAAAGCAGAAACAGTCCATTAAACGAAAGCCGGGTAATCAAATAAAAACAGATCGAAAACACTTGAAAAACGTGGTCTATGCGCACGAAACGACAACAGACGACTGTTTTAGCGTCGCAAAATGGCGGCCCATAACACCATTTGGGGTTACCATTTTCAACCTAAATATAAAAAATGCTACTTTCTTTCGCGCGTTCGGTTTGGTCGTAGTTTTATTTTTATATTTAATAAAAGCTATCTTATAGTCCATTATTTTCATATTCTTAAAAAGAAAAACAAAACGTATTATTTTATAAAGTATAACTGTATAAGAACAGATTACGATACTGTTATTGCCTGTTACTGTTAACACACCACTACAAATATAAAGCGCTGACATAACCTTGTAATAGCGCAGTATAGATTTAGAAAAATATTGTTTACCAAGTTATTTGACACTCAGTTTGTCACAAAATTATAACATTCATTGATTATTGATATAATAATTTGGTTTTAATGCTCATCAATTGTTAAACCGGTAAACAACCAGCATAAATATTTTTATCGTAACTGCAACGTTACGTCGTCAGTTCAATCGCGACGTGTCAGGAACGCATTCTATGAACGGCCGAACTATAGTACTAAAATAATAGCTAATTGAGGTGCGATTATATCTATTATAGACGCAATAACTGTAACGGAAAGCCCTTACAGATCTGCAGTTTTTTTAATATCAATAGTTTTAAAATATTTTACAAAATTTTTGTTGATATTTTATGTAATGTAAAATTCTTTGCACACACATTTACATTTTGTTTAAGTACTGATCTGACGGTAGGAGAAGAATTCAGTTTCTTTGTGGTTTAGGTTGGAATATAAGTAAAAGATTTCTCAAAACCATTGCAACATCCTGATCTGATTTAGTTAATTTGTTGTTAAAACTTAACCGGTAGTTTGAATTGCGAGAGGTGACCTTACCAGTGTCACTATTAATTACACTCCACATCATTTTAATTTTATTAGAAGCCGTCTCAATTTTGTTGCTCAAATGTAAAGACTTGGCTGTGGAGCACACTCCTATAAATATTTTTGAATATTTTTTTACATATTCTCTAAATTCGACGCTACGACTATATGACCTTTCATGGTAAAGTACATATAACCTTTGTCTACTCTTATGGACTCCAACTGTCGCCCATTAATTGAATGCCTAAATTGAAAGCTTAAAAAATGTTCCATACAAAAAATTGGGATTATTTTTTTATGAAAGTGATGGAAGTTTCTTCGCTATGTTACTTCAAAACTTCTCCTAGTACATTTACTGGAACAAACATAACTTTCTTATCTACTTGCTTTTTGTGAACATAAGGTAACAAAACTAACTGTTTACAGTGATCAGAACTCAATTTTTGAATTACGCAACGGCTCAACATTTGTAAAAATGTTATCTATACATGTTGCACTACATTCAGTCATAAGCGTTGGCTCTAAAAATAAATTAATAAGACCATATGATTTAAACAATGATCTGAATTTAATATTGGTGGAGGAAGCTTCTAGAAGATTGATATTAAAGTCTTTTTTATAGGAGAGGGGGCAAATGAGCATGCGGCTCACCTAATGGTAAGTGACTACCGCCACCCATGAACAACTGCAACACCAGGGGAACCAGGGGACTTGCAGATGCGTTGCCGGCCTTTTAAAAAGGAGTACGCTTTTTCTTGAAGATCCCTAAGTCGTATCGGTCCGGAAAAATCGCTGATGGTAATCGATTCCACAAGGAATTTGTGCGAGTAAGAAAATATCTTCTAAATCGCACAGTGGTGGACCGCCAATCATCCGGATGATGTGGATGGTATCGGGAGTTCTGCCGCGATGTGCGTTCGTGAAATATGGCGGCTGGGATTAATCCGGACAATTCCTCAGAGCACTCCCCGTGGTAGATGCGAAAGAAAATGCAAAGGGATGCAACATCTCTTCGCAGTGCCAATGAATGGAGCCGATCCGAAAGGACTCGGTCGTCGACGATTCGAGCCGCTCTGTGCTGGATGCGGTCAAGTGGAAGGAGCTGGCACTGGGGAGCCCCTGCCCAGAGATGGGAACAGTATTCCATGTGAGGCCGAACCTGCGTCTTGTAAAGTTGCAGGCGGTGTGCCGGCATGAAATACTGTCCCGCTCTGCTGAGTACGCCAATCTCTTTAGAGGTCAATTTGGCCTTCTCTTCCAAGTAACCACGAAACTGCACGTCACTCGATATATCGACTACGAGGATTCCGATACCGGCTGAAGCAAGAAATGGAATGCCTTGAAACTGAAGAGATACGACAAAGGGGTTCTTTTTAGCGGTAAACGCGCAGACTTTTGTCTTCTGAGGATTAAACTGGATTAGATTTAGTCGCCCCCAATCCGAGACTTTGTTCAGCAAAATTCGACTTCAGACACAAGTTTGTTCCGGTACTCGGCGACGTTTTCCTGAGAAATATTGGTACGGCCGGTGTATAGAGCATCACCAGTGCTGCCATCCGCATAGCAATGAATGTTACCAGTTAGCAACATATCATTGATATGCAGAAGAAACAGCGTTGGTGATACCACACAGCCTTGTGGAACACCAGCGTTAATAGGCTTGTAGTCGGAGCATGCACCGTCTACAACGACCTTGATGCTCCGATCTGCAAGGATCGATCGATGATCCAATCGCACAATTTCTCGGGAAGCCCATAGGAAGGGAGCTTCGAAAGAAGCGATTTGTGCCAAACCTGAACGAAGGCCTTCGCAATGTCCAAACTAACGGCCAACGCCTCCCCCTTGGACTCTACTGCCTCCGCCCATTTATGGGTCAGGTAGACCAGAAGATCACCAGCTGATCGACCCCGATGAAAACCGTATTGGCGGTCACTAATCAGCTGGTGATCCTCAAGGTGCCGCATGAGCTGGCAGTTAATAATGGATTCCATTATTTTGGAAAACAAGGAGGTGATCGTGATAGGCCTATAGTTGGACGGGTTTGAGCGGTCGCCTCTTTTAGGGATCGGGTGGACAAAAGCTGTCTTTCATGAATTCGGGACTACGCCTTGGGAGTAGGAGTACCGGAAAAGACGTGTTAGGACCGGTGCCAACTCCGGAGCACACGTCTTCAGCAAAATTCGGGGGATTCCATCAAGTCCACTCGACTTCTGGATGTCCAGGGAGAGGAGTGCTTTGCGAACCGAGCGCTGTGAAAACAGCACATCCGGCAAGGAGCACTCACACCGCGGGATGGTCGGCGGTGTTTCCCCCCCCCCCATCAAGAGTCGAGTTGGACGCAAAAAGGGAGCCTATAAGGTCGGCTCTGTCTTTTGCGGCTTGGGCCAGTGAGTCGTCCTCCCTGTGCAGAGATGGTAGTGATGGCTTACAAAAATTCCCATGGAAAGCCTTGGCGAGAGACCAGAATGCACGGGTTCCCGAAGGAAGGCGAACTAGTTTCTCGCCAATTCTGCCTATGTGCTCTGACTTTGCCTTGGCAATAACTCTTTTGAAGGACCTGGAGGCGAAGTTATACTTCTTTTTAAGTGTGCTGGTGTTTACATCCCGAGTCGCTTAAGCCGCAGCCCAGGCTTGATAACACTTCTGCTTACTGCGTAATGCAGTCTTACAGGAGCGACCAAACCAAGGCTGAGATCTGCTTCCGATGGGTACCACAGATGATGGAATAAATAGTTCCATTCCCTGTAGCACCACATCAGTGACAGAGTCAGCAACAGCGCTGGGATCATCCGGCGAGAAGCAAACCCGCATCCATGGGTAGGATGCAAAGAAAGACCGGATTCCGTCCCAATCCGCCGACCTGTAATGCCAAACACGGCAGCAACCTGCAGAACGCAACCGTGAGGGGAGCGTGAGTGGCACCACACTCCGGATCAGACAATGGTCCGAAGAGCCGAGAGGAGCATCGACGGAAACCTGATATCCGTCCGTATGAGAGGTCAGCAGAAGGTCCAATAGGGAAGGTGTATGATCCTCCAAATCTGGAATCCGCGTAGGCGAAGTAACCAGTTGTGTCAGACCATATGCCAAAGCAAAGTCATAAACAGATCTCCCCGCATGATCGGTTAAACGTGAACCGAGCCATTCGGCATGGTGGGCGTTAAAATCGCCAAGGATCACGATATTAAAGTCTCCAAATATTACAACAGATTTAAAGTAAAAGTAAAAGTATAATATACTTCATTGTACACCAAGGAACATATTATAATATTTATATATTTAAAGGGACATTGGTAGAACAGGCGGTCTTATCGCTAAAATAGCAATCTCTTCCAGGCAACCTTAGGGCAGAGGATACTATTTTTAAAAGATAGCGGAAGGGTTGTACAGAATATAATATAGAAAGATAAATAGAAGAACATAAGTGATTAAAGGAAAAAAAGTAAATGACGACAGGTAGTAACTTAAGAGGAAAGGTAATAAACTTTTAATTTATTTTTAAATATAGGAAGAGATTTAGATTTTTTAATATGTAAGGGGAGAGAATTCTATAGTCGTATAGCGGTAACCGTATAAGAATTAGAATAGAAGGAAGAGGAATGTCTAGGAGTACTTAGAAGGAGATTATTTTGAGATTGTAGAGGTAAAGAGTGTAAACTACTTAAATATATAAATCGGTCTTTCAAATAAGAAGGAGTAGTCGGATTGAACAGAATGTAGTAAAGAAGATGAAGAATGTGAGTATTCCTGCGAAGGCGAATTGGTAGCCACTTGAGCTTTTGGCGGAATTCGGATTTGTGGTCATACTTTCGTAACCCAAATATAAACCTTATGCAATAATTTTGAAGCCGCTCAAGTTTATTAAGTTTCTCGACTGTTAGGTCAAGATAACAAGTGTCCGCGTAGTCAAGGATCGGTAAAAGAAGAGACTGAGCCAGCGCAACTTTAGTAGTAATGGGGAGAACATTGCGTAATCTTCGAAGTGAACCAACTGCGGCAAACATTCTTCTACTTATTTCACTCACTTGCGGTGCCCAAGACAAAGTCTGATCGAACATACATCATACATCCCATACAGTGACAAAGTTAAGAATTTAGGTATTATATTCTTAACTTTGTCACTGTATGGGATAAGTGTCCCTTCGAATATGACTGGCGGGAGCAGCGACAAAGTTAACCGAGAGATTATTTTCGAACTCCCAATAATAATGGCTTGAGTCTTCGATGGGTTGACTTTAAGCCCAAATGAATTACACCAATGAGAGATACGAATACGATTTATCCTGTTTATTAAGCTTAACAAAAACTTCATGCATATTTTATTCAAAAATATCGTATATAGAACTTGGGGATCTATAGACGCTCACAACAATGAGGTGCTCAGAATAGAATAGAATAGAACAGAATAATCTTTTATTCAATATTGATTATAAGTAATTATTATTGAAAGTAATTAATTACTTTACCACTAGTTCGAAAAAATCCTCTGTCCTGGGAAGAACCAGCAAGAAATCCAGCGGAACGATTTTTTAAAATAAATTTTTACAATGATTACAAACTATTTACAAAATTTATTTTAGAAACAGCTTGGAAGCGACCATCTCATTCCCAATATAAACGAATAATTAATAATTGATTTATTATCAACCATGTATTCATTTATATGATAATAACCCTTTTTATACAGTTTTTAACTAAATATTTAAACTTGGTAATAGAGATACCTTGTATATTTTCTGGGACTTTGTTGTAATAGCGTATATATAGCCACAAGAATGAATTACTGAATCTGTGGAGTCGAGAGACTGGTATCACTAGTTTGTGCTTGTTCCTAGTGTTTACAGAGTGTATACTCGTATCACTTTTTTTACTAAAACTATCTTTGTTTCTGTGAACATACATAAAATTTTCATAAAATACTGAGAGGCAAAAGTTAATATATTTATTTCTTTAAACTTTTCTTTAAGATACTCTCTGGGCTTAAAGTTGTAAATAGCTCTTATGACACTCTTCTGCAAAATAAAAATAGTTTATAAATCAGCCGCATTTCCCCATAGCAAAATAATATAGAAATAACTGAAATAAACTAATGTAGCTATCTCGACACTAGTGAGATCTCTGATCTTTTTTACAGCATTAGCTGCAAAGCTTAGTCTGCTTGCTAGTAAGGATATATGGGGGCGTCACTGAAGCTTTGCGTCAGGAGTGATGTCAAGAAAAACAGATGATTCAACAGGGCTTAGTTCTTCCCCAATTAAAACACATTGGTGTTCAGATTTTTAAAATTCTTTGTTGTAAATTTATTATTTAGTTTTATTGTCGTTTAAATGTATATTATTAACGTTAAACAAATGCACTAATTTTGATGTAGCATTATTCACTTCGTCACATTTAAATGATAGACGTTTAAGTTTAATAATCAAGGAGGTATCGTCAGCAAATAATACTATATCATGATTATACCCTACAAGAGAAGGTAAGTCATTAATATTTACACTAAAATAGGAATGGGCCAAGAATCGAGCCCTGAGGGACAATCATCTTTATGGACAACCCGGAGAAATTTTACCACTGATAATAACTTTCTGCATTCTATTACTTAAATATGTGTCGGAGATTCAGCAAAGGATCTCAATTTTAATCTCGGAAATACATCAGGATAGCGTTAATTGTTAAAAGTAATAATAGTGTGAGAGCGGATGTTGAACTTGCTCTCTTGGTCACGCAAAATTAATTATTATCGGTAATAAAACAGTGTAACACGTCCCCGCCACAATCACACACCAGAATAACGTGAGGTACGTAATTACACGATAACGCCAAGGTATGCAAACTAACAGCTACACTACCTATCTCAGTGTAACACAGGACATCCTCTCAGCAACACCATCTTCCTCGTCTGCACGGTGCCTACAGTGAACTTTATACTGCACAAAAAGCTGGGGGTTTCCAATGTTCAGTAATACATATAATATGAATATTGTTGCTATTTAAGAACAATTCAATTTCTAGCTCTTTGCTTATCATGCCTTGTATATTCTGATCATGATTCTGTATGGTCATACAGTTAAGAATTTGTAAGCTAGATTTTAAATTGTTTAAATTATTATTATAACTGCTAGAAATTACCTCTATTGTCTCATTTTCTAATTTAAATTACTTGGGACTGATTCAAAATTACATAATAAGTCCATTATACTGCTCAATAAAAGCAGATGTCTGTGTAGCCAAGGCCTTAGCTGAGATAATATTTAAACAATAAGATAGTACATTTGCTATCTGTCTTAAATTATATTTGGATAGATCATACCTATCTTTATTAAAGTTGGTAAAAATTACTTCGCGTACATCCGCTCGATAAAATAAAATGATATGTCTTACCTAGTTTGAAGAGCACCTCCCGCCCTCCTTCAATTGCGTGCACTATCACCGTCACCACTAATCCCAGCACCACTACTCCCAACACCACTACACTAGGAAAGACACACCACTCACAACAATACGACACGTGTTTCGCCTCTACACGAGGCATCTTCAGGTAATCTAGACTTTGCAGTGGCTGACCGCTATGACCTATCTTTAGTCAAAAATTTCTTAATTAAATTATTTATGTCTATTAAATTAATTATATTATTATCAGTATAACAATTAAATGTCAAGTTTAAATTGTTATTGCATGAAAAGTTTATTTTATTGTCCTGTGGCCAACCATATATGTACGGCTATGTAATCAAGATAATTTTACGTACATTTAAAGTATTCAGATGTTCAATATATTTTAATAATTCAGTTTTGTTTACATTGCCTCTTATACCAACAAGAATTATTAATGTGCTATTAGGGCAAAGCTGACTAGTTAAAACTTTATTCATTATATGACTAATGATTGCTCCAGGCTACAATAATTACTAACCAGATGTCCTTTTAAACAGTTTTTTAACATCATGCTCAAATTTATGCCTATGTCATCACAATACATAATAACTTTTATTTTTTAATATTTAAATTACTTTTTAAGTTAATATTCTTTGTCATGGCACTGTCATAGAGTGTACCTAGGTGAAAATAATGAGTCCTTACTGTTATCATTATTATTTACAAATATTGTCCCCGATGAACCTGGTATGGAGCGCTGATACTCACTCTGATGTTTCATTAAGGAGTCAAAGCGCTCCTCATTATAATAACATGACTTTACCAAATCATTCCTGGCCAATATGTGTTCTTTTATCTCATACTGAGCCGATGCATATTTATTTCATACTAGCTGTTCCTCGCGACTTCGCCCGCGTGTAAGTTAGGGTTTTAATTTCGTTGCGCGGAACCCTAATTGTTTTTCAAAAATATAAATAGCCTAAGTTACTCCTTCTAACATGAGCTATCAACCAGTGAAAGTCCCGTCAAAATCGGTCCAGCCGTTTCGGAGATTAGCCGCAACAAACAGACAGACCGACAGACAGACAGACGGACAGAAAGACAGACAGACAAAAATTTTAAAAATTCTGTTTCTGTTATAGGTGCCGTATATACTTTTATATGCAATTAGTAAAAAGCTGTTATTTTGACATTACAAACAGACACTTCAATTTTATTTATTTGTATAGATAATTTGTAGGGAGTTTTTAAGTGATAAAATTGTTGAATTTAGACACTATATCAGTCTCATAACAGTTGTGCCGTGTAGTGGCGGTCAAGAATATCCACTACCCCATATCCTACCGTGGGTGTCGTAAAAGACGACAAAGGGAAACAGGCGGGAGATGGGCAGCAGCATCTTCCTGATAATAGCCAAAATTACAATAAAAAAACTGCGGTTGCTAACCCGCTCGCCAAGCGTGCCCACTATGGCAAATACCCCCCAATGAATAGAGCAACAAACAGACGGCCCCCAGTCCCCGGCGGCCCCGCTATTCCTGGCTACGGTGGCGACCATGGTAACGGCGGGGCAGGGGGTGCTAAGAATCTCTGGTGGAGGTTTTTTCACGGAACTGAGACGTGGTCCTTCACTGCTGGCCGTATGAGGAAGCTCAAGGTCGCTCAGCGAGCTATGGAGGAGGGCTATGCTCAGAGTTTCTCTGCGTGATAAACTTAGGAATGAGTATATCTGCAGTAGAACCAGAGTAACCGACATAGCTCAACGGATTAGTAAGCTGAAGTGGCAGTGGGCCGGCCATATAGCTCGAAGAACCGACGACCGATGGGGAAGAAAGGTTCTTGAGTGGCAGCCTCGTACCGGTAGGCGAAGTGTAGGGCGACCCCTCACGAGATAGAGTGACGACCTGGTAAGACATGCGGGAAGTCGATGGATGCAGGTGGCTCTGGACCGTGCTTTGTGGCATTCTTTGGGGGAGGCCTATGTTCAGCAGTGGACTTGTGAAGGGCTGTAATGATGATGATGATGATGAACAGTTGTTCATATTTAACACCTCAATTAATTGAACATAATTTAAGTTTATTAATAAAGTTTTGCTTTTCTTTACATACATTAATATAATTAATGTTAAAAATTATATAAATGTATTGATTTTTGCACTTTCCTAATATATTTATTAATTTTATGTATTTCTTTAATTTTCTTCTACTGCAGGTGATCCTTGCTGCTTGCTGTTCTTGACGTGACATAATCATCATCGGTCAAATCGATTGTTGTGGAGGGTTGCAATGCCTTAGAAGATTCACATTCTATGAACTCATTGAACAGACTTTGAGTTTGGGACGCTTTCAAGTTATCTATTGTTTTAATTGCACAATCTACTCATTAGCCTCACTTAACTGAAACTGCAATGTAGCAATTAATCCGAGGGATTCTTCATATTCATTGCTGCATTGGTGAAACTTATCGACTGTTCATTGAAGTTGATCCCTTTCTTTAAAAAAAAGTATATTCTTTATGCAACTTAATATCAACCATATCACTTTTAGCTCAGTATTTTAACGTGGTAGAGCAATGCTGCAGCTATATTAATAGTATAGTTGTAACACGAATGTGTCGGCTCGACCGGGGAAGGACCGCGCTTTCACAGAATACCAGCGTAAAATAGCAGCTTAATGCTGCTGTGTTTCGTATGGCGAGTGCAGAGAACCAAAGACCCTTTTCACTAGAGAAGAGGCATTCCATCTTAGTCCACATGTCTGACAACGCATCTGCATTTTGATTCGCAAACGAGGATAGATGTGTATGGGCTGGAGCAATCACTTATCATCAGGTGGACTGTGTGCTCGCTTGTCACCCTAATTATATAAAAAAATATTATTTCCTTTTAATTTTCATCCCTTTCTTTACACACCAACTCACACTGCTCCTTTGACGCCTTAAGTTCTTGAAGCGCCATTTGAAGTTGGTTCTCCAATTGGCGCGTTTTGGCGTTGCGTGTATTCATTTTACTATTAAGTATAAATAGCAAAAGAAAACAAAGAAAAAAAAAACCGAAGAAGCAGAGTAAATAAATGTATGGGTTTAATTACAGATCTTAAATTAAATTATCATGTAAATAATGCAAAATGAAATCCACAACAACACTTACATAATAGGTAAATCTTAAAATGTTAAAGGGATAACAAGAATTACACTTACAGTAAGTTTAAACGATGTTCGTTACAGCTGTCATTTTTGGTTATAACAATAAGCACACTGACCTCTATATATACAAGGGTCAGTGAACAAACACAATTTAATTAAAACACTTATGACTTTTACTAATTTTACAAATACAAATAAGTCGTATTTGACAACTGTAACTCAAAATTGAGGCGGATATTATCAATTTAAAATATTTAATTTTTTTAAATAGTTGGGAGCAAGTTTTTTTTATAGGATAGGGTGACAAACGTGCACACAGTCCACCTGATGGTAAGTGGTTGCTGTGACCCACAGATATCCACATCTATCCTTAATAAAGTATCAAAATGCAGATGCGTTGTCAACCGTGAGGACTAAGACGGAATGTCTCTTTTCCAGTATAAAGGGTTTTCCGGTTTTCTACACTCATCATACGAAACACAGAGGTGTTAAGCTGCTATTTTACGCTGGTATTCTGTGAGAGCTTGGTTCTTCCCCGGTCGAGCCGACCCATTCGTGCTCCAACTATACTACAAATATAGCTGCAGCATGGCTATACCACGTAAAGCCTTTTACAACTTAAAAGTATCTTACAAATTGTCACCGGGGCTGCCACAGATGAAAAAAAATCACTCACCATATCGCAGCATTATACCACTATACTACCAACGGTATACTCCTGAATTATGTAAATTGAAGATACATTTAGTGGGGTCACCGATGAAATTTACAATGCAAATGAAGATAGCAACTAGCTGATTAGTAAATATTGGATAAATCAATACTACGGACTGTTCGAAGCTAATTGCACTGGTTGCAGGATTATAATGACGTCACGTGGATTAAGTCCATATATTTTTGCACTAGCTGTGCCCGTGGCGTAGCTCGCGTATATACGTTTTACATAAAGAATTTGTCGTTTAGGTAAGAGAATATTAAACGATTTATATCATTACTGTATCAATAAGTGGTAACAAAATAAATCGTTATCATCAAAGTTCTAAGTCGTTTATGATAGAGCTTCTGTGTAAACGACGTTAGAAGTAGGCTTAGCCAGGGTGTACACAAAAAGGTTACGGGGGCTACTAACGCGGGAAAAAGCAACAGAGAGTTGGCCATGTGCAAAACAGTCAGTACTTAGGTGCACTCCTACAACGCGTAAAGTTTGACCTTGCGCTTTATTTACGGTCGTCCCATAACACACGATGACTGGGAACTGAACGCGCTTAAAACTGAAAGGAAAGTTATTTCTTAATAGAGCGATTTTGGGCAGTGCTGTCAGATCAAAAAACTCATTCAGAGCTAGGAAAACACAAAAAGCGCTAGATTTCATGAAAACAGCGCTTCAAAAAAGCCCTAGATTTCGCGCTAAACTAACTACAACAAACAGTGGTAGAGCCACGCGGCAGCTTTTGCGGTCACACGGATGGGCCGGCTCGAACCGGGGTGGTACCACGACCTCACAGAATACCAGCGTGAAGTAGAGGTTTACCTCTGCGTTTCGCTTGGTGAGTGCAGGTGGCCGGAGGCCCTTTTTCTACACGCATCTGCATTTTGATTTGTAATAGAGGATAGATGTAGATGTCTATGGGCCGCAGCAACTACTTGTCATCAGGTGGACTGTGTGCTCGTTTGTCACCCTTATCCTGTAAAAAAAAACAACATTAAGTTTTTTTTGTGGCAATATATTTTTGATGTATCAATACTTCGCAGGCCATCGACTTATTATGGCAATTGCTGTCAACAGTAGTTAGTACTGTACGAACAATTAAAATGTCATTAATTGTTTTAAAGTGCAATGTATTTCGCAACTTCTTTGTGTTGTAACTTCTAAGTAACTTTTAACTTAGCTGTACTCTAAACAACTGACTGAAACTGAATAAAGCAAAATAAATACGTTGCCAAAACCATGAATGAAAACTTTAATAAAGGGGATTTTTCCGCTTATAGTCCTCGGTAAAAAAAATCAAGTTGATCATCCTAGGGGGAGCCGGGAGATCTATCACAGGAGCACAGGGTATCCTAGTTTGGACTCGTCTCCCATGCTCTTTGTTTTGTGAAAAAAATATGTTTGAAAGAGATAAACTGCAATGTACTATTTGTGGGAAAAAATAATAAAGGTCATTATTATTATTATCGGTAATGTGGACTAACAGTGCTGCTATCAAATAGTTAGATAACCTGCTAGTCGCTACAATTTTGAAATGTGTGCTAAATACACCAAAAAGCGCTGGATTAAGAGCTAGGTGCTAAAATTTTGAAATGCGCGTTATACATTCCAAAAAAGCGCTACATCTAGTTCACAAAGCGCTAAAACAACAGCTCTGATTTTGCGTATATTCATCATCATCATTCATTATTACAGCCCTTCACAAGTCCACTGCTTAACATAGGCCTCCCCCAAAGAATGCCACAAAGCACGGTCCTGAGCCACCTGCATCCATCGACTTCCTGCATGTCTTACCAGGTCATCACTCCATCTCGTAGGGGGACGCCCTACACTTCGCCTACCGGTACGACGCTGCCACTCGAGATCCTTTTTTCCCATCGATTGTCGGTTCTTCGAGCTATATGGCCGGCCCACTGCCACTTCAGCTTACTAATCCGTTGGGCTATGTCAGTTACTCTGGTTCTACTGCGGATATCCTTATTCCTAAGTTTATCACGCAGAGAAACTCCGAGCATAGCCCTCTCCATAGCTCGCTGAGTGACCTTGAGCTTCCCCATACGGCCAGCAGTGAAGGACCACGTCTCAGTTCCGTAAGTCATCACTGGCAACACGCACTGGTTGTACAATTTCGTTTTAAGGTTTTGAGGTATGTCTGACGGGAAGATGTGTCGTAGTTTCCCGAACGCTGCCCAGCCGAGTTGAATCCGTCGATTGACCTCTCGGTCGATGCTGGACTTACCTAGTCGGACTATTTGTCTCAGGTAAACATACTCGTCAACAACTTCGAGCTTAGTGCTCCCAACAACTACCGGCATAGGTGTGACATGGACATTAAACATAATCTTTGTTTTGTCCATGTTCATCTTAAGACCTATACGTTGGGAGACACTATTGAGGTCATTGAGCATAGTGCTTAGGTCCTCCAGCGATTCTGCTATAAGGACTATATCGTCGGCAAATCGAAGGTGAGTGATGTACTCGCCATTGATGTTAATACCGTATCCTTTCCAGTCCAGAAGCTTGAAAACGTCTTCCAATGCAGCGGTGAAGAGTTTCGGGGATATGACATCACCCTGTCGTACACCTCTCTGCAATTGGATAGGTTTCGTACTCTGGTTCTGTACTCGGATAGCCATCGTAGCTCTACTGTACAAACACTTCAGCACTTCGATATACCGACAGTCAACTTGGCACCGCTGGAGGGACCGCAGCACCGCCCAAATTTCGACGGAATCAAAGGCTTTCTCATAGTCCACATACGCCAGACATAGTGGCAAATTGTACTCCTCGGACTTCTGTACAATTTGCCGTAGGGTATGTGTGTGGTCTATGGTGCTAAAGCCCTTTCGGAAACCGGCTTGTTCGGGAGGCTGGAAGTCGTCAAGTCTGCAGGCGAGACGATTCGTAATGACTCTCGAAAACTGCACGTAGACGCGGCTCAGAAGGGAAATCGGTCTGTAGTTCTTCATAAGAGCGTTGTCGCCTTTCTTGAAGAACAAGACCACCGCACTTCTGCTCCACGCCTCCGGTGTAATGCCACCATGGAGGACGGAATTAAAGAGCTTCTGAAGGATTTCAAGTACCGGTTTTCCACCCGATTTCAGAAGCTCCGCTGTAATTTCATCCTCGCCTGGGGCCTTGCCGTTTTTAAGGTGCTGGAGAGCCATTCTAATCTCGCTCAGACTGACGTCCGGGATATCATCGGAATAATGTCGGATAAGACTCGCTCTTGGATCGTTACTCACACTTACGTGTGGCTCCAACGATGACGTGTACAGCTGTGCATAGAACCTCTCAATCTCACTCAAAATCTCAGGTGTCCCGGAAACGATGCTGCCACATTCTGTCTTAGCTTTGACAGTTGGCTCTTTCTGGCAGACAGATCTCTGGCAAAGACTTTGGAGCCTTGGTTCCGCTCGATCGCTTCTTCAATACGAGCTGTATTGAAGTTGCGTAAGTCCCGCCGCATGCATTTGGAGATCTGTCTGTTCAGTTGCCTGTATGCTGTCAAATCTGGTGAAGAATGTAGCCTCATCTCCCGTCTAACAGCCATGAGATTAAGAGTGTGATCGGAAAGTTATTGTGTTCTTCTGCGGCGGGTCTTGCAGAACTTAGCTCCGACCGCATGGACAGTTTCCACGAGCTTGTCATTCATATCGTCCACTACATTGCAGTCTTCTAGGCACTGAAAACGGTTTTGTAACTCGAGCTGAAAGGTTTCGGGACTTTGGATTAGAGCACGAGGGGGACGGAGCGTTGAATTCATCAGACGAGACCTCTCAAACTTAACGTTTAGGTTCAGTGTGCCTCTAATCATTCGGTGATCGCTGCCGGTTTTCACCCTCGCGATCACTGAGACATCACTGAACAGTTGTCGTCTGGTCGTCATAATGAAGTCAATCTCATTTTTTGTCGAACCGTCGGGGCTCGACCAGGTCCACTTCCTGTGGGGCCGCTTCTTGAAGAAAGAGTTCATCATAAAGAGTCCCTCTTTCTCCTTGAAGTCGGCCAGCTGCTGGCCCCTTGGGTTCCGTTGCCCTATTCCAAATTTCCCTACTTTCAGCTCACCATACTCTCTCTTGTGCCTAGTTTTGCATTGAATTCTTCCATTAACACCGTATTTTGGGTTTTGGAGGAATGCATGGGTCTAGAGATATCCTCATACATTTCCTCCACCTCCTCATCGGGGTGTGCCGAGGTTGGCGCGTAAACGTGTATGACCTTCAGCGAATACCGTTTGGTGATTCTGAGTATAAGGTACGCAACCCTCGTCGACACACTCCCTATCTTTACAACGTTGTTATCGAGAGACTTGTGGACGATAAATCCGACACCTCCTTGGGACAGATGGTCGCCCTCCCGGTGATAGAGCAAGTTGCCGGATTCGAGGATTACCGTGTCCTCCCCCTCTCTTCGGACTTCGGATAATCCTATAATATGCCAGCGCAACTTGTCTATCTCTTCTTCCAGCTCCACGATCTTCTCGTCAGTCCTCAGGGTGCGTGCGTTTTACGTTGCCAGGTCGAGTCGTCGTAGGTGGCAACCAAACCTCCACCGGAGATTCTTAGCATCCCCTGCCCCGCCGTTACCATGTTCGCCACCGTAGCCAGGAATAGCGGGGCCGCCGGGGACTGGGGGCCATCTCTTTGTTACTCTCGTCATTGGGGGGTATTTGCGATAGTTGCCACGCTTGGCGAGCGGGTTGGCAACCGCAGTTTTTTTATTGTAATTTTGGCTATTATCAGGAAGATGCTGCTGCCCATCTCCCGCCTGTTTCCCTTCGTCGCCTTTTACGACACCCACGGAAGGATATGGGGTAGTGGATATTCTTGACCGCCACTACACGGCACGCTGGTTCAGGATGCTGTTGTGTATATTCTAAATACAATATCACGACATTTCATCGCAAATTTTGTCACTTTTGGTCGGGATTCGATGCACGGCTTGGGTAGATACAAATTTTTTCAGTAAGTTCATTAGGCAGATTTCTGCTGTCGCACGGATGGGCCGGCTCGAACCGGGGTGGTACCACGACCTCACAGAATACCAGCGTGAAGTAGAGGTTTACTTCTGCGTTTCGCTTGGTGAGTGCAGGTGGCCGGAGGCCCTTTTTACTGGAAATGAGGCATTCCATCTTAGTCCTCACGGGTGACAACGCATCTGCATTTTGATTCGCAAGTCTCAATACGATTCACCGGCGGAGTATCTCAACACCGCAATTCAGAAAAGGTTGTAATTTGTACAACTCCATCTATTATGTCCATTGTGTGAGAAAACATCCTTTTTTAATCTCGTTTTGTATTTTAAGTATGAATATATTAATTATTATACGTGGAACGTTTTTTTACACACAAATCTTTTTATTACTATTTCTGAGATTTTATGGCGCCATTGGACAAATTCGAACCTACATTTTAAAATAATAATCATTACTTTCCATAGAATTAACCAATTTTAATAAAACATAGATTAAATGTAACCCGAAGAGACGCTTTATGATTTTCTTAAAGATTTCTTTGAAAAAGAAAAAGATGTTTGCTTTAGACGTGATGCGTTCATAAAGAAAACAGACAAACAGACAGACAGACAATTCTAAAAATTATAAAAATGTACTTATTTAATTATTTTCAGTTCCTCATAATGATTTTAGCCACAAAAATATACTATACAATGTAAAGAAATAGACGTAACATGTTATCGTCATTTTTATTATATGTATATATTTAAAGAGAGATGGCGCTGCTAACATCAATTCTAAAAATAAAAGAGATTAATTGACGTGATTGATACATTATATAAAACGTAAAATAACTTATAAATCAGTGCCTGCACAGTAAGCAAAAAATAAAGTTTGATCCTCGTCAAAACCAACGCAATTGTTAATAGCTTCTTTAAAATTTGATTTACCAAATAAATTTAAAGAATAAATTAAGTTTGTCGTCACGCAGTTGGGTAGCGTGTAATATAAAGATAAGCAGTAAATATGAAAACTCATCTACAGGAAAAAACCACTACCTGCCGTTTTGCGTTACATTTGCACAACACCACCATCTATCGATGAAATTGGTCAACTATTGTACTTTTAGTTTATAAGGTTAATATATTTTTGTATAATATGTTTAATACGTTCTTTAATAATTTTGGTTACTACGCATCCAATATAATAATATATTCAGGATGCTGTTGGGACTCCCTCGTTTTTGTAGTGCATCAGGGATGTTTGCGGCATACCAAACAGACGGTTTTAATGCCATCATACGCAAAAAACTCGCATCCCTTATTAGCAGGGTATGAGCCAGTCACAACATCGTTCAGAGGACGGTAGCGTATAGATCACATGTGTAATACTTATTGAAAGTAATTTTTTACTTTACCACTGGTTCGAAAAAAAAACCTCTGTCCTGGGAAGAACCAGCAAGAAACCCAGCGGGACTTTTTTTTTAAAGCAATATTTACAATAATGGTTGTACTAACTATATAAGTACAAAATTTAGTTTAGAAACAGCTTGGAAGCGATCACCTCATTCCCAGGGGTTATTATCAACCATGTATTCATTTATACTATAATAACCCTTTTTATACAGTTTCAACTTAACAAAACATTTAAACTTGCTAATGGAGAGAGCCTGTACACTTTCCGGGACCTTGTTGTAATAGCGTATACATTGCCCCAAGAATGAATTACTGACTCTGTGGAGTCGAGAAACTGGTATCACTAGCTTGTATTTGTTCCTAGTGTTTACAGAATGCACATCACTTTTTTTACTAAAACTACCTTTGTTTTTGTGAACATACATTAAATTTTCGTAAATATACTGAGAGGCCAAAGTTAATATATTTATTTCTTTAAATTTATCTCTAAGAGACTCTCTCAGTTTTAGGTTGTAAATAGCTCTAATGGCCCTCTTCTGTAAAACAAAAATAGTTACTGAATCAGCCGCATGTCCCCATAGCAAAATCCCATAAGACATTATGCTATGGAAATAACTGAAATAAACTAATCTAGCTGTCTCGACACTAGTGAGACCTCTAATCTTTTTTACAGCATAGGCTGCAGAACTTAGTCTGCTTGCTAGTTTGGATAAATGGGGGCCCCACTGAGGCTTTGCGTCGAGAGTGATGCCAAGAAAAACAGTGGATTCAACAGGGCTCAGTTCTTCCCCATTTAAAAACACATTGGTACTCAGATTTCTAACATTCGTTGTTGTAAATTTAATACATTTAGTTTTATTTCCGTTTAAATGTAAATTATTAACGTTAAACCAATGCACTAATTTTGATATAGCATTATTCACTTCGTCACATTTAAATGATTTACGTTTAAGTTTAAGAATCAAAGAAGTATCATCAGCAAATAATACTATATCATGATTATCCTCTACAATAGAAGGTAAGTCATTAATATACACTAGAAACAGGAATGGGCCGAGAATTGAGCCCTGAGGGACACCCATTAGTACAGGTGAGCCGGAAGAACTTTTACCATTAATAATAACTTTCTGCATTCTATTACTTAAATATGAAATTATAAGTTTAAGCGCTGTGTTCTTGACACCATAGTACTGTAGCTTCCTGATTAATGTCTCATGGTGAACGCAGTCGAAGGCCTTGGAAAGGTCACAAAATATACCCAAAGCATCCTCTGAATTCTCCCATGCACAAAAAATATGTTTAATAAGCTCAACTCCAGCGTCAGTTGTTGAGCGAGCCCTTGTAAAACCGAATTGATTTCTATGTAGCAATTTATTAATATTAAAGAAACTTAACATTTGATCTAAAATAATTTTTTCAAAAATTTTACTAAATGTTGGTAGTACAGAAATTGGTCTAAAATTGGCGGGGTCTAATGTACTACCAGATTTATATAAAGGTATGACTTTACTAAGTTTCATTAAATCAGGAAACACACCAGATTCGACGCTTGTATTAAATATAGTGGCTAGATAAGGTGCTATTATATCTATTATAGATAAAATAACTTTAACGGAAATCCCCCATAAATCTGCCGTTTTCTTAACATCAATAGTTTTAAAATATTTAACGATATCTTTTGGCAGTACTCTATGGAATTTAAAAGTATTTGAACAAGCCTTTACATTTTGTTTAAGCAATGATTCGGCGACAGTAGGAGAAGAGTTTAATGATTTAGTTGTCAAAAAAGGAACATCAGTAAAATGTTTCTCAAAAGCTATAGCAACTTCTTGATCAGATCGGGTTAAATTATTGTTAATATTCAATTGAAAATCCGAGTTGCGCGGTTTGACCTTGCCCGTTTCACTATTTATTATTCTCCAGGTCATTTTAATTTTGTTTGATGCAGTTTTAATTTTGTTACTTAAATGTAAAGCCTTAGTTGTGGCGCACACTTTTTTAAATATTTTAGAATATGTTTTTACATAATCTCTAAATATAACACTACTATTAAATGATCTTTCATTATAAAGCTCGTATAACCTTTGCCTACTCTTATAAATTCCTACTGTCGCCCATTCATTAAATGATTTGCGACTGTTAAAAGAGAAAGTTTTAGAAGTAAATATCCTACTAAATTCACAAGTTATAATTTTAAATAACGTACCATACAAATAATTAGCACTGTTTTTAAATGAAAGTGATGGAAGTCTTTTTATTATATTACTTCTAAACCTCTCCAAGCGATGTTCATTTATTGGAACAAACACAACTTTCTTATTTTTCTGTTTCTTGTGTATGTAAGGCAATGATACCAACTGCCCACAGTGATCTGAACTTAAATTTTGAATAATTGATTTATGCAAGGGCTTAACATCGGTAAAAATATTATCTATACAGGTCGCACTAGGCCCAGCAATACGTGTTGGTTCTAAGAATAAATTAACAAGATTATACGATTTAAACAATGAGCTAAACTTAATACTAATGGAAGAAGTTTCAAGGAGATTGATGTTAAAGTCTCCACATATTACAACAGACTTGTTCTGTTTACTAAGTTTGAGCAAAACTTTGTAGTGTTATGCAACTAACATTTCATTGTACACTAATTCTCCATTCTGCTTTGATATTCTGCACTCATGTTTTGCATCACTTTATACTATTTTTTTCATTCTGTTTTTGATTCTCTGCATTTATATTTTGCATCACATTTATTTATATAGGATCCTGTAACGTTTTTACACAATAACATATCATTTTACTGCGTATTTTCACACTATTTAGTACTTTTAAACTAGCTGTTAACGAAGTCTTACCTTTTTTTTGGTCTTTTATTGAATTCTCTGTAACTCTACAATTTCAGGCTTAGTGTACGTTGTCGTGCATTAGTTTTTACTATGTGATTTTTATCTCGTTTCTTACTTAAATGTAATAGTTTCTTAATAACAGTCCTAAAACTAAAAATTCCTCAATTTGACAACCATTGTTTTTGTGGTTGTTATGGTAACTTTTATTTAAATTCGTCTCTGGTATGATGTTCTTTCTACATAAATACTTTTTGGCTGTAGGTCATTAACAATAAATTTCGTTTTAATTTAAATAATTTCTCGTTCCCTCTAAAAAGGTATAAAAGCCAAACAATTGGAGAATACAGGACAGTCTCGCTTCAGTTCTCAAACGAGAAACATCTACTAAAGGCCTTATCCCGGGGCCGCTCTGCCCCGGGATCCTGCAAGCCTCCATCTACATCCGGCGCATCCTGAAGTCGTTGGCGCATCCTGCAAACCAGGTGCCGGGATCCTGCAAGCCTCCATCTACACGTGAAGTCGTCGGTGAATTCTAATTCAAGTGCGGGGCCACACTACTCCGTGCGCTACGACTGCTTGATCCAGGCGCTGAGTGCAGCCTACTGCCCGCGCTACCTTCAGGCGCGCTTCGACTGCTGGCTCCAGGCGCTGCGTCCCTACTGCCCGCGCTACCTCTGGGCGCGGCGACTACTTCTCCAAGAACTGAGCGCACCTACCCCAGGCGCTACGTGCGCCGGCTCTGGACGCTGCGTGTGCCCAGTCCAGGCGCTGCGTGCCGTCGCCGCTGAGAAACCTCAAGCTCTCCGTGTCTCTACTTCTACAAAAGCAGCGAGGCTCTAGGGCTCCACTATCATACTAATTCTCCTATTCTCCTATCCCTTTTTTTTAATATAATTGTAATCTCATTTCATCCATCACCTTCATATTTAATTTTTTTTATAAGATTGTAAATACCTTTTAAAAAATTATAATATATTATTTTCTTGGTCTACTTTTGTTGTTTTGCTGTTCGTAGGTTAGGTTCTCTTTCTCTTTTAATTGTCGCTTCACGACAACTTCTTCCACAATCCTTTCAAAATAGTCATAAGTAGCACATGGGGGTCTGTAAACACTCACAACAATGAGGTGCTCGAGCTCGACACAAGCCATTTCTACAGTTCGCTCAACAGAGAGGCTCACTACATCCTTACGTTCTTTATATAATAATGATTTATCTGCTAGTATTAAGGAGCCACCACGTAAACTTTTTTCTCTATTGAAGGAACTGACCACCTGGTGATTTCTGAAATTAAACATGAAATTATAATCTTTTAGCCAATGTTCAGTAATACAGAGGATATGTATGTTGTTACTATTTAAAAACAATTCAACTTCTAATTCTTTGCCCATCATGCCTTGTATATTTTGATGCACCAGGTGTAAACAATTTTTATTACTTATTTGTGGGCTACATTCAAAGTTATTTAAACTCTCATTATTGCTAGAGATGGCCTCTATTGTCGCATTTACTAATTTAAATTAGTTGGAACTGATTCCAAATTAATTGTCAAATAATTATCCTGCCCAATAAAAGCAGTCTTGGTAGCCAAAAACTTGGCTGAGTTAAAAAGTAAATAATAAGATAGCACATTTGCTATCAGTCTTAAATTATATTTGGATAGGTAATACCTATCTTTTGTCCAAAACTTTTTTATTAAATTATTTATGTCAATTACATGAAATTTGTCATTATTATCATTACAATTATATGTCAAATTTAAATTATTATTACATATTAAATTATGCATTTGTATATTTAATTTATGTCTTAAATTATTTTCCTGTGGCAAGGCAGTGTGGACAAGACAATTTTGAGTACATTTAAGTTATTAAGTTGTTCAAGAGAGTTAAGAGAGGTTCCGACGGTTGCGTTTAACCACTTTGCCAATGACCGCGTCAATGAGGAGTGGTTCCTTGGTTCCACGACCACCGCACCGACATCCATTTTGAGCGCGCGACATCACCTGATTTGAGTTCAGGTGACGAGTGATTCTCGCGCTCAAAATGGATGTAAGTGTCTTGTATATGGTTGGTAGACACGTTATGGGGCGGTATTTGCTCGGGTCTGTGGAATCCCGGTCTTTAGGAACCAAATGAGTGATCCCAGTAGTGAAGAGGCTCGGGAGCGACTTTTGGTCGAGAGCCTCTTGAAACTGTCGGGCGAGCACAGCGTGACACACCACGAACCCCTTCAGCCAGTAGTGATGCAGTCCGTCGAGTCCCGGGCTTTTCCAGTTCGGGGCCCTACGGACCGCCTCAGCTACGACATCCGGCGTTATGATGACGGGGTCCATGGGCGTAACATTCGCACACTGACTCGCCACAACTTCCGTCCAAGGGCCCTCGCTGTGGTTTACGGGCTCTGACCACAGGCCGCGCCAGAATGCGATAATGTCGGTCTGATTCGGTGCTGGGCCCGTTCCACGTACCATTGGTTGCTCCAATGATTCATAGAGCCTCTTTTGATCACTCTGGAAGAGACGATTCTGGTTGAACCGTGTCGACCTCTCGGTATATCGCCGAATCCGCTTCCCCCAAGCAGCGATTCTCTGCTTCAGGTCGTCTATGCGCTCCGTCAGTTTTTGCGTTATATCCGGCTGGGACAAACTGATGTTTGTCCCAGCAAACGCCATCCTGACAGTGCGCACAATTCTCGGCCTATTATTGCCCGACCTGAAGCTTATCAGCCTGCCGATGAGGGCCCTTGCCTTTGCGATACGGTCCTCAATCCTTCTTCTCCAGGCTGGGATGGCGCTACTTTGTCTAGTAGCGCGTCCAGCCGTGGGAAGTTTGGCGCCAATAATACGGCAAACTGCCAGTGCGGCGCCAAAAAGAATTGAGTCCGTATCGCAAAGGTCCCGGTTGGCTTCCAAATAGGTCACCAGCATTGGGTTGAGAGCCCTTACGACAGCCCGATTCCGCTTGCTTAGGGGTATACGGGGAAGTCGCGGTCGATTCTCTAGAGGCGTTCTGCGCGTTTCCCTAATCGCCTCTTCCAATATGCTCCTCATTTGCTCTTGTTCCTGGGCGACTATTCCATCGTCGCCTGAGTCAACCACAAGGAGATCTACGGCGGCATCTACATGTGCCCGTTGCTCTGCAACTCGTAGAGCCGCATCTCCTGTCGTGGTATTTTCATTCGACAAAGGAATAGCCTCACGTCGTAGCCGTTCGAGTTCGGCGTCATCAAATATTTTTGAGCGCATGATGTACCGAACTCGGTCTGCCAGGTTTTGCTCGGTGACGGTTATAGATGGCTCCAGCTCAGCAAAATGTCGATGCATCCTAGCCCGATACGCAAAACCTCCAATTTCTCCCCCTTTCGCCCCAAAATACGCCCGCAATGCGTTGCTGTTCATTTTCATTGACTAACGCATGCGGCGTACTCCACCAGTGGCGGGTGCCGATTGCTGGGCCCGCGTAGGCCCTGCCAACACCAAGCCAGCTGGTGGGGATGATGTATACAAGGGGCTGCTGGGTGGTCGTGCAGCTCCTCGCGCTCGGCTGGCGGTTCGCATGCTGTCGCGTCCAGCGCCAGCTCCAGACGCGCCCTGGCGGCCTCCAGGTAGCGGCCCTTTGCGCAATCTTCTTAGTTCCATCATCCATATATTGGGCGTCAGTTAACGGGAGACGCCCAAACCCGGCACCGTTTCATGGTGAGGCTATGTGCACAAGCGGGCCTTTGCACCTTCAATTTTGCCGAGGCATGGCGCTAACACCTCTTGGCAAGATGCTGACTGACTGCGCTGACGTAGCAGTTTTGTCACATAACCGTTACGTCGTTATTATTATTATTATTATTACTGCGTTTTAGATATATATAATTATATCATTATAGAACATTATTTTACATCATTTAATTATGATTTATGATATGATAATCTTGCGTGGAATCTTCCGAGAGTTCTGACGCACCAAGTAACGCGAGCCGCTTTTTGCTCTTCACAGAGCGAATGCGGTATCCATCGGGAAAACAACTTTTTACATCTAATTGTTCATGCAAAATTATTTGACTCATGCCAATGTCTAAAGTTGCCTGAATTTCGCGATATGTCACATGTCGATCTTCCTCAATCAGCTTACGCACAGCATCAACGTTTTCTTGGGTGACTGCAGTTTTTGGACGACCTTGACGGGGATCATCACTGAGCTTGACACGTTCACTTTGAAATTCAGCAAACCAGCGATAAATTGTGGTTTTGGATGGGGCTTCATCACCAAATGCAGAAATCATCCGGTCAACACACTGTTTTTGTGTTAAACCACTTCGAAAGTCATAATAAATCATCGCTCTTGAATTTTCTCGAGTCAATTCCATTTTCTCAACGACTAAACATGTTTGACAAAACGTTATGACAAGACCGAGAATATTTTTTTAAATAAATAAATGGTATTCGATTTTTAAAACCAAGGAGTTTTCAATTAAAAAATTTTTAATATGACAGGAACAGTGGAAATATTCCATTCCCGATACTTTTGGTGCAGCCTATGTATTAGTTTAAAATGCACTTGATGACTCAACCAAAACCACCGGTGAGCAAATTCGTACATATACTTCCCTACCCATACTTCAGAATATTTATCATAACTTTTGATGGAATGAACTGATTTTAATGGAATAAAGACTAAATGTAACCCAAAGATATACTTTATAATTTCTTTAAAAATTCTTATGATATAAATTAGTACTTTATACGTAATACGTTGACAAACAAACAGACAGACAGACAGAAAATTCTAAAAATGTTAGAAATGTATTTCATTACTTATTTTTAGTACCCCTCAATCAATTTTATTACAAAAATATAAAATGTACAGACATCTGCTATTTACATTTTTATTATACGTATAGATTTCAATGAAGTAGTGGCGAGAAAATCCATCAATTTTGTCATCCCGCCGATGTCAAAAGAGATGACCACTGCAAATGATACAAATGGCAGAATCATCATCATCATCAACATTGTTATCAGCCCGTGAAATTCTACTGCTGTACCTGGGCCTATGGGTGGTCTCCGTTGAGGCTGGCTTCCGTGACCGAAATTCGGTCTGGAGGACATTATAATAGTTAAACAAATTAAGCAAAAGAAGCGTTAATAAAACAAATATGGCTAAAATTTGCATTAGATAAACACTTTAAATAAAATGATTCTTACGGTTTCAATCGCGTTTAATTTATATAATGATTTCTTATACATTTAGCAAAACTAATATCACACTCACAGAGGACACACAAGAGCATACACTGAAGATTCATACCATTTTGTCAGTGGGATAAAGACCTATGTCTTACTAACAATGAAACCATGGTCAGTTTTGATGTTCAGTCTCCATTTACACGTCTACCTGTTGAAGACAGCATCTTAATTGTAACTAGGAAACTAGAGGAAAACAACATGCCAGCAGAATAGTTCTGGGATTTTGTTGTAAAAGCGTATACAATGCCCCCTAAATAAATTACTGATTCTGTGGAGTCTAGTAACTGGTATTACAAGCTTATGTTTGTTCCTAGTGTTTAAAGTATGCACATCCTTATTCTTATTAAAGCTATTTTTGTTTTTATGTACATGCATTACATTTTCATAAATATATTGCGATGCCAAAGGTAATATGTTTATTTCTTTAAATTTTTGTCTGAGGGACTCTTTACAATTTAGATTATAAATCGCCCGAACGGCTCTCTTTTGCAAAACAAATATAGCTTCAATATCAGTCGCATTACCCCCTAGCAAAATTCCATAAGACATTACGCTATGAAAGTAACTAAAATACACTAATCTAGCTGTCTCATTTTGTAATTTGGATGCCTTTTTTAATTTCAATTATCTCGCTATTCATCATTCATCACCGGTGTTCTTTTGCGATTTGTGAACTTATTTCACATTACTAATTGTTTATATACACTGTCAGGTCATAAGTATTGTCACACAGTAAAAACTTTTCTTTTAGAATGCTGGCCACAAAAAAGTTTATTGAATTCGAATTTCGAATTGTTCATGAAAATAAAACTGTATACTTTTTAGAATTTTACTCATTTTAAAATATGGAGTGGACGCTTAAAGAAGACCGTGGTGCAGTTATTGCGTTGCATCGTTGCGGTTACGCGCCAATTCAAATTTTTGACATACTGAAAAATTTGAATATAACCAAAAGATTCGTTTATCGTACCATCAAGCGATATAATGAAGACTCCAGTGTAGATGGCAGGTCAAGAAGTGGTCGCCCTCGGTCTGTTAGGACTCCAGCAGTGATAAAAGCTGTGAAGGCGCGAATTCAAAGAAATCCCAAACGTAAGCAGAAACTGTTGGCCCTTCAGATGGGGTTAAGCAGAACCACGGTGAAAAGGGTGTTAAATGAAGACTTAGGGCTTCGGGCATATCGAAGAAAAACAGGACATCGTTTGAATGCTCGTCTAATGGACCTCAGACTGAAGAGATGCCGCGCTTTGTTGAAGCGGTACGCGGGAAAAAAATATCGGGAAATCCTTTTTTCGGATGAAAAATTTTTTACCGTAGAAGAGAGCTACAACAAACAGAATGATAAGGTGTATGCACACAGTAGTGAAGAAATGAGCAACCGTATTCCGCGTGTCCAACGAGGTCATTTTCCATCCTCGCTCATGGTATGGTTGGGAGTTTCTTATTGGGGCTTAACAGGGGTACATTTTTGTGAGAAAGGTGTAAAAACGAATGCAGTTGTGTATCAAAATACAGTCCTGACGAACCTTGTGGAACCTGTTTCTCATACCATGTTCAATAACAGGCACTGGGTATTCCAACAAGATTCGGTGCCAGCTCATAGAGCGAGGAGCACACAAGACTGGCTGGCGGCGCGTGAAAACGACTTCATCCGGCATAAGACTGGCCCTCCTCCAGTCCAAATTTGAATCCGTTAGATTACAAGATATGGCAACACTTGGAGGAAAAGGTGTGCTCAAAGCCTCATCCCAATTTGGAGTCACTCAAGATATCCTTGATTAAGGCAGCCGCCGATATTGACATGGACCTCGTTCGTGCTGCGATAGACGACTGGCCGCGCAGATTGAAGGCCTGTATTCAAAATCACGGAGGTCATCTTGAATAAACTTTAGTTTGATAAGAATCTATGTTTTGTTAAGTTCATTTTGGTATATAAATGGTTACATAATTAATAAACTTGTTTCATTTATTTTATATTAAACATGTGACAGAATTTTTGACCTGACTAGGTATATAATTATTGAATACATTTTTATACTGCAGACTGTGCATGTGTAATATTAATATAAATATAAGAAATCATTATATAGAAAAAATGCCAATAATAAAGATGTTAAACATTAATTAGCTAAGATCCGTGTAACAAAACAAAATGATGTGCCTGACATAGTTTGAAGAGCACCTCCCACCCTCCCTAAATTGTGTGCACTATCCCCGTCACCATTAATCCTAGCACCACTACTCCCAACATCACTAAACTTGGTAAGACACATTACCGTTGATAATACGACACGTGCTTCACCTCAACCCGAGGCATCCTCAAGTGAAGTAGACTCTGCGGTGGCTGACCGCTAACCCAATATTATATAGCTAACGACAATATCGTTTTACTTTTTTAAAAGTTCTCTTTTTTCTATTTTGTTTCTTTAAAAAAAAGTAAGTTCTCTTTTTAAAAAAAGTCACTAAAATGATATTTTTTTTTTATTCAAATGTTAAGGTATTGACGCTAAGTAAGACTAAAATAAGCGTACATTTTAATTTAAACCTCATTATGCATTCTCGAACGACAAATACTTAAATCTTTTGATTCGCCTTTAATATTATCAACTTGTTTGAAAATTGTTTTGGTATCGTCAGGTATCTTCAAAGAATTTAGATTAAAAAACTTTTTATTATATTAGCTTCTTGCCGGAATCTTAGATTCTTACGTCAGTTTGTGTAAAAATTAAAAAAAAGCATACAAGTAAGGTTAACCGTGTAGCGACGGTGTAAGACTATCCAAATCATTCCGTGGATTTCGTAACAGGCTATAGAGGGAAATAAACCAGGATGGGATGATGCATATTTTGATAACAGCTGGATAAAATAAAATAAAAACTCTGGTCGCCAACAAGCTTGCCAAGCTTGGCTACTGCTTGCGGCAGATATCCTCGCTATGGGGTAATCCATGGGGGAGGACTAAGTTCAGCAACGAACTTTTAATGGGCTGTGATGGTAATGGAATACAAGTAAGGATGCCAGATGAGCACATTCTTCGCGATAGTAAGTGAATAGAGTGGCCCATAGACACATACTTGTTTTTTTATAGAATAAGGGTTACAATTGAGCAAACAGTCCACCTGACTTATAGGCATCTACATTTATCTTCGATTAAGAATCAAAATGCAGATATTTTGTCACCCCTGAGGACTAAGACGGACTAAGATGATTCGTATGGCTAGTGTAGAGAACCGGAGACCCTTTTTGCTGGAAACGATTTCAAAACGGATACGTTAAATGTACATGTCTTTAGACCAGAGCATTAACTTACAATCAAGTAGATTATGTGCGTTTGCCACCCTTATTTTATGAAAAAAAAGCTTAGGACAATATGGGGAGATGGATTCTCTTACATGCCGTTACACGATAAGTTCTGTCAGCAATAGACATTGTAGTGGACACATAGTTGCAGTATAACTTGACGGCTCCGTGGCTTAGCAATGAATTGCGGCGCTGGGGGCCGCGGGTTCGGGCACGGAACAAGTATTTGTATGGCCGAGAAATAATTGTTCCAGCTCTGGATGTTTGTCCTTGTGCAATTTATGTTTGTAAAGTGCGTCCACGATACAGGAGAAAATCCTAGTGTGGGGGTACATTTAAAAAAACTTCTCTTGTAGTTGGTTAGGTCACTTCAGTGAAAACAATATTGTAAATAATTTATTTTTTCTTATAGAGATAATTTCTACGATACTTGTCGTAGATATATATCTTATTGAGTAATTTTAGCTTAGCTTAAAAGAAGAAAATATGGATTTTTATAGAATAAGGGTGACGAACAAACACATATCCTTGATTGAGAGTCAATATGTAGATGCGTTGTCACCCCTGAGGATTAAAATCGAATGCCTTGTTTCCAGTTAAAAGGCTATACGGTTCTTTATAGTCACCATACAAAACACAGCAGCATTTAGCAACTATTTCACGTTATTATTCTGTGAGAGCGTAGGCGTAATACAGCTGCAGCATGGCTCTACTACGTTAATATTTTTGCTTTTCACCAAATGTTCACTGCTCAATACATGTCCCTAATAGTTTGCCTCGCAGCATAGGGGAGATATGCCAAAGTTGCCTTGTGTGGCAACTTTGGCAAATATTGTTATTTTGAGTTGTTATTACGAAGGAAGGAATTTTTACGTGGTAGAGCCATGCTGCAGCTATATTATGGTTGTAGCACGAATGGGTTGGCTCGACCAGGGAAGGACCGCGCTCTCACAGAATACCAGCGTAAAATAGCAGCTTATCGCTGCTGTGTTTCGTATGGCGAGTGTAGAGAACCGGAGACCCTTTTTACTGGAAACGAGGCATTCAATCTTAGTCCTCACGGGTGACAACGCGTCTGCATTTTGATTCGTAATCGAAGATAGATGTGGATGTCTGTGGGTCACAGCAACCACTTACCATCAGGTGGACTGTGTACTCGTTTATCACCTTTATCCTATAAAAAAAGGAAGATGCTGCTGCTCACATATCCTGTTTCATTTCACTCTAACGCTTCTTACGACACTCACGGATGATGGGTTCTTTTACGTTGCCACTGCACGGATTTTATTGTAATAGTTAATATTTGTGAATCAGCACTTAAAATGGCAATTAAAAATTTAATTGTTGCCGGCGGGGATCAAACACGGGTTGCTCGCGTACTGTGAAATTTACAGCGAGCTCTACCATATGAGCTACCACGGCTCTACCACGTGCTCATTTACAACATGCTCGACGGTGAAGGAAAACATCGTGAGGAAACCTGCATGTCTGAGAAATAAGAAAAAAATATTTCAAAGACATGTGATGTTCGCCAACACGCATTGGGGCAGCGCGGTGGACACTTCCTTGCCCTAAACCCTCTCAGAAATGAGAGGAGGCCAGTGCCCAGCAGTGGGAAGTATATAGGCTGTAATTTTACCTTTTTAATATTTGTAGTGTATAAAATCGTAGTAAAATGTCTTAATCACGAAGAAAATGCTGTAAGTGACATGCATGTAATTTTTTACATTTAAAGTAACAAAGTGTGAATGTGAAACGTGGTCCTTCACTGATGGCCGTATGAGGATGCCCAAGTTAGCTCAACAAGCTATGGAGTGGGTTTTGTTTAGAGTTTTTCTGCCAGATATAATTAGTAATGAGGATAATCGAAGTTGAATCACAGTAACAGACATAGCCATGTGAATCTGAAAGCTGAAGGGCAACAGGCCGGACTCTAGCACAAAGAACCTACAACCGATGGGGAAGAAAGGTTCTCGAGTGGCAACCACGTTCCGGTTCTTCATTAGAAGGAATGATGATCTGGTAAGACGGGCAAGAAGTTAATGGATGCAGGTGGTTTAGTACCGTGCTTTTCTTAGGGGAGGCTTTAGTTCAGCAGTGGAATTGTGACGGGCTGTAATGATGATGATGATAATGAATAAAGTATTAGTTGATGTGTTGTATATAAATAAAAAAATATGAATGCAAAAATTTTAAACTTAGTTGTAGGTTTCAAGAAAGACATTTTAGTGATCGCGGCCACACCTAGCAAACGTAGAGTGAACATAAAAAAAGAATAGTTGCTGTCGGAAGTCACTCTAACTTCCGCTCACCGGAAATCCGTTTGGCACGTCTACGATGCATCTATGGTTTAAAAAGCGTTAGAAAGGAAAAATATTAAGAAATATAGTTATTTATATAACGTATAGTTACACGCATTGTCTTCTCTTCTCTCCTTTTGCAAAGTCTCTGTTGTCATTCAAGCACCCATTATAACACGTTTCGTATATCTTCTAGAGTTTTTGATCGATTTAAATACAAAATAATTTTTCTTCTTTCATAATAATCATAATTACAGCCTTTCAGCCTTTCACAAGCCCATCGCTCAACATAAGATTCCCCAAGAAATGCAATCCATCGACTTCCTACACGTCTTACTAGATCGTTACTCCATAGTGGGAACTTTATCAGTTCACAATCCACGGCTGTACGTGGACCATTGCCGTTGTAGAAATAATTTTTCATAAATGTCACGCTTGGCATGAATTGACTAGCAACTTGTTCTTTTCCCAAAATAATTATAAAGTTCTACATTATTTTTACCATTGTATATTTTATCTTATTAACCAAAAATTTTTCGTAATAGCAAGCTGCAAAGTAGACTGCAATGTTCACCTTCTTAACTTTTTATTGATAAAAACCGCTTTCTACCGAAAAATATACAAAAACATTCTATGAACTTCAAGCAATTTAAAAATTAAACAGATTAGAAAAGAACTCTTCTACTAAAAGGAAAAGATTTCATAACATTGAACTACGCGCGAGCCACAATAGCTGAGGCGGGAGTAAATTTTGAAATAGTTACTTATCTAGTTACAAACTTCGAAGTGCCTTCTTACCTTGTATTCAATTTCTAATTAAACTTGACTTCCTCGGGATTTCTAATGCACTAATATCAGAATTATTATATTAAACATTTGAAATAAAGTATCTAGAATTACATTTAATTTTTGCATAGAATGGGGGTGACAAACGAGCATACAACCTACTTAATGGTAAGTGGATATTGTGGTCCAAAACATCTACATTTATCCTCGACTACGAATCCTTTTAGAAGTTTGTCAATGAACATTAGATAGGAAATGACCAGGAGGCGATTGTCTATAGTGATGGCTGTTGGAGTACGATTGTGTACGACACAGAATATCAAGCTACCCACAATATACCACAGCTGTACTTATTAAAATTGTAATGACGTGTTTTGCTCAATTTCAGTATGTTTAACAAACTAACTGTGACCCAAAAGTATCTAGAGAAAGGACAGAATAAGACACAAGAAAATAAACGTACCGGTACACGGGAAATTATATCTAGCTGGGAAAAAATGCTTGCAAAATATCCTTATGAAAATCAGTACTCTTATCATTACTTTTTTAAAGATATCGAACATACTTTAACTTTTTACAAGTCAATCAGACCCGGAACAAAAGCAGATGATCCAACCATAACTAATCTCAGAGCTTCGAAGTATACTTCTGATTGGATGATAGTCTACAAACTAAGGTACTATCTGGAAAGAATTTCCTATCAGAACGTAGAGAATAAGTTGCATTCCATGGGATGAGTTTCCTCAGCTATATTATACTAGCCTTAAAATTAAAACGAAAATCCCTGGCCCTGGAACACACAATGAAGAAATATTATAACAAATGTCACGATGGTTTACTTCACTTTTAAAACGGTGCAAAGATTTTTGTTTCTTGTTGAAGTTTTTGACGAAATTGTACCTTTGATATATTATTTGTTTAACGTTACTTTAAAAATGATTATGTGATACGCACTAATTGTTCTAGTATTATTAAAAAAATGAGACTGATTATTGTGCTATACAAACTCCTAGACTCAATTAATTAATCATAAGAGAGAAAAAAAAACTTGGTTAGCTTAGCGCTTTAATGGTAGTTATGATAAACAAAAATTTTGTTGTTTTTGTATATAAATAATATTATATTTTTCTTTAAAATAATGCTTATTGGATTTTAATAAATCTATACTGTTTTAAAATTGCTTTGTTAAACTGCGTAAGTATACGTGATATAAACTAATTAAAACCGTAAAAGTAAAAATTCTTATGAGTTTGTTCACTTAGTGAGTAGTAAAAAAACACAGTAGTAAGAAAAAGTCGTAAGTACATTTTCATGTAGAATTGATAAATAGACACAATAAATCGATTTACCTATAATCTTTTTGATGGATTAATGGTAAAATTGCTAGTTAAATAATATATTTAAGCACGAAACGGTTTTTTCCCGCTCCTGTAAAATTTTCCCAAATGTAGTTACGACTTTTGATAACTAAGTCGAAGATATTTTCTTTTTATAGGATAGAGTGACAAACAAGCACACAGTCCACCTGATAGTAAGTTGTTGCTGCCATAGACATCTACATTTATCCTCAATAAAGCATCAAAATGCAGATGCGTCGTCACCCGTGAGGACGAAAATGGAATGCCTCTTTTCCAGTAAAAAAGGGCTCCAGTTTTTTACACTCACCATACGAAACAGCAGTGCCAAGCTGCCGTTTTACGCTGGTATAATTATATTCTGTGAGAGCGTGGTCCTTCCCCGGTCGAGCCGACACATTCGTGCTACTACTATACTACTAAAATAACTGCAGCATGGCTCTACCACGTACGAAAATATATCAAATCAAAGAAGATTTCATTCTCAAGAGAATACATTATGCCAGTGATTTTTGTGAGTAGTAAGCTTTCTAACTATACTTGCTTTTGGTTCAAGGCGATGGCCTTTTTAATAACACTAAAGTGACATACGAACTTATTAATGGGCTGCATTTGATGGTGAATAATTACTACAGTCCATGGACATCTGTAAACAACTTCAAAAAATGAGGGCTACATATGCGTTGTCACCTTTGAAGACTAAGACAGAATGCCTCACGGCTTGTGCAGGCTCTCTGTACCTTTTAGAACGGAAACAGCAGTTCACAACCTTTCCGAGAGATTGGTACTTCTTACCCAGGTGGACTACTAAGGAGAAAAGTATAGCAGATACGCCTGATAATCATAACTATTACAAAAATACGGCTAACCCTGCATGCTATCAAACTTGCCGCTTATTTTCGACCGTTGCGCTCGAAAATATGTTTAAATTTGGTTTTTTGGTATTTTTTAAATCTTTGAAACGCCTCAACCGATTGACTTGAAAATATGATCAGCTCGAAGTCTCAATGAACACTTTCGAACGTTGTGTCGCCCATCTCACACACACACACACGCACGCACGCACGCACGCACGCACGCACGCACGCACGCACGCACGCACGCACGCACGCACGCACGCACGCACGCACGCACGCACGCACGCACGCACGCACGCACGCACGCACGCACGCACGCACGCACGCACGCACGCACGCACGCACGCACGCACGCACGCACGCACGCACGCACGCACGCACGCACGCACGCACGCACGCACGCACGCACGCACGCACGCACGCACGCACGCACGCACGCACGCACGCACGCACGCACGCACGCACGCACGCACGCACGCACGCACGCACGCACGCACGCACGCACGCACGCACGCACGCACGCACGCACGCACGCACGCACGCACGCACGCACGCACGCACGCACGCACGCACGCACGCACGCACGCACGCACGCACGCACGCACGCACGCACGCACGCACGCACGCAAACACACGCAAACACACGCACACGCAAACACACGCACACGCAAACACACGCACACGCACACACACACGACCGCAGTCTAGCCGGGAATTCTCGGAACGGCTTCCTAGAACCTCAAAACGTGGAAATCTGATAAAAATTTAACTTCGGATCGAAATCTATAACTTCTAATTTTGAAAATTATAAATTTTCGAAATGTGAAGTTAAAAAGAAATAAATACTGAATAATGTGTGTAAAAGAGACAGAATGACCATTACAACAACAGACGAATAAACAACGAATTTCGTTAAATCACGCTCTAGTTCGAACAAGTTGTAACTTTGTTAGAGTACTCCAGCTGCGTGTAAATTGTCATTATGTTGAGTAATTTTCTTGAAAGTACTCTGATTTAATTATTAATTCGCGTTAATTCAGCAATAAATAATGAAAAGCAGGACTGTTTAATAGAATACGAAAAAGAAAAATGATCTCTCCGAACCTCAACTATGGGCGATTAATTAAGTCCAGGGCCAAAGTAGTCGCAAGGAAGCTGGATATTCTAGTAAGGTTGCGGCGGTACTTCACGTCGGGGCAGCTTCTTACCTTATATAAAGCGCAAGTGAAGTCATGCATGGAATACTGTTGCCCCATGGGCTGGTGCTGCAAAATTCCACCTAGCAGTATTGGAGTCAGTGGAGAGATGCAGGAATTACATGCTTTAATTCCTCCTTCCCGTATCTACCACCGAACAACCAGGCGGTCGACGGGTCTGCACCCTTTTGTTGTCGATATTCCACGCATCTAAACCAAACAGTTTTCTTCGTCTTTCGTAAGGCGTACAGCAAAGGAGTGGTATTATTCGACTCCTTTTTTTTTAATAGGATAAGGGTGACAAACGAGCACACAGTCCACCTGATGGTAAGTGGTTGCTGCGGCCCATAGACATCTACATCTATCCTCGTTTGCGAATCAAAATGCAGATGCGTTGTCACCCGTGAGGACTAAGATGGAATGCCTCATTTCCAGTAAAAAGGGCCTCCGGCCACCTGCACTCACCAAGCGAAACGCAGAGGTAAACCTCTACTTCACGCTGGTATTCTGTGAGGTCGTGGTACCACCCCGGTTCAAGCCGGCCCATCCGTGCGACAGCAAAAGCTGCCGCGTGGCTCTACCACTGTTAATATCTTTGCTGTAATAAGTGGGAATAATACCACTCCTTTGCTGTACGATGTAAAAATCTGTCTTTCTATCCAAATATTATCTGGACTTTTTCAAAGTAAGGGTGAATAGGCTTTTGTTGCGCTAAGGCAGGCAATTTAACATCTATGGCTTCATCAGCACTTACCATTAGGTAGGATGTAGTCAAGCACTGGCTTGTTATAAGTAAAAAATAAGGAAAAACAAAAGGCAGTCATATTATTACATACAAATCTTCCAGACAACCCAAAAACATAATTAAATAAAAAGAAGATAAAGATTAAGGGGGAAGATTAGCGGACATTTTTTACGTGGTAGAGCTATGCTGCAGCTATATTATTGGTATAGTTGTAGCACGAATGGGTCGGCTCGACAGGGGAAGGACCACGCTCTCACAGAATACCAGCGTAAAATAACAGCATAATGCTGCTGTGTTTCGTATGGTGAGTGTATAGAACCGGAGACCCTTTTTTACTGGAAACGAGGCATTCCATCTTAGTCCTCACGGGTGACAACGCATCTGCATTTTGATTCGTAATCGGAGATAAATGTAGATGTCTATGGGCCACAGCAACCACTTACCATTTATTTATTTATTCTTTTTTGCACCAAATATTTGTATAAAAGGCGAGCTTAATGCTATATAGCATTCTCTACCAGCTAACCTTGGGTAGAACAGAAAGTGAGTTTGGGCAGTTAAGTTGTCATGATATTATTCAGTTCAAATATATGTACATGCAACACATACATAAAATATACACATATATATATAAATATATATAATTCATATACATATACAGGGTATTTTTGGAACGCTCCCGAAAACTAAGACAGACGACAGCACCAAGTATACCTTTGATCATGGGTCACAAACAAATATGATCCTGATGAAAAAAAAAACATATTTTACAACGTTTTATTAGCTTTATTCACGCGCCATCAGGTTAGTACAGTTAAATGAAACGATAATTTCATAAAAAAAATCATGAAAATACTGAAACATAAAACCAGCAGTGAAAACTGAATTGATATCACCTGACTAATGGAGGTTAATGTACGCGCGAACGGTGAAAAAAGAACGCTGGCCTTGAACTTGGGCACTGAGCGATTTATCACATATTGGTACGAAGGGGGCGCGACGGGGGAACAATCCGCCAGTATTACCATAGTATAAAGACACCAAGTAGGCTGTCTCCGGCCCAATCCGCGATATAATTGCCTACTGTCTCAGGGTTGTCATTGTCACCAAATCATTAGTTTAAAGCCCGGCCCTTGCCAAAAATAATACATCTCTGTATAACTAATTCAGTGATCATTAGTCGATAAAGTTCAACAATGGTTTTCCTAACAAATACAGAAATGTATTAAGATTCAGAGCAGTATTATTTATAAAAAAAGGGACAAACTAAACCGGCGGGGCGGTGTGTGAGCTCGTGTTTAAATTATTTACTTAGTATATTCTAGTTACTTTTTATTTTTAATAGGCATAATATAGTATTTGCACACATAAAGGACCATATTAATTTTTATTTTTAATTAATACAAGCATATATATATATATATATATATATATATATATATATTGAATCACACATTTATTACAAAATTACAAATTAGCTACAGAAAAATACTTTCTTCGGTTTCGACTATTACGAAACGACTTGTTATTACACTTTAATGTGTAATATATTCGCATCCTTATAAATAACTTTTGCAAATATAATTAATTACGATTTTATAACCGTAAGTAGGTACTTAGTTACTATTCTTCCTCTGTCTTATAGATAACTAATACAACAAAAATATGTAAATGTATGTAAAAAAGCCGTAACGCGCGAACCTCGTGCGGTGTTAGCCCAGACTGGCGTAGTGAGAAACATTCCGAGATTGTGTTTAAGTGTGCGTGCGGCGCCTCATAGATACTATGGCGCACACATACAAGCCGCGCGCAGTGCGTTTGTTTGAAGATAACGTACTTCCCTGTCTTTATACTATGGTATTACTGTGCCTGCATGCTATTGGTTCCCGCGCTTTGTTCGCTCCAAAAATACAGTCGCATACACAGCTTACTTTGCGACTCGCGACGATGTTTTAAAAAGAAAGGAAAGAAAAAATATTTATATCTATTGTTTTATGACTAAACTAGTGAACGGAAAGGTAAATATGATAGGAGAAGGTGAATGGGGAAAATTGTGCAGTAAATTTAAAAGTGTTGAGGAAGAATACCGAAAAAAATACCATGTGATCGACCTGATGACGGAAGCTCAAGCGAAGATGAAAGTGATGATGAAGTAGCATCCAGTAACACCAACACACCTTCAACGTCTGGCTTCCATGTGACCCAAGACCACATAATGGACGGTTTTCTTGTTACAAACTACTTTATATTTTACGATAGAAATAACAAATAATGCTCAAGTAAACATTATCCATTTTTAATTGCAAGTAAGGCACCTATTATTATTCTACAATAAAACAATTAATTACTTACTATAATATTATAAAACAATATCCCAATACCATGTAGTACTTTAGAACGCGACTGTAACCTCCCTCCACTCGACCTGTATCTAGCTCGGTGCGAAATAATGTAACCCGCCCGGCTCGTGTCACATCACGCTGTGACGCAGTAGGTTTCAGTTTTGTCGATTTGTTTATTAAATTGTGATTACGTGTTGGTATTATTCTTGTTTGTTTTTTGTTTTAATAATGCCTAACGCGTACGTTTATAGTGATTGTGAATACGACAACATGTTATGTATCCGAACCTAGGTACACGAAGTATCGCTAAATAAATTGTTAAGACGTCGGGATGGAACAAGTGTGTCATACTGTGCAGTGCACAAAGTGATGAAGCGTAACCGAATGCGCCCATACAAATTGCACAAAGTGCAAGCTTTAGTTCCCGGCGATCACGACCGCCGACGAGTTTTCTGCCGTTGGTTATTATACCAGCAACAACGTGTGGCTGGTTCCATTGAGCACATTATCTGGACGGATGAGTCGACATTTACCAGAAACGGCCTGTGGAACCGAAGAAATACACACGTGTATTCAGAGTTTTCGCGCTGTTCGACAAACCGGGCACCAAACCCGATGGTCGGTTAACGTATGTGCAGGTTTATTTAAGGATCGCATACTGGGACCAGTGTTTCTGCCACAGCGACTGAACTGACAGCGATACCTAAACTTTATAAATGAACAGTTGACGGACATTTTAGACGACCTATCGTTGGCTGAATATCGCCGCACATGGTTCCAGTATGATGGTGCCCCTCCACATGTCGTGAGGTTCGTCCGTGAGCGCCTCAATGAGCTATTTAATGATCGCTGGATTTGGCGGACTAGGACCACACGCTTGGCCACCTCGCGCATCAGATCTGACCCCGTTAGACTTCTTTATGTGGGGTATGTGAAAGAAAGGGTTTTTAATCGTGAGTGTGATAGTGCTGACGAAACTACAAAAGGATCGTGGATGTTTTCGACAAACTACGTACGGACTGTGTCGAAGACCACACGATGATGCCCCGCCTCCATGAGGAGACGCAACACCGAGCCCAAATCTGCCTTGAAATGAATGGAGCACAATTTGAGCCGCATCTCATAAGACCACGGAGGATTTAGAGCGGTAAGCTGTTTCATAACTAATTTTTTTAAATAACTTAGTACTGAACTAATCTGAATACATACATAACTGAATACATGAGAATAATAAACATACCTACACGATGAATAAAAACGCATGACTCTAACCTTGGTTACTTTTCATTTATGTATTTTTTCATTAGCGGGATATCGAACCAGTTATTTGGGTTATTTAACCTGTAAATTCAGATTAAAATGGCTACGTGGAGACAAGTACTGTGGCAAAATAGTAGGTTAAGTAGATAAGTTAGGTATTTAGACAAGTGTTGTAAATTATTAGGTATTGTGGTATGGCCCGCTAGTTGCGGACCGCGCGAATTTGCGTTCGCGCGTACATTGACCTTTAATCAGCTGATATGAATTCAGTTATTCCACTGCTGGTTTTAGGTTTCAGTATTTTCATGATTTTTTTTATGAAATTATCGTTTCATTTAGCTGTACTAACATGATGGCGCGTGAATAAAGCTAATAAAACGTTGTAAAAAGATGATTTTTTTTCATCAGGATCGAGTTTATTTGTGACCCATGATCAAAGGTATACTTGGTGCTGTCGCCTGTCTTAGTTTTCGGGAGCGTTCCAAAAATACCCTGTATAAATAAATACACACATTTATACATATATCTTTATATATAAAAAGTACGTGTCACGTTGTTTGTCCGCGATGGACTCCTAAACTACTGAACTGATTTCAATGAAATTATGCACACAGTGTGCATTTTGGTTCAACTTGAGAGATAGGATAGTTTTTATCCCGATAAATAACCCTCAAATTTTTTTATTGCGAATTTAAGGATTTTTATAGGAAGGGTCGTTGGAAAGGGCAGAACAACGTCTGCGTGGCGAGCTAGTATATATATATATCAATAAATGTATATATAAATAACTATAATAATATAAAGTAAGTTGATTCAACTTTGTAGGCTACGGATATGCTCATATAGTTTTCTTTTAAAAACATTTTTGACAGGTATTGTTCGCAGGTCAACAGGCAATTTGTTCCAGAGGGTAATGGAAGTAACTGTGAAAGAATTTGAAATAGACCCAGAATGGTGGAGAAGAGTAGACAGGATTAAAGGAAAGGAAGGAAAGGACACGTCCACGTGCTGTTTTCGAGAGTCATTACGAATCATCTCGCGCACAGACTTGACGACTTCCAGCCTCCCGAACAAGCCGGTTTCCGAAAGGGCTTTAGCACCATAGACCACATACATACCCTACGGCAAATTGTACAGAAGTCCGGAGAGTACAATTTGCCACTATGTCTGGCGTATGTGGACTATGAGAAAGCCTTTGATTCCGTCGAAATTTGGGTGGTGCTGCAGTCCCTTCAGCGGTGCCAAGTTGATTGTTGGTATATCGAAGTGCTGAAGTGTTTGTACAGTAGAGCTACGATGGCTATCCGAGAACAGAACCAGAATAAGAAACCTATCGAATTGCAGAGAGGTGTAAGACAGGGTGATGTTATATCCCCGAAACTCTTCACCGCTGCATTGGAAGACGTTTTCAAGCTTCTGGACTGAAAAGGATACGGTATCAACATCAATGGCCAGTACATCACTCACCTTCGATTTGCCGACGATATAGTCCTTATGGCAGAATCGCTGGAGGACCTAAGCACTATGCTCAATGACCTCAATAGTGTCTCAAAGATGAACATGGACAAAACAAAGATTATGTTTAATGTCCATGTCACACCTATGCCGGTAGTTGTTGGGAGCACTAAGCTCGAAGTAGTTGACGAGTATGTTTACCTGGGACAAATAGTCCGACTAGGTAAGTCCAACTGCGACCGAGAGGTCAATCGACGGATTCAACTCGGCTGGGCAGCGTTCGGGAAGCTACACACATCTTCTCGTCAGACATACCTCAAAACCTTAAAACGAAATTGAACAACCAGTGCGTGTTGACAGTGATGACTTACGGAACTGAGACGTGGTTCTTCACTGCTGGCCGTATGAGGAAGCTCAAAGTCGCTCAGCGAGCTATGGAGAGGGCTATGCTCGGAGTTTCTCTGCGTGATAAACTTAGGAATAAGGATATCCGCAGTAGAACCAGAGTAACCGACATAGCCCAACGGATTAGTAAGCTGAAGTGGCAGTGGGCCGGCCATATAGCTCGAAGAACCGACAACCGATGGGGAAGAAAGGTTCTCGAGTGGCAGCCTCGTACCGGTAGGCGAAGTGTAGGGCGTCCCCCCACGAGATGGAGTGACGACCTGGTAAGACATGCAGGAAGTCGATGGATGCAGGTGGCTCAGGACCGTGCTTTGTGGCATTCTTTGGGGGAGGCCTATGTCCAGCAGTGGACTTGTGAAGGGCTGTAATGATGAATGATGATAGAGCCCTCGCGTCACATCGCGTGACAACCAACCGCTTAACGACTGGTTACAGCAGGAGGAACTTATTTTTCATAGAATCCGGTTCGAAGACCAGTAAGGGTGGTAAACGTGCAAATAGTCCACCTGATGGGAAACGGATGCTGTCACTCATTAACGCCTTAATCTATCCTCGATTATGAACCAAAATGCAAAATGTTTAATCCTGTCTACTCCTCTCCACCATTCTGGGTCTATTTCAAATTCTTTCACAGTTACTTCCATTACCCTCTGGAACAAATTGCCTGTTGACCTGCGAACAATACCTGTCAAAAATGTTTTTAAAAGAAAACTATATGAGCATATCCGTAGCCTACAAATTTATATTATTATAGTTATTTATATATACATTTATTGATATATATATATATATATATATATATATATATATATATATATATATATATATATTAAACTGTGTAAAGAACGGAGATTGATTAATGATTACTATCAGGTGGACTGTATGCTCGTTTGTCACCCTAATTCTATAAAAAAAATATTATTCCCCAGGGTAACACATCGGCATTTTGGTTCATAATCGAGGATAGATTAAGGCGTTAATGAGTGACAGCATCCGTTTCCCATCAGGTGGACTATTTGCACGTTTACCACCCTTACTGGTCTTCGAACCGGATTCTATGAAAAATAAGTTCCTCCTGCTGTAACCAGTCGTTAAGCGGTTGGTTGTCACGCGATGTGATGCGAGGGCTCTATCATCATTCATCATTACAGCCCTTCACAAGTCCACTGCTGAACATAGGCCTCCCCCAAAGAATGCCACAAAGCACGGTCCTGAGCCACCTGCATCCATCGACTTCCTGCATGTCTTACCAGGTCGTCACTCCATCTCGTGGGGGGACGCCCTACACTTCGCCTACCGGTACGAGGCTGCCACTCGAGAACCTTTCTTCCCCATCGGTTGTCGGTTCTTCGAGCTATATGGCCGGCCCACTGCCACTTCAGCTTACTAATCCGTTGGGCTATGTCGGTTACTCTGGTTCTACTGCGGATATCCTTATTCCTAAGTTTATCACGCAGAGAAACTCCGAGCATAGCCCTCTCCATAGCTCGCTGAGCGACTTTGAGCTTCCTCATACGGCCAGCAGTGAAGAACCACGTCTCAGTTCCGTAAGTCATCACTGTCAACACGCACTGGTTGTTCAATTTCGTTTTAAGGTTTTGAGGTATGTCTGACGAGAAGATGTGTGTAGCTTCCCGAACGCTGCCCAGCCGAGTTGAATCCGTCGATTGACCTCTCGGTCGCAGTTGGACTTACCTAGTCGGACTATTTGTCCCAGGTAAACATACTCGTCAACTACTTCGAGCTTAGTGCTCCCAACAACTACCGGCATAGGTGTGACATGGACATTAAACATAATCTTTGTTTTGTCCATGTTCATCTTTGAGACACTATTGAGGTCATTGAGCATAGTGCTTAGGTCCTCCAGCGATTCTGCCATAAGGACTATATCGTCGGCAAATCGAAGGTGAGTGATGTACTGGCCATTGATGTTGATACCGTATCCTTTTCAGTCCAGAAGCTTGAAAACGTCTTCCAATGCAGCGGTGAAGAGTTTCGGGGATATAACATCACCCTGTCTTACACCTCTCTGCAATTGGATAGGTTTCTTATTCTGGTTCTGTTCTCGGATAGCCATCGTAGCTCTACTGTACAAACACTTCAGCACTTCGATATACCAACAATCAACTTGGCACCGCTGAAGGGACTGCAGCACCACCCAAATTTCGACGGAATCAAAGGCTTTCTCATAGTCCACATACGCCAGACATAGTGGCAAATTGTACTCTCCGGACTTCTGTACAATTTGCCGTAGGGTATATATGTGGTCTATGGTGCTAAAGCCCTTTCGGAAACCGGCTTGTTCGGGAGGCTGGAAGTCGTCAAGTCTGTGCGCGAGATGATTCGTAATGACTCTCGAAATCAGCACGTGGACGTGGTTTAGATGGGAAATCGGTCTGTAATTCTTCAAGAGAGCGTTGTCACCTTTCTTGAAGAACAAGACCTCCGCACTTCTGCTCCACGCCTCCGGTGTAATGCCACCATGGAGGACGGAATTAAAGAGCCTCTGAAGGACTTCAAGTATCGGTCTTCCACCCGCTTACAGAAGCTCCGCTGTAATTCCATCCTCGCCTGGGGCCTTGCCGTTTTTAAGGTGCTGGAGAGCCATTCTAATCTCGTTCAGACTGACATCCGGGATATCCTCGGAATAGTGTCGGATAAGACTCGCTCTAGGATCGTTACTCACACTTGCGTGTGGCTCCAACGATGACGTGTGCAGCTGCCCATAGAACCTCTCAATCTCACTCAAAATCTCAGGTGCCCCGGAAACGATGCTGCCACATTCTGTCTTCAGCTTTGACAGTTGGCTCTTTCTGGCAGACAGATCTCTGGCAAAGACTTTGGAGCCTTGGTTCCGCTCGATCGCTTCTTCAATACGAGCTGTATTGAAGTTGCGTAAGTCCCGCCGCATGCATTTGGAGATCTGTCTGTTCAGTTGCCTGTATGCTGTCAAATCTGTTGAAGAATGTAGCCTCATCTCCCGTCTAACAGCCATGAGATTAAGAGTGTGATCGGAGAGTTTTTGTGTTCTTCTGCGGCGGGTCTTGCAGAACTTAGCTCCGACCGCATGGACAGTTTCCACGAGCTTGTCATTCATATCGTCCACTTCATTACAGTATTCTAGGCACTCAAAACGGTTTTGTAACTCGAGCTGAAAGGTTTCGTTACTTTGGATTAGAGCACGAGGGGGACAGAGCGTTGACTTCATCAGACGAGACCTCTCCAACTTAACATTTAGGTTCAGTGTGCCTCTAATCATTCGGTGATCGCTGCCGGTTTTCACCCTCGCGATCACTGAGACATCACTAAACAGTTGTCGTCTGGTCGTCATAATGAAGTCAATCTCATTTTTTGTCGAACCGTCGGGGCTCGACCAGGTCCACTTCCTGTGGGGCCGCTTCTTGAAGAAAGAGTTCATCATAAAGAGTCCTTCTTTCACCATGAAGTCGGCTAGCTGCTGGCCCCTTGGGTTCCGTTGCCCTATTCCAAATTTCCCTACTTTCAGCTCACCGTTTTCTCTTGTGCCTAATTTTGCATTGAAGTCTCCCATTAACACCGTATATTGGGTTTTGGAGGAATGCATGGCTCTAGAGATATCCTCATACATTTCCTCCACCTCCTCATCGGGGTGTGCCGAGGTTGGCGCGTAAACCTGTATGACCTTCAGCGAATACCGTTTGGTGATTCTGAGTATAAGGTACGCAACCCTCGTCGACACACTCCCGATCTTTACAACGTTGTTAACGAGACACTTACCTCCTTGGGACAGATGGTCGCCCTCCCGGTGATAGAGCAAGTTGCCGGATTCGAGGATTACCGTGTCCTCCCCCTCTCTTCGGACTTCGGATAATCCTATAATATGCCAGCGCAACTTGTCTATCTCTTCTTGCAGCTCCACGATCTTCTCGTCAGTCCTAAGGGTGCGTGCGTTGTACGTTGCCAGGTCGAGTCGTCGTAGGTGGCAACCGAACCTCCACCGGAGATTCTTAGCACCCCCTGCCCCGCCGTTACCATGGTCGCCACTGTAGCCAGAAATAGCGGGGCCGCCGGGGACTGGGGGCCGTCTTTTTGTTACTCTCGTCATTGGGGGGTATTTGGCATAGTTGTCACGCTTGGCGAGCGGGTTGGTAACCGCCGTCTTTTATTGTAATTTTGGCTATTATCAGGAAGATGCTGCTGCCCATCTCCCGCATGTTTCCCTTTGTCGCCTTTTACGACACCCACGGGAGGACATGGGGTAGTGGATATTCTTGACCGACACTACACGGCATCTATAAATAACATTTATACGGAATGAAGTATAAATAACTAAAGAAAAATTATATTTTATTACGTGTTACTACTACTAATAATAATAATGTCCTCCAAACCGAATTTCGGCCACGGCGGCCAGTCTCAACGGAGACTAGCCATCGGCGCAGGACAGGATTATAGTGCCCAAGTGTATGCGCAAGCACAGGTGCACTCTCTATTCCCTCACTCTCATAGCCCGATGGGACGGTAAACCGACACGACCGCAGAGAGATCAGGCGCAGGACCAACTGCTTTACGTGCTTTCTGAGGCACGGGGGTGAAACACCGCCAACTTCCTGACTCCGGGCAGCTACTGAAATTTCTTGATGGAAAACTCAATAACTAAATTTTTTAGCCCGACCCGGGATTCGAACCCGGGACCTCATGATCAGCAGTCGCACTACTACAACCACTAGACCAACGAGGCAGTCCTATATACCTACTAAGCAAGTGTCTGTTCTGTCTGTTCTCTGTTATCTGTTAGACTTTTGCTTAGTTATCTTCGGCTACACATCGCTTGCATGGAATGGTAAATGGTTAGTGTCAGGCGCTGTCTTTTGACAGTTATAATTAAGAATTATAATATTTAAAAAATCGGTTGTCTGTAAAGTCGGTTTACTGACGATAGTTGAACGTGACAACGTCATAAGAAATATTTAATATCGAAAGAATCATTACATTTATCGCCGCAACTATCGTTGCTATATACAATTGACACCACATTCGCTCGCACAGTCACTCGTTCCGCGCTCTCGCTTGCACTTTAAATGGAACGCCTAGGTAACGCCGCATGAGTCATGTTTTTTCGTGCATGCAGCGAGCTTCATCGATTTATAAGACGTTGTCACGTCAAAAAATGAATGATTTTTACACGAATACTTTTATCACGTGTATTTTGCTCGGCTGCCTTCAGCTTTAGAAAATTATTTTTTAACTAACTATGACATCGGTACTTCAAACACCTCAGTCCTCCTCGTAATAAGTTAAGTAAGTTAAAATGCATACTATAAAATCCGTAAGAGTAGTATTATTAAATAAAAAAAAATACTTCATTCTTTAAGTGTACAGGACTGACTATAGTTATCTGGCCACTTGTAGTTTCAGACGCCATTGGTATAATGAAATGTCTCGCCAAAACATGTGCAAACTTGCAAGTCTAACGATTTAAACTCCTGGGCGGAGAATTGTGAACGCAGAGCAGCGCCGCTTTGTAACGTAGTTATGAATTGTGGTCTGCCCGACAATGCTACTTGCGGAAACTTTGAGAATAGCTGCGATGGGAAAGGCCGATACAATAGTTACTCGTATGTTAAAATTATATGAGTCCTTGGCATGCGTACAATGACTTTCAGGTTAAAAGTAACAAATACATATAGAAGACCTATACCATATATTGATGGAATGTGTTCGATTTGAGTCTATTAGAAGTAATTTCATAAGGGTCTTGAATTTGAACAGAACTGACGTAGGCACATTTCATAATATTCTATCCCAACCAAATGGCGACGATGCGAAAGTTCTGTTCGAATCCATAGCCCACGTAGTATAATAAGTATTAAGTAACGTTATATGAGTAAGTCATGTATGTTAGGGTATGATGGGACTGACAGACGCTAAGCGGTAAATGTCCCTTAAATTGTTGTAGAATAAAAAAAAAACAAATACATGACTACTTTATTTATTTTCATAACATTCAAATATACAACAATTAATACTATAACAAAAAAAATTAAAACTAAAAACTAAAAAAGTGTTAAGAACGCTGGCTGTGTTTCCTCGCTGAATGACTATATATAGCTTTTGAGTGAGAAAAGAACCGGCCTTCTTATCACCAGCAACACAAGTTACAGATACGGTTCCTTTAGGAACTACCAACCAACCCCACGGACTGACAGTCACACAAATATGTAGTCATCTCCCATATATTCGCCACTTAGTTCAGCTGCCTCTGATGTCACCCCGGCTCTAAAAGAAGTACCGCTGAGATGAGAGGCTGGTTTACATGAACTCATTAAAATATTTAGAATAATTCAACTTAAAAAATAGGTATATCTAAAACATTGTGTTATTAAAGAGGTGATGTCAATATATTATGTACGTTCTGTAAGTACTAGTTGACACTATACTATACTAGTCAGTTGAAAAAGCAAACATTTTCATAGAAATTGTATGAAAATGCAATGATGTCACAGTTTTGAAAGTCAAATTATCATCTTATTAGTATATTTTTCAACACTAAAATGTAATTTAAGTTAAAATGGAAAATAGACCAAGTTTTCAGACTACTAGAAGTAGCAAGTTTAAATTATATGACATACATAGTCATTTGTTAACGCTGATGGCATTTATGGGGCAAGATATACGCTTTTTGCCCGACTGACCCAGAAGGAGAGAAAGGTTTTTCAAGTGAAATTATGTATGAATGTATGTTCTCGTACCTCAATTTCGTTCTGCACGCTCTGGCCTGAAATGGTTGATGGATTATAAAATATGGAATGTCATTAAATTTGTCTTAGTCGTGGAAATGAAATAGGTTTGTTTATATAAAGTAGTAAGAGTGACAAACGAGCACATAGTTCACTTTGTAGTAAGTGAATATTGTGGCCCATAGACATCTACATTTATCCTCGATTAGGAATTAAAACGCAGATGCGTTGCCACACCTGAGGACTGAGAATTCGCTTTTAGCAAAAAGGGGTCCCCGGTTCGCTACCTCACCATACGAAGCACGGCAGCATGAAGCTGCTATTTTACGGTTGCATTAAGGTAAATATACCAAAATCCTTTTTAAACTAAAACAGACAAATAATCATTCAAAAAATCTTTTAGAAGAGATTTCAACACTTTTTATTTTACTTCCAGCCACGCAAGCATTTTAAAAGTTTAAGTTTATGAAGACAAACCACCAAAAGACGTGCCAAAAGGAAGCAGCAAGAACGGAAGAAAGTGCGACTTGAACTACATTTTTCTTTGTCCATTTGTTTGCAGTGTCCGGCTGCAATAAATGACTCACACATACGTGAAATACTATAGTGAATTTAGTATTTAGTTTTACCGAAACTATTCCTATTTTATACTTTTCACTATTTTTATTCTTTGTATTTATCTATACATATGCAAATGAATAAAATTGAAATGTCTGTTTATAATGTCTTATAAATAATATTTTGAAATACCGCCACTACACGGGTAAAGTGTGGGTTTTATACGTGGTAGAGCCATGCTGCAGCTATATTAGTAGTATAGTTGTAGCACGAATGGGTCGGCTCGACCGGGGAAGGACCACGCTCTCACAGAATACCAGCGTAAAATAACAGCTTGACACTGTTGTGTTTCGTATGGTGAGTGTAGAGAACCGAAGACCCATTTTTCTGGAAAAGAGGCAGTCCATCTTGGGCCTCGCGGGTGACAACGTATTTGCATTTTGATTCTTTATTGAGGATAGATGTAGATGTCTATGGGCCACAGCAACCACTTACCATCAGGTGGACTGTGTGCTCGTTTGTCACCCTATCCTATAAAAAATAATTATTCCTAAAGTTCGACTCACCCCCCAACTCATTTCTGTTCTTTACTTCAAAAATTGATTATTTAAAAAAAATTACGACAGACTAATGATTTAAATAAGAATGGAATGGAATATTTTTTATTCAATATAGATTATTACATACTACTTATTGAATGTATTTTTTTTAAATTACCACTTGGTGATGCACTTGATGATGCCGTAACCCACATCGTACCCACAAATTAGGAGATGAGCAACAGCGACCCCTTAATAACAGCTAAACAAAAAAACCGCAGTTACCAACCCGCTTATTAAGCATGGCGATGACATGTATGGCGATGGCAAATATTCCCCCTATGAGGCAATCTATGGGGAGACCTATGTTCACCAGTAGACGCTTAATAGGCTATTACGGTAACAGTTACATTTACATGCTATGTTCTTATAAGTTCTGTTTATGCCCATTATCTTTTGTAAAATGAGACTGCTATAGAATAGTTGCTAGTTACAAACAAAAATCTATCTGCGAAGCGATCCTAACTTCGGTTCGATTTTAATTTAAACTTTACCGACGTACTCGCGCACGTCCCGGAGCTAATGTGGAAAGAAACGTGTTTGATGTCTGAACGGGATTGTGTGAATGTTTTTAATTTCATTTGAAGATTTAGTTTGATGAGGTAATGTTTATATCTCCTTTATATATATATATATATAATTCCAAATAGCCGTGGTAGCTCCGATGGTTAGCGCTCGCTGTAAGCTTCACAGTACTCGAGCAACCCGGGTTCGATCCCCGCCGGCACCAATGAAATTGTTAATTGCAATTTTAAGTGACGATTTACCACGTACTCGGCGGTGAAAGAAAACATCGTGAGGAAACCTTCATGTCTGAGAAATAAGAAAAAAAATATTTCGTAGACATGTTAAGTTCGCCTGCACGCATTAGGGCAGCGCGGTGGACAATTCCTTGCCCTAAAACCCTCTCAGAAATGAGAGGAGGCCTGTGCCCAGGAGTGGGACGTAAATAGGCTGCAACTTTACTTTACTTTTATATATAATTCTTCCGTACGCGTGTATCTAGTGACCGTAAATGCGGTAGCTGATCATGAGGGCCTGGATTCAAATACCGGGTCGGACCAAAATCAGTTACAGGGTTTTTCAATCAAGAAATTCCCAGTTAGCAACCCGTAGTGAGGACAATGGCGGTGTTTCACCCCCGTGCCTCGGAAGTCACGAAAATCCGTTGGTCCTTCGCTAGACCTCTCTCTCGCGTCGGATAACCGTCGAATCGGACTACGAGAGCGAAGGAATGGACAGTGCACAATTGCGTACTATAATTATGTTTTACGCAGATGGCCAGTCAATTCTGAGACTGGCCGCCGTGACCGCAACTCTGCCTGGAGGAAATTATTATGACGTGTATTCGTCACTGAAATCCTTTTAAACTACTGTGTGAATGGAGTCATCAGATGGTTTAGATTGACAATTGGACGTAGTTGCGCTGCTGTCGAGATCCAGAAGTCACCCGTGCGAAGCTGGGATGGCTCTCTATTGTGATTTTCATTACATCTTTTTGAACTTCCCTTGTTTTCTTTATAATTACGTATAGACTTGTTACCCTGCTAGTTGTGCAGACGGTACTACTCACAACCTGCTTTCAAATATACATTTTGTATGTTCTCAGTGAGACAGTTTGTAAGGAACAGTTGTTTATTTTACTTTGAATGATTTTTATATTTTTTGTTTCTGTTTTGTCTCCAATATAGTCAATTAATAAAAAAAAGTTTATCATCAAATTTCTTCGTAATCTTAAATACTCTGTAGTCAATGGATCGTTAAGGATATAGAAAAGAGTGCTGAGAATACTAAGATTTCTACGTAGTGGGATATTTAATCATTTAAATTGTGGGTGTGGCAGAAGAAGCATGAGAGTAAAATAAATGTTGTAGAAATGCGGCCATTAAGGAGTATGTTAGGGATGAATCTGAATGACAGAGTGAGAAATTGTTTAATAAGAGAAGAGTGTGGTTGCAAGATGACGTTGTGACCAGCATTAAGAAAGGAATGATTCGGTGGTTTGGTCATGTAGAAAGAATGAATGATGAAAGAGTGACAAAGCAAATTTATGTTGCAGAGGTGAACGGCAGAGTCGGGAAGGGACGCCCTAGGCGAAAGTTTATCGACCAAATTGGCGATATGTTGAAAATGGGCCAAATCAATAGTACCTTTAACCGACGAGCGTGTATATGTATGTATTTGGATGTGGAGTAAGCGAGAGACGTGTGTCAAGATCGTGCCAAATGGAAGTCCATAGTCTCTGCCTACTCCTCTAGGTGACAGGCGTGAGTGTTTATGTTTTTTTAAGTTAGAGCGATAGAATGTTACGTGGTTTAATGGAATATTTCGCTTCATAAATGAAGTATAGATTTACTTGAACGTTACTTCCGTGTGATATGCATTAATACTCAAGTCGCGTCGCGTCTACAGAGTTTTACTTAAAAATAGATATCACTGAACTTCTTTTTATTCATGATTCTATCGCGTTTAATCTACGTACATCGGACCAAAATTAATAATTAAAAAAGCTGAAGGTACTCCGGGTTAACTCTGACCTCGGGACGTCAATCATCACAGTCATCCGTGACCATGGGTGCTGTAAAGCACCCGAAACGTTGGGAATTAATAAAAAATAAGTTAATTAAACGCGATAGAATCCGTAAAAGTAGTTTTATTCAATGTGTAGAGTTCGCGTAAAAATAAGAAATCATTAAATAGACATCACGCTCAGATGCCAAACACTTTCCATTAGCTATGCTAATTTCTCGCGTCTTACAGCTAACTTAATCTTTTGCGAGTTTTAACTTCATTACTCTGTACTTGCGCAGCGTGTAAATTGTCATCGCATAAATTTAATTTTCGTCTGTGCGATTGCTGCAAGTGAATTACTGCAGTTCAGTAAGTTAAGCAGTTTCTTTAACTACATATAAAACTTTTAACAATTACTTGTGGAATATTTCATAATTTTATTACTTCTTCCTTACTTCTTCTTCCTTGAGCTGGGGCCATAACCCTTAACCCCAAATTGTCAGCAGGAACTTGGTCACGAGCGCATGGCGGCTCCTGTATTTTTTTAATTAAAGAATACTAGCACCACTATTAATAATACCAACATTCCGATTGACCAGTCCTGGTATGCTTAAAATGATTTTGTTAGAAATAGTTCATGACAGTAGTCATATGACGGATTCGAACCTACGACTTTAGAGTTCGCGGTTTTTACCGGCTATTAAGCTACTGTCGCTTAAATACATTATATATTTGGAATATTGTATATATTAGGTATAATTATTTTTTGGCAAATCTCAAGTACTCTGCAAGGTTATGAAGTGTATATTGAACGACCACCTCGTGAGGACTATGATGGAATGCCTCATTTCCAGTAAAAAGGGTCTCCGGTTCTCTACACTCACCACACGTAACACAGCAAAGTCAAGCTGCTATTTCACGCTTATTCAGTGAGAGAGTGGTCCTTCCCCGGTCTAGCCGACCCATTCGTGCTACATCTATACTACTAATATAGCTGCAACATGGCTTTACGGCGTATATAAATATTTGTTTTTGTAAATATTTTAAAAATTCTTTTGTTGAGGGTTATTCCGCAAATATTTGTTAATTTACTGTTTGTCTTTATCAATGCTTTCGACTAAAAATACTGTTCCTAAACTCATATTGCTTATAGGTGAAACCTTTTAAATGGCCGTCTCGTTGTTATTCATTTATATGCTGTGTAAAGTTAGGTGTAAATTTGACAAAAAATAAATTGCAAACCCTCATCATGGATCTAGAATTATTGCAATATACTTAATGAAGTATGCACAATGAATAGTATTGATAATGCATAGCGAAATAGACTTGACACATGGAAAATTGATAGCTCGAAACTATTATTTTTTTTTATAGGAAAAGGGTGACAAACGAGCACACAGTCCACCTGATGGTAAGTGGTTGCTGCGGCCCATAGACATCTACATCTATCCTCTATTACAAATCAAAATGTAGATGCGTTGTCACCCGTGAGGACTAAGATGCAATGCCTCATTTCCAGTAAAAAGGGCCTCCAGCCACCTGCACTCACCAAGCGAAACGCAGAGGTGAACCTCTACTTCACGCTGGTTTTCTGTGAGGTCGTGGTACCACCCCGGTTCGAGCCGGCCCATCCGTGCGACAGCAAAAGCTGCCGCGTGGCTCTACCACTGTTAAGCTGACACATGATTAGCGGTGACCGGAGCAGATAATAATAAAGTAAATATAAATACTCGTAATAAAAACATAAAGACATTTATTTCAACACTTACATCTACGCATATGTCATATTACAATTAAAGAAAAAATTGACTTATTAAGGTCATAGAACTATGTAAAATGCATAGACTTAGTATAGTGGCGTGACCTGACAGCCCGAAACCGAGTGACTATTTTGATTTGTCATTGTATGCGTTAGCTAGTGATGTACATTTTACTTACAAGGACTATCGAAACATAATTGTAAAGGAAGCGATAAAAAGATTTTAAAAAATAGTTTAGTACACGAAATTGAATAACTTCAAAAATTAACTGAATTTTTACCATGATAGTTTTAAAATAATTAAAAGATATTCATATAACATGTTCCTGAGAATAAGTTGAACCTACCTACCTTTTGTTGGATTTTATTGAAATGTAAAAATTTACATTTATATTATCAATTTACAATATTTAATTTTTTTAAATAGTTGGGAGCAAGTTTTTTTTATAGGATAGGGTGATAAACGAGCACACAGTCCACCTGATGGTAAGTGGTTGCTGTGACCCATAGACATCCACATCTATCCTCAATAAAGAACAAAAATCCAAGACCGACGTTTCCTGAATTGTATATTATGCAAAAAACATTTGATATCGAATGTGCGAGTGTATCAGAAGAACAGTTTAATCTTATGGAGTCTTGTGGATACCACTGTTTTTCTCGGTATTACTATTGACGCGAAACTTCAATGGGGCCCCCATATATCTAAATTAGCAAGCGGACTTAGTTCTGCAGCATATGCTGTAAGAAAGATTAGAAGTCTCACAGATGTTGAGACAGCTAGATTAGTGTATTTTAGTTACTTTCATAGCGTAATGTCTTATGGAATTTTGCTATGGGGTAATGCGACTGATATTGAAGCTATATTTGTTTTGCAAAAGAGAGCCGTTCGGGCGATTTATAACCTAAATTGTAAAGAGTCCCTCAGACAAAAATTTAAAGAAATAAACATATTAACTTTGGCATCGCAATATATTTATGAAAATCTAATGTATGTACATAAAAACATAAATAGCTTTAATAAGAATAAGGATGTGCATTCTTTAAACACTAGGAACAAACATAAGCTTGTAATACCAGTTACTAGACTCCACAGAATCAGTAATTCATTTATGGGGCAATGTATACGCTTTTACAACAAAATCCCAGAACATATTCAAAGTTTATCAATAAACAAGTTTAAAAGTTTTATTAAAGAAAACCTGTACAAAAAGGGTTATTATAATATCAAGGAATACATGAATGAAAATAACCCCTGGGAATAAGGTGATCGCCACCATGCTGGTTCTATTAAAAATCATTTAAAAATTATATAAATGAAATTATTGTTAAGTGAAATATGTTTGAAAAAAAAAGTCCCGCTGGGTTTCTTGCTGGTTCTTCCCAGGACAGAGGTATTTTCCGAACCAGTGGTAAATAAAAAATGACTTTCAATAAGAATTATGTAATAATCAATATTGAATAAAAAATTATTCTATTCTATTCTATTCTATTCTATTCTATTCTGGATCGGTCAGGTAAATCACTGTGGACATGTGAAAAGTGTATTAACAGAAAAAATAAACCCACAACTAGTACACCAATTATCAGGTGCGTGAAGTAGAGGTTTACCTCTGCGTTTCGCTTGGTGAGTGCAGGTGGCCGGAGGCCCTTTTTACTGGTAACGAGGCATTCCATCTTAGTGCTCACGGTTGACAACGCATCTGCATTTTGATTTGTAATAGAGGATAGATGTAGATGTCTATGGGCTGCAGCAACCACTTACCATCAGGTGAACTGTGTGCTCGTTTGTCACCCTTATCCTATAAAAAAAGGTCACATCCACATAAAGTAACTACTACACCAACTACAAAGAAAAATTCTACTAACCAGAGGTCAGTGAGGGTCGCTACGGGTAAAAACAAAACAAACGTTGAGCAAGAGCCTGCTATCAGCATAAAATCATCATTATGACTGACTTCATCGCAGAACACATCTCTTCGCCAGCAGCCGTCACCTATGCTACCAAATAACCTAGAATTGGCCTTCCGGGATAGAACATCTATAGCGGACATATGTCTGTACTGATCATGAAGTATTATCACACCGGGTACCTGACTGTTCCATTTATGTGACTCAACGAAGGAAAAGAAACTCACATGAAATGTCACTACCAATTATTGCAAGTACAGATTCTTCCCTATCACAGTCCAAATCTGGTAGCCTGGCAACTAAGAGTTTACCAGATTTATCGAAACTTCAAAATCAAGAATTAGAATTTATGAAAAATGAAATTTTAGAATTAAAGTTAAAACTTGAAGCTACTGAAAATGAAATAGACAATTTAATGTTAGAAAATAAATCCATGGCTATAAAAATAAAAGAACAAAATCAAAAAATTAGAAACCATATGTTCAACAATAACCAGTAATAAAAAGAAAAATAAAAATAATAAGAAATGCGCAGAGAAGAATAAAGCAAAGCAAAAACTATATCATAGCCTGCAAAATCATGATGCTGATGAAAAGTGCATAAATAGAACAGAGAAACAATAAATTCAGGAGAAACCATTCGTGCTTGAGGAAGAAACTTTTTTAATTGTACTATGCCTATAATATTCACGCAAGTGCAAGCAATAAGTGGACAAAGTTTTACCGCAATCTGATGAACAGTATGTCAGTGCATAACATACGAATAAACAAACATTATTTGTATATATTAGATAACATCAACGAGACAAGTAAGTTTCTTCACAACCTTTTCCTTCATCTCCCAAAATTTTTAAAGAATTAATTGTGACAATCGAGCACACCGTAATCCTGATGGTTAGAGAACGCTTTGGCCCATAGAAAGCTTCATCTATTTTCATAGATAAAGATATTGTATTCAACTTGACTGCCTCGTTGGTGTAGTGATAGTAGATGAGACTGCTGCTCATTTGGCCCTGAGTTTGAATCCCGGGTCGTGCCGAAATCAGTTAAGTCTCCAGTCATGTCAGATTGCCGTCCGGCCGAATTAGGAGAGTAAGATATGCACCTGTTCTTGTACACACACCCGTACTTTGCATAGGCATCAAGTCTCAACAGAGACTAGCCATCTTGATCAAAATTTAGCCTAGAGGACAATAACATTACTCTTTGATTTAAATAAAAGTACACTCTATAAAAGTAAAACAGTTTAATAATGATTATCTTGATTAATTTTGCATATTATATCGTCTAGCCAGTATCAATCGACTGCGGGGCACTCGGCACTCTGTCAGTGGGTGAATGTGGTCACTCCTCACGAAAGCTGGGTCATTGTTAAGGTCTTCAATAGCTGCTAGCACCCCATCTTCATCTATAGGTACCTCGGCGATGTCTGTTACGCGTGACATCCATCGGGCTTCTACGCAACTGAGAAGATATCACAACTAAGACGAATTTAGGCTACAGAGCGTGCCAAAAATAAATAAATACATACATACATACATACTAACATACATATAAATATACATAAACATGAAATACATTACTCTCCCTTCGGGGCAGTCAGATAAAAAAGGTTGTGTCAATCCAAATTACAAAAATATATCTTAATTTTTGTAATTTGGACTGACACAACATGGTAAACTTGTTTCGAAATTGTTTTTTATTTATTAACTGTAAAAACCAACCGGTTCCTCTTCAGCCAATCGAAAAGACCAGATTATATTTACGAGAATAGTGCCTATAAACCTGCGAGCCTTGAGAGTTTTGTGTGCGCCCATGCTAACCTAAAGCTCTCAAATCGTCGAGAATTTGATATAAAATACAAAAAACTTATGATTCTCCTGCAGGGCTAGCATGGGCCGGAGACAATTTTATCCCCGGGGAAAGGAGAAAATATTTATCCCCTCGCTTAGTTTTATCCACCCTTCGAGCATGGGCACACTGGTGGATATAATATCCACAGTAGATAAAATGGGAGTTAGACTTAGACTTAGATATATTTTTTGTATGAATATAAACTTAAACCCACGTCCAATGAACTAAGATAGAATTGTCCTTTTCAAAAGTCAAAAATCATAACTTTTTTGTCTTTAATTTGGCTCCATGCTACGGTCGGGAGATATATGTCTACTCGTTATGTCAAACGGGGATATACTTCTCCCTGTTGCCATGCTTTGGCATAGGGACAAGATAATTTTATCTCTTGTCAGTGGATATAATCGGTGGATAAAATTTTTGTCCCCAGCCCATGCTAACCGTGCTGTAGTTGTTACTAAATGGTGCTCTTTTGTTGTTTTCAGTGGTATTTAAGATACTAAAGTTGGTAAAAATTACCTTGCGTACATCCGCTCGATAAAATAAAATGATATGTCTTACCTAGTTTGAAGACCATCTCCCGCCCTCCCCCAAATGCGTGCACTGTCTCCGCCAACACCAATCCCAGCACCACTACTCCCAACACCACTACACTAGGAAAGATACACCGCTGACGAAAATACGACACGTGTTTCGCCTCTACATTACACTTGTTTTGTATTCTATATATCTTATTTTAAGATACATCAGTACTTACGATGGGCAGGGATCGGCCGGGACGAGCACATTAATTGGTACGGCTGTCCAACACTCCGGTAGTTCCGGGTGAACGGTAAACTTCTTCAATCGTGATGTACCACCGCTTTTCTTTTGAACATGGCGTTCCTGTTAGAAATTATTTATTATAATCAACTTTCAGACAGTTGAATTGACGATATTATTGTCATAATAATGTAAATAAAAAAAATATAATAAAAATAAATTTACTTTGACTATAACTACGTTGATTAAAATTTAGAGTTATTCACTTAATATAATATGTCAGTGCATAACTGCAATTACAACTGCCTCATGAGAACCAGGGTTCGAAATTCGAATCCCAAGTCGGTCCAAAATCAGTTCATGGGATTTTGTGTCGAGATTATCTCAGTAGCAGCCCAGAGTCAGGAATTTAGGGTTGATTTACCCAATGATTCGGAAAATACGTAAAGCCGTCGTTCCTGCACCTGATATCTCTCCGGTCGCGTCGGAGTGCTGTCTCATCGGATTATGAGAGTGAGAGGATAGGGTACACCTATACTCACCACACACTCGTACAATATACCCTGTTCTGCGAAAATGCAAAGGCTTGCTCAGCAGAGCGGAACAGTATTTCAAGGCAGCACACCGCTTGCAACTTTACAAGGCGTAGGTTCGGCTTCAGATTGAATACTGTTCTCATTTCTGGCACGGTATTCCCCAGTACCAGATCTACTGGACCGCATCAACGCAAAGCGGCTAGAATTGTCGACGATCGAGTTATCTCTAATTGGCTCGATTCACCGGCACTGCGAAGAGATGTTGCATCACTTTGAATTTTTATCGCATTTTCCATGGGGAAATTTCATCAACGCACATCGCGACAAAACTCACGTTACCATCCACATCATCTGAATGCTTGGCGGTCTACTACTGTGCGATTTACTCGGCGATTTTTCTGGACCGATACGAATAAGGGACCTTCAAGAAACGAGCAATTCCCTTGCAAAATACTTACCATCGGGTAAACCGCATGCTCGCATGTCTCCTCTGCTATAAAAAAATGGCTAGCCTCAGTTGATATGAGCCACCGTGATCGAAGTTCGGTTTGGAGGACATAATTAAGTAAGAGGTAATGAAACGGTAAATGGTAAATCGCATTGTCGGGGAAATGTTTAAAAATTAAGGTTCCTATTAAGCTTGAAAACAATTATATTGTCGTGTACAATACAAAATGGACTCAATAAATTTCTAAAATTCTTACATAATAATACGCCGTTTGAACTAGTTCCTTGATTTTTTCATTGATAAGACAGAAAGTTAAATTGAGACAGTGAACCGAAGGCTGCTTATCTCCTAAAAGATTATGGAACGGGTCCAACGAACACTCGAGCATACTGAAAGAAGAAACGTTCTTAAATTCGCTCAGCTAGATAATATAACCTACAAATTTTATTTTTTCATATGAAGTAATTCCGAAGCTGGCCTGCATTAAATTGTAAGATTGTTGTCGAGAGTATGACTAAAAAATATAATATAAAATAAGCACTTCCTTGAAATTCGTATAGTACTAAAGCAAATCAAGTTAAATCTGCGCCAGTTTCAATTAAATTGTTAATAGCAATTATATGCTCTGATTTACCACGTGATCAAAAATGATAGCATCGTGAGAAAATCTGTATTTTTTATTAAAATAAATGTGAAAATTGAACTTACAGTTCACGTGATGCATGATGCTATTACATGCTCATAGATACAAACAAAGAAGGCTAAGATGCATTGTGATCTCCGAAGACCAAATGGAATGTCTTAAATAAAAAAATGATAGAAATAATAAATAATATGGTTTTAAATTTCGAACGGTTGTATTGTTTAATTTTTTTATAGGATAAGGGTGACAAACGAGCACAAAGTCCACCTGATGGTAAGTGAATGCTGAGAGCTAAGATAGAATACCTCGTTTTCAGTAAAAGGAGCAAGCGTTAAGTTGTTATTTTACGTTGGTATTCTGTGTCTTACACCAGTCAAGCTGACCCATTCGTGTTACAGCCATATTATTGCTGTAGCGAGGCTCTACTACGTAAAAGTTCTATACACTTCAGACCAGATCAAGGCAGTGCATACAATTTTATGATGCATACACTGCTGCTTGCGGGACAGTTGGTAAGTTAATGTGTGGTACCTAACCAAGCGGACTCTGAGTCAGAAAAGGAGTCCATCTTACCACCTAAATTTCAAACAAGTTTTGAAAAATACCAAAAATATTTCGAGGACACGACACGATAGGCGTGGTAGCTCAGGAGCCGTGGTAGCTCGGATGGTTAGCGCCCGCTGTAAGCTTCACAGTACTCGAGCAACCCGGGTTCGATCCCCGCCGGCACCAATGAAATTGTTAATTGCAATTTTAAGTGCTGATTTACCACGTGCTCGGCGGTGAAGGAAAACATCGTGAGGAAACCTGCATGTCTAAGAAATAAGAAAAAAAATATTTCGAAGACATGTGAAGTTCGCCAACACACATTGGGGCAGCGCGGCGGACATTTCCTGGCCCTAAAACCCTCTCAGAAATGAGAGGAGGCCTGTACCCAGCAGTGGGACGTAAATAGGCTGCAACTTTACTTTACTTTACTTACACGATAGGCTGACCATAACCATATTGGTAGTTATTATTGGGTATGACGGAAGAAGTGTCAGAGTGAAATTAACGCTGTACAACTGCGGTAAGTTATGGTCTGTTTCTGAACGATAGAGCGAGAAATTGTGTGATAAGTGAAAATAGTGGTTCACAAGATGATGTTATGAATAGTATTAACAAAAACATGCTTTGGTGGTTTAGATACGTAGGAAAAAACAATGAGAAAAGAGTAACAAAACAAACTGAAGCAGCAGAAATAATTAAAAAATCAGAAAGAAATGCTCTAGACAATAAACTTAGAATATACTCCAGTATATTCTAAAACGTCTTATACACGGTCCATCTTGACGTACGTCCCACCAAAGTCATGCACGATGCAAAACGACAATGAATAGGCTTGACGTACGTCATTGCTGTATGTCAAGGCTACTCATTGTCGTTTTGTATCTTGCATCATGCATGACCTTGGCGGGACGTACGTCAAGATGGACCGTGTATAAGACGTTTATGTCAATGCTCTAGACTAACGAGCATCGACTAAATTCTCGGTAATGAAGAAAGAGTATATCGTGCTAAATGGACGTCTTTAATCTCTGCCTATTGCTCTGGGTATAAATTACTGGTTCTGAGTGATAGGCATAAGACTTTATGTATACGTACTATGTATAGTGAAACTAACATACTTTTCAAGCAACAACTATAAATTTAAAATGGAGTAATATTTCATTAAATTAAAATAAATAATATACCTTAGTATTTTCACGGTTATTTTTTGTAAAGACCTAATTTTTGGGACCAATAGTTTTTTTTGACATATTATTTATGAGAGTTAGCTCAAACTGGATATTTTTAACTTTGACTTCGCTAATGCGAGATGCATTGAGTCATTCATAAGTGTTTAGCCAGTCTTGACTATCATCCTACATGATGGTGAGGGGTGATGCAGGTTACTGTAAGTTAAGTTGTAGTTTTGTGTAGTGATTCATGAAACTAATAAATCGTTTTTGACTTAAGTAAAACTAATTTTGAAGGATTTTATCACCCATATTAACTTATTTTATACTCCCGACGTTTCAAGCACTTTACAGCAACCATAAAAATTCGCCAAAACTAGTTTTATTTAAATATGTAGTGTTAGCATAAACATAAACATGTAAATAAAATTTTGTTATGCATGAAGCTAATAAATAATTTTTACTTACTTGAATATTTCCTCTACTTGTCGCATTGATTCGTTCACTTGCTGTGTATGTTTTTCTAATTTCTGTCGTATTTCATCTACGCTCATTCTACGTTTTTCTAATTCATCTTTTAAAGCGTGTAATTTGTTGTTTCGTTTCTCTTCTACCATTTCATTCCAGTCTCTGCGATCCTCTGTTCACACCAGAATAATTAACTGCGAATTCTTTTTAGTTGACAAATAATTTATCACGTATTTATTTTTTTATATTCAAGCGATTAAGTGCTTTGTAGCAGCTATAATTACAGTACTGGGAATGAGATGATTGCTACCAAGTTATTTCTAATATGTTTTGTGTTGTTAATTGTGTGACGTATATGATCGTTAGCTGTTGTTTTTTAAATAAGTCCCATTAGATTTGATGCTGGTTCTTCCCAGGACAGAAGTTTTTTTCCGAACCATTGGTAAATTAAACAAAAGACTGATTTTCGTATACTATTATCTATAATCTATATTGAATAAAAAAGTTTCGGTTTCTGTTATGTATTTAACGTTAAATATAACTTATAACCATAAGAAAATATAGATCTTAATCGTGTAGTATGTGAAACGTTGTGAGAATATACCATACTGTATCATTCCGTGTGTGTGGTAAGAGGCGACAGAGAGAAGCAAACCAGGAAATGGGCAGCACCCTCTTCCTAGTAAAAGGTAAAGTTAAAGTTATAGTCTATATACGTCCTACTGCTGGCCACAGGCCTCCTCTCAATTCTGAGAGGGTTTTAGGGCAAGGAAGTGTTCGCCATGCTCCCATAATGCGTGTTGGCGAACTTCAAATGTCTTTGAAATGTTTTTTTCCTAATTTCTGAGACATGCAGGTTTTCTCACTTATTATTGAAATTAACATTTTCATTGATGCCGGCGGGATTGAACCTGGGTTTCTCGCGTACTGTTTTTACAGTGATCATTTAGCCTCTGAGATAACATGACTCTTCCTAATAACAATTCATAAATACTGCGCTTGGTAACCCGCCTGCCAACTATGGCAAATTTTATTTATCATATAATGTTATTTATTTACTAGATGTATCTCGCGACTTCGCTCGCTTGGAATTTATTACGATTTGATTTCATGGGTTTTAATTATTTACGCAAAACTCTGATTCTTTTGCAAAATAATAGTAACCTAAGTTACTCCTTATAACATAAGTTATCTGCAAGTGAAAGTTCCGTCAAATCGATCCAGGCGTTTCGGAGATAATCCGGAGCAAACAGACGGACGGACAGAAATTTTAAACTTGTTTCTTTTGTTATCAGTACCGTATATACTTTCATATACATTTAGTAAAAAGCTGTTATTCTGACGTTATAAACAGACACTTCAATTTTATTTATTTGTATAGATTTAAAAAGAAGCAATACACAGTTTATGAACAATCTATTACTACTATATGAGGCAATCTATGTAGTAGACCTATGTTAAGCAGTGGACTTTGATAGACTGTAACGATAATGGATTGAAATATAACCTTTAATATCACCGTTAATATTCTGTTTATGCGTACAAATTGTCAAAAACAATAAGGCGCATGACAGGAATGCGGCTTCGACGCCCGCAAAACATGCCCCCAGCCCGCCTCTGTCCCCGCGCTTCCCGTAGTGACCAATCACCGTTCCGTGCTCCCTTGCTCTTTCTAATGACGTCTTAACTGTCATGCACTTAATTGTGTGGGTCAAGTAAGTTAAAGTAAGTCAAGTTTTGATCTAGTGTAATGTAAATACCTAAGTTTTGTCGTATACGTTGCACATCGCGTCTGAGGACTTCGTTCTCAGCACAGTACTCGGTCAGCATTTTGTAAATGGAGAAACTTTTTTGTTCACTTTGTTCGAAGGCTTCTATTATTTTATCTATGTCCGTTTCTTGTGTATAATCCTAGCCAAATGTTATTTATTAGAGTTAGGTTAATGTTCTATTATAGTTTACAAATGTTGTAAAAATGAAAGTAAAAAAATAATATTTAGGAAATTCAAAAGAATGTTAGTAGGCAAAATGCTAGTACGTTACCAATCGGAACAGGAATCAGCATTGAGTTATATGTACTACGTACTAGAGAAGCTACTGCAAACAATAATTGTGCGCTACTCTATGTCTTCGCGCATGCGCAGGATATAGTAGAGTCGCGCATGCGCGAAGACTTTAATATAAAATATAATATTAATATAAAATAAATATGAGAATTTAATATAAAATACTCTTATTTTAATCTAAACAAACATATTTCTAAAGAAAATGTAATAATAATTATCTTATGGAATTCACAAATCTTGAATTTACTCAATATTTAGTTTAGTGTACGGATTGCAGTACAGTTCAGTTGAACATAGTCAATGTTCGGAATGAGAAATCTAGTGCGTAGTACATATATATCGATGGGAACCAGGCAAATAGTTAACCGCAATAAACCAGCGTTTAATAATTCGGCGCGAGATCATAGGTGTATTCATAGATATAACGTTTCGTACGTACGAGCGCAGTGCACGCTTCCTTATATATTACTATACTCTTTGGTGCACGGTATTCCTTCGTCGAACCGTCATCAAACGTGGGAAATAGAATTCAAAAGGTTCGTTGGGGGGAAGGAGTATGCAAGCGTCCGTATGCAAAATATTGTAAAGGGCTAGGTTTTTACCGAAAATAATCTCTTTTTAGAAATTAAGTGGCTTAAGAGTTGAAATGCTACATTTCAAATGTTGTTTATAAACAAAACTCAAAATTGAAAAGTTTTTGACTATTATCTACATATATTATTTACGGGATATTTACTTTTCACTTGTTACTTTAAATTTTATCAAAAGTCCGAGAACATATTATATAAATTATGGAAAATAATATCAGTAATACTTTGTTTAGATGTAATTTTTAAAGTTATTATATTATTTTGTTGTTAATGATTTCTTATATTTATTTTGATTGTTTTTATTTTAGTTTTGTAATGTTTACTGTGATTAGACAGCAGGTACATAAAAATAAATAAAGAAGGATTACGTGTATATCATGCAGTATTTTTAAATGAGCATCATGTTGTTTCTTGACATCTTCTTCTATTGCTCTCTTTTGTTCCTCTTCCCTCTCTTCTTGTTTTGTATTTATTCTGATTAAACCTTTCTTGGAAAGAAAGTTATAAAGCCTCATCTCGTGATCAAAAGATTTTTGCAAATCTCGCATTTCCTGTTAACAAGGGAAAATATTTTAAATGCATACTAAAATTATTTAATTAATGAAATAAACTAAATCACGCTACCAAAGTTCCGAAGTACTGCGGTATATATAGAACAGCTCTATACTAATAATACAATAATAAAACACAGAGCGCTGGTCTCTCCAAAGGCTGAACATAATGCCCGGTGGGAGATCTCCTTTCCTTCCACGGCGAAACTTAGTAATATAAAAAAGATATTAGGTTAGCCAATACCTAGGAGTTGGACTTAACAGAATTGATTAAATTATAGAAATAATAATCATTAAATAATAAATATGCCGTATGAAGGCTTAAAATAATCCTTGACCTTGATGCGACCAAACCGACTGTGGTGGGCAGCTGCATTATAGTTGTCAGAATTCTGGTACAGTGGTCATTAATCTTCTTCCCAATCGTGGTTATTATGAAACTCCTTACATTATAAGTAAGTTCTCCGCACTAGGGACTTTTTGAAGAGATGCAGTAGTATTTTTTGATTTTTCTTTTACTTTAAGGTGGGGTTATGTAAAAGACTTTTATGTATTTTTTGATTTTCAAAAAGTGCTTTGTATAGGCTTTTTCTAACGGCTTCAAAAAGAAGACGGTACTCAATTCGACTGTATGTTTTTTTATGTGTGTTACCTCATAACTTTTTTTCTGGGTGAACCGATTTAGATGATTCTTTTTTATTTGAAAGCTGGTGCTTCTTATGTAGTCCCATATACATTTTTCAAGGTTTGATTAATAGTTTTTGAGTTATTCTTAACAATTTATATTGATGTCGATTGTACAAAATGTTTAATTTTTAATTATTGTTTCGTAAAGATAATTTTGAATTAAAATATTTTCACTTTGACTTCATGGAAGGAATCTTTATCTATTAGTGGATAGTATAACTAAAAATCGCTTGTTAATCGAAAAGGATTTGGTCGTTTGACCCTGATCACGTAAATTATTGATTTTATTTTGACTTATTAAGTGGCGAAGCTTGCGAAGTCACTTATTGATTTCACGATGTCTGTCCGTCTGTCCGTCCGTCCGTCCGTCTGTCCGTCTGTCCCACGATTATCTCGAGAACGGTTTCGAATTTTCAAATTCTGTTTTCAGCAATCGATTACTGATCACCCAGGAACCTCCTATTTTTAGAAACAGCTACAAAGCTGATTGCTTCGCCACTTTGCTATGCTGTTAGCTTGCTAGGTTTATTATAAATCAGTGTTGACTACAATCCCACCTGGTGTAAAGTGCGGTGGTAAGCGACGATGAAGCCCTATAAGATTTATAATTGCAATCACTTGTTTTGGAAGATCTTGTTCGATAAAAGCAAATACAATTGGCGGATCCTTTCTTGGTTGGTCGTGTGCAATTTTATGTATGTTGACTGCCTCCACGTTACAGAAGGACATTTTATTATGACGTCATTTAAAAAAAGGTAAACAAAAGTAAACAATCATAAAACAACCTGAACTTGTAACATTTGGTCCATTTTCCCTTTTTCCTGTACAGATTTTAACTTAGTGCACCATTCGTCCCTCTGGTCGTAGGCCAATGTCGATGATTCAAATAAATCTGTGAGAAACTTTTTTCCTTTACTGAGTGCAGTAAGCATTTTAGTCCAGGCTTGGTTGAAGAGAGCCCTGAAAAGATATTATTGTTAACTGTAATTGGACCCATTTAAAGAAAAATTCTAATAGAATAAGGGTGACAAGCGATAACACCATCCACCTGATGGTAAGTGGACCCTTTCATATTTACATCTATTCTTGATTCAGAATCAAAATGTAAGTTATGCCGGATTACCACAAAAAGGGTTTCCTGTTCTCTAGACTCACCATACGAAATACAGCAGCGTTATTTTACTGTTTCACGTTGGTATTCACTGAGGGCGTGGTCCTACCCAGGTCAAGCTGACCCTGTCTCTACAAAGTAAACATTTCGAAGCAAAGAATAGACATTTTTAAAAAAATATTGAAGAATATTTTTTTTAAAGCATGAATTCACTGCTGGCCGTATGAGGAAGCTCAAAGTCGCTCAGCGAGCTATCGAGAGACTTAAAAAGGAGGATATCCGCAGAAGAACCAGAGTAACCGACATAGCCCAAAGAATTAGTATGCTGAAATGGCAATGGGCCGGCCATACAGCTCGAAGAACCGACAACCGATGGGGAAGAAAGGTTCATGAGTGGCAGCCTCGTATCAGTAGGTGAAGTGTAGGGAGTCTCCCCGCTAGATGGAGTGACGAGCTGGTAAGACATGTAGGAAGTCGATGGATGCAGGTGGCTCAAGACCGCGTTTTGTGGCATTCCTTAGTAGAGGCCTATGTTCAGCAGTGGACTTGTGACGGGCTGTAAGAATGAATGATGATGAAAAGCATGAATATATCACGATTTTCCTACATTCTTCTCAGCGAACATATTTGGGAATGCAGGGACGATAGCCGTTTGAAGTACCTACCTAAAACAATCTCAGAGGACCTCTAGGAAACCTTCGTGACAGACAAATTGACAGATACATTGTTGTTTTTTAAGTGTTACCGTTTTGCCGAGTTTGGCATAAACATAAAAAAGAATTATCAACCCCTCAGGATACCTTCCTAATCTTCTTTTTTCATTGAATCAAAGTATAGTATTCTCTCATTATTATTACAGTATATTACGAGCCATATGCACCTAGCTCCTCAGTGAAGAGCGTTCATAGAGAATATAGTTTTTTTATTTAATATGTACATCATACTTATTGAAGGTCAACGTTGTATTAATGAGTCAGCTCAACAAGGAGGGGATTATGCAAAAAATACCAGTGTAAAATAGCACCATAACGGATACGTGTTTACGGTGTCTACAGAACGTGTTTCGTATGGTGAATGTAGAGAACAGGAGATTCCATTTACTGCGGACGTGGTATTCGAACTTAGTTATCAGGGATGACAGTACATTTAAATTGTCTTCGGAACCACAGTGTCCATTTAACATCATGTTTTTTTACGTAGTAGAGCCATGGTGCAGCTATATTAGTGGTATAGTTTGTAACACGAATGGGTTGGCTCGACCGAGGAAGGACCACGCTCTCACAGAATACCAGCGTAAAATAGCAGCTTAACGCTGCTGTGTTTCGTGTGGTGAATGTAGGGAACCGGAGATCCTTTTTACTGAAAACGAGGCATTCTATCTTAGTCCTCAAGAGTGACAACACATCTGCTCTTTGATTACTTATTGAGGATAGATGTAAATGTCTATGGGTCACAGCAAGCATTTACCATCAGGTGGACTGTGTGTTCGTTTGTCACCCTATCCTATAAAAAAAACTTATTGAAAGTTAACTTTCTGCGAATGAGCCGGCTTGACCGGGAGGGGATCATACAAAGAATGCCAGCGTAAAATAGCAGCATAACGGATACGTGTTTACGGTATTTATAGAGTGTTTCGTATGGTGAGTGTAGAGAACAGGAGATTCCCTTTACTGCTGACGTGGTATTCCAACTTAGTTATCAGGGATGACAATATATTTAAATTGTCTGAACCACCGTGTCCATTTAACATCAAGTGTTTTTTACATGGTAAAACCATGGTGCAGCTATATTAGTGGTATAGTTGTAGCACGAATAGGTTGGCTCGACCGAGGAAGGACTACGCTCTCACAGAATACCAGCGTTAAATAGCAGCTGCTATTTCACGCTGCTGTGTTTCGTATGGTGAGTGTAGAGAACCGGAGATCCTTTTTACTGGAAACGAGGCATTCTATCTTAGTCCTCAAGAGTAACAACACATCTGCATTTTGATTTTTAATGTAGGATAGTTGTCTATGAGCCACAGCAACCATTTACGAGTACCATCAGGTGGGCTGTGTGCTTGTTTGTTACCCTTATAGTATAAAAAAATTGAAAAATGTGTTGGTTTGTTAACCCGTACTTGTATGAGATATAATCAAATAAAGGTTTAACCTATCCTTAAGCATATGCTCAATTTCTTCTCGAATCTTCTTGTTCTCGCATTGTATGGCATTGAATCTGAGTATGGCTGTCTCCAGCTTATTCTCGGTGGCCATCAGACGATTTTCACTGGCATAGCGCCTTTCTTCTAGCTGTAATATGAATGATTATTACAAAATACACACACTTCGTTCATAACGCCCTTATCTTTATATTTCATTCTTCTCTACGTGTGCTTGTTACTGAACTCCCCCTAAGTTTTTTTAGACGTGGTAGAGCCATGCTTACAATTTGACTGTATGTTTTTTTGTTTACATGTTACGCGATATCATCGCCAATTGTGTAGTGATTTTGATGATTCTTTTTTTTTATTAAACATAAGCATATTTTATGGTTTTATTTATACGTGGTAGTGCCATGCTGCAGCTATATTAATAGTATAGTTGTAGCACAAATGGGTCGGCTCGACCGGGGAAGGACCACGCTCTCACAGAATAACAGCGTGAAATGGCAGCTTAATACAGCTGTATTTCGTATGATGAGTGTAGAGATCCGGAGACCCATTTTAATCGAAAAGAGGCATTCCATCTTAGTCCTCATGGGTGTCGACGTATCTGTATTTGGATTCTTTATTGAGGTTAGATGTAGATGTCTATGAGTCACAGCAACCACTTACCATCAGGTGCACTGTATACTCGTTTGTCACCCTATCCTATAAAAAACCCATTTCGCCCCGTGGGTGTCGTAAGAGTTCACTATGGGAACTGACAGAAAAAGTTGTGGCGCTATACCATCTCGTTTACGCCAAGCGTAAAATATCTAGACCAGCCACGTACAACAGCGTCAACGGTGCGAGACATTTGGTGTTGTAGCCGTCAATCCCTCTGCCTAGTGTGGTGATCAAGGTAAATGAGGATTTACCTGGGAGGCCCAGAGACATATTTGAAGGTATATACAAAATTAAATGTGTTAAAAATCAATTTGCCAAGATCCGTGTAATAAAAAAATTATGTCTTAACTAGTTTAATGAGCACCTTCCGCCCTCCTTCAATTACCCTAACTTAGCGGTCAGCCACCGCAGAGTCTACATCACCTGAGGTCTTTTACAGGTTAATCAACACGTAAAATTGCAATTAACAATTTCATTCGTGTCTGTGGGGATCAAATCTTCTTTCTTCTTTTTCTTTTAAAAATGTAACCTTCACACTAGGATTTTCTCCTGTATCGTGGGGGCAGTTTAAAGACATAAATTGCACAAGGATAAATATCCAGAAACGGAATAATTATTTGTAGGCCATACAAATACTTGTTCCGTGCGGGATTCGAAATCGCGGCCCTTAGCGCTGCAACTCAATTGCTAAGCCACTACGCCAAGGAGCCGTCGAATCCCGGTTATTTGTTGTTGCCACCCCGCGGGAGCAACCGCGGCTCTTATATAATTTAATCTGAATTATATTGTGTACATTAAGCTTAAAAAAATAAATAGAATCATGATTGGTTCATGAAACTAATACTGAAATTAGAAGTTCTCAATAATTAATTATCACTAGAAAGTACTGTTCTGGACATAACTGAATTAACCAACTTGTCATCTATGCCGTTAGCCAAGTACTATCATTGCAGCACGTATTTAGGTGGGTTCAACTGGAGAAAGACTGACCTCGCATAGAATATTAGCGTAAAAGCAGCATAATGTAGACGTTTAAGTTTAAGTGACGTATTTTTTATGGTGAAGTACTGCGTCAGTATGCACACTTTTACTGGTAAAACGGTTTTTCACCTAAGTCTATAAAGGTGATGATCTTAAATGAAGATATATGTAGGTGTCTGGTTGAAAGTATCCACCCACCATCAAGTGGACTGTTTGCTTCTTCGTCACATTTCTGTCTGTCTCTACGTAGCAGAGCCATGCTGCAGCTATATTGATAGTATAGTTGTAGCACGAATGGATCAGCTCGACCGGGGTAGGACCACGCTCTCACAGAATACCAACGTAAAATAGCAGCTTTATACTGCTGTGTTTCGCATGGCGAGGGTAGAGAACCGGAGAATACAGCAACCGCTTACTATCAGATGGACTGTGTGCTCGTTTTTCACCCTTATCCTGTAAAAAAATCTATAAAAATATCATCAATGTGATTGCCAGTTTCTTTCTGCAACTCTGTGAGCTGCTCCAAACACCGCTACTTCTAACACGCTACTGTGAACTACTTATAAACACTAAAAAACCATTATATTGCTACAATTCAATCGCTAAGCCACTGCACCATGGAGCCGTCCAATCTAAACTAGTATTGTTGGTAATATTTTTTACTTTTCCCATAGAAGCATTGACGAAATTCTTCAGCTGCAGAGTCTGCTTGTGATTCCTTTGTAACAGTTCATCCAGTTGATCCATTAAAATGAGTCCATCTAAAAGAGTCATTACATTAAATACACTTTTTTTTTGTTCATTAAAAATTTTACCTTAGGTTTTTTATACGTGATAGAGCACGCTACAGCTATATTAAAAATAGGTTGACTAGATCGGGGAAGGACTATGCTCTCACAGAATAACAGCTTAAAATAGCAGCTTACTGTTGATGTGTTTTGTACGATAAGTGTAGAGAACCGGAGACCCTTTTTACTGGAAAAAAGGCATTCCATCTTAGGCCTCACGGGTGACAACGCATCTGCATTTTGATTCCTAAACTATACTTAAACATTTTGATGTCGCTTACAATCAAGTGGACTGTGTCCTCGCTTGTCATCCTTATCCTATATCAAAAAAGGCTTTTTATACGTGGTAGAGCATTCAGAGTACGCTGCAGCTACATTAAAGTTGTAGTACGAATGGGTTGACTAGATCGGGAAAGGACTATACTCACACACAGAATAACGGCGTGAAATAGCAGCTTAATGTTGCTGTGTTGTGTTAGTCCTCAGGGGTGACAACGCATTTGAATTTAGATTCTTAATCACTTATCATCAGGTGGGCTGTGTGCTCGTTTATTACCCTAATTATATATTAAAGTATATCTTTTGTAACTATAAAAAAAATTAAACTGCTAAATAGGTGTAGATGTCGATAGGTCATCGCATCGAGTTACCATCAAGTGAACTGTATTTATATAGATCTTACTATATAATATAACTAAATCCTTCTAGTCTACTCAAAAGGTAAAAAAAACTTAAAGAAATAAAAAAAACTGACCATGTGCGAGTCGGACTCACGCTTCGTCGCGTCGGTCGAAGGGTTGAAGACCCGCCGACCGCTTGGTTGTCCGATGGCGGAAAGGAGAGGGAGGAATTAAAGCGTGTAATTCCTGTGCACACTCACCTAAATTTATTTAGATTATAGCTTCTCTATATTTCCTCAAATTTAATTTTGTAATTTTGTAAATTAAATTTGATTTTTTTATTTGAAATTAACACTGATATTGACATGACTTTTTTTTATTCTACAACAATTTAAGGGACATTTACCGCTTAGCGTATGTCAGTCCCATCATACCCTAACATACATGACTTACTCATATACAAACGTTAGTTAATACTTATTATACTACGTGGGCCATGGATTCGAACAGAACTTTCGCATCGTCGCCGTTTGGTTGGGGTAGACTTGACATTTAACAAAGGAAATAAAATTGCATGAATCATAAAAATATTGTAAATTGTAAATGATTTCACTAATATTGACTTTTCTACGAAGATTCGGAAATATATGGATATTATTAATTATTATTATTATTATCTATATTTCCTCACTCTCAGGATGGTGCTAATGAAATGCAAGGTTAATGAAAATATTGTGATTTTAGGCGATTTTAATGGAAGAGTTGGGGTGAGGAGGCTTGGTTATGAAAGGATATTGGAACGTTTGGTGATGAAAGTATAAATGAGAATGCTGAAAGCCTTCTCGCCGTATGCGTGGAAAAGAATCTTTTTATGACGAACACTTTCTTTCGTCATAAGAAGATTCACACGTATACATGGGAAAGAGGTGATGATAGAAGTATGATAGATTTCATAATTGTTGATGAAAGAATGAGGAGTGCGGTGGTTTACCGGGGCTCTAACGTAGGGACGGATCATTGCTTGGTCTTATGCCGAATTAATGGTCTTTTCAGACGTTGGAGGCATCGGACATCTGTGTCTACCACTGCGTTACAGCGTACAAGAACAGAGAGGTTACAAGATGAAGGTGTGAAAGAGAAGTTCAAATGTAGATTGAGAGAAAATATAATTGGTATGGCTGAATTGTGTATGAATGATTTAGACTTGGAGACTGTGTGGTATAATGTCAAGAAAGGTTTAGTGGATGCAGCTACCGAAGTATGTGGTGTAAGTAAGAGAACAAATGAAAGGAAAAATAACACGTTATGGTGGGATGATGAGGTACGGATGGAAGTTGAAGCAAAGAAGAAAGCATGGCTAGATTTACTAGCAACCAAGGCTAGTAATTCTAGCAGTATGAATGATGATATTGAAAGGAAAAAGACAGTCTTTAGACACCTAAATAAGAGAGTAAAAGAAGTAGTTGAAAGGAAAAAATAAGAAAAAACGGATCAGAATGATAGAAGAATGTCGGATAACTTCCAGGCAAACATTAAAATGTTCGGGAAACTCGTAAGAATTACCAGGGGACATTCAAAATAGCCTAGAATGAATGCTATACGAGACCAGAATGGCTGTATTCTGAATGACGAAGTTTTGAGTTTAAGGAGATGGAAGGAATACTTTGAAAGCGTGTTTATGAGTGATGAGACGTTTGAATTAAATGAAATAGAAATTCCGAAAGAAGAGGAAATAGGTAGAGATATAAGTATAGATGAAATAATGGAAGCAATGAAAAGTATGAAAGCAGGTAAGGCAGCCGGTTATGATAGAGTATCTCTCGAAATGTTAAGGGCTGGAGAAGGAGTGGTGGCAGACCTGCTGTACACCTTGTTTAATTTATGTTGGGAACTTAAGCGGGTACCAAGAGACTGGTGCAAAGCCGTGATAGTCCCAATATATAAAGGAAAAGGATCACAGCAGGACTGTAAAAACTACCGTGGTATCAGCCTTCTTAGCATTGTGGGAAAACTGTATGCTAAGGCACTAATTGAAAGAGTTATGACTCATTTGGGTTGAACGCTGGCTTGATACAGGCATTGAAGTCTCTATATAGAGAATCTAGTGCTTGTGTCAGGATCAACGGGGCCTACTCGGATTGGTTTGGCATCCATACAGGTGTCAGACAGGGCTATGTGGCTTCCCCGTGGCTGTTCAACCTATTTATGGACAGTTGTTTGGAGAATTTGAAAGTAGAAGAATGCGGGTTAAGAATGGGTGAGCTAATCGTCAAATGCCTTTTGTACGCCGATGATCAGGTCATACTTGCGTCGTCGGCAGCTGAGTTGCAAATGATAGTTACATTAATGAACAGGACATTAAAAGAAAAGGGAATGCAAGTGAATGCAAGTAGAACGAAAGTTATGGTTTTTGAAAGAGAAGAAAATAAAACGATATGTGAAATAAGAATAGAAGGGGAGTTGGTAGAGCAGGTAGATGAGTTTGTGTATTTGGGATGTGTGTTTAGCAGGGATGGTAGATATGATAAGGATATAGAACGACGAGTGAATGCAGGAAATAGAGTGAATGGGGCTCTACACTCTATTGCGAAAAGTCAGAATGTGTCCAAAAAGGCACGTATGGCAATTCACAATGCTGTGTTAGTACCTAGTTTAATGTATGGTAGTGAAAGTTGGGTGTGGCAGAAGAAGCACGAGTATGTTAGGGATGAATCTGAACGACAGAGTGAGAAATTGTTTAATAAGAGAAGAGTGTGGTTTGCAAGATGATGTTGTGACCAGGATTAAGAAAGGAATGCTTCGGTGGTTTGGTCATGTAGAAACAATGAACGAGGAAAGAGTGACAAAGCAAATTTATGTTGCAGAGGTGAACGGCAGAGTCGCGAAGGCTCGCCCTAGGCAAAAGTTTATCGACCAAATTGGCGATATATTAAAAATGGGCCAAATCAAGAGTACCTTTAACCGACGAGCGTGTATGCGTAGGTATATGGATGTGGAGGAAGCGAGAGAGGTGTGTCAGGATCGTGCCAAATGGAAGTCCATAGTCTCTGCCTACCCCTCTGGGTGACAGGCGTGAGTGTTTATGTTATGTTATGTCCTCACTCTCATAGTCCGATGGGACGGATATTCTACGCGATCGAAAAGAGATCAGGCGCGGGAACAGCGGCTTTATGTGCTTTCCGAGAGAATTTCTGATAGAAATACCCAATAATTGATTTTGAGCTGACCCGAAATTTAAACCACAGATTTCATGATCAACAATCGCGTATAAGATCACTAGAGTACCATAGCAGTCAAAATTCGATAATAGGATCATTATTATGCTTATAAATACTATGTACGGAAGTGAAAGTTGGGTATGGCAGAAGAAACGTGAAAGCAGAATAAATGCAGTTGAGATGAGAGCATTAAGAAGTATGATAGGAATTAAACTGAGTGACAGGATAATAAATAGTGAGATAAGAAAACGTTGTGGTCTGAAAGAAGATGTAGTGACAAAAATTGAGAAAGGTATGCTGAGGTGGTTTGGCCACGTCGAGAGAAAGAATGAAGAACGTTTGACGAAAAAAGTGTATAAGGCGAGTGTGAATGAAAGTGTTGGAAGGGGTAGATCAAATCAAGGACATCTTGAAAAAAGGCTAGGTCAAGAGTACCCTAAACCGAAGAGCATGTATGAAGGGAATAATGAAAGTGGACGAAGTGAAACAAGTATGTAAGGATCGTAGCAAGTGGAAAGAAGTGTTCTCTGCCTACCCCTACGGGAAAGAGGCGTGAGTATATGAATGTATGTATGTATAAATACTTACCTTCACATTTCGTATCTGTCTTCTCACGGAGCAAAATGGCTTGTAACACTTCATTTTTCGTTCTTTTTTCTCTCTTTTTATTTGTCCCTGATCTTGCCACCTGCGGTATAATTAAATACATACCATAATTTCTTGTATTTACGCGAATACTACACAAGACCAATAATACTCAAATATATCATTCATCCAATTCAGAATACATGGAAAATGCAGTCATTCGGTTAAATGAAGATTTGTCGGCAATCTTTCAATGGGCAAAAAAAAAACTGTCTAAAACTTAATCCTTTAGAATCAAAATATATGGCGCCAGAAAGTAAAACACAAAGTGAAAAAAATAAAGTAATAAACCAGAAATACTCATCAACCATAAAAAGTTACTCAGAGTCAATCATGCCATATAACCTTGGTCTTACACTCGATAGTCAATTACGCTTTAATGAGCATGTAAATATTAAAATACGTAATATAAAGGTACGTCGACGGATTCAACTCGGCTGGGAAGCGTTCGGGAAACTACGACACATCTTCTCGTTGGACATACCTCAAAACCTGAAAATGAAATTGTACAACCAGTGCGTGTTGCCAGTGATGACTTACGGATCTGAGACGTGGTCCTTCACTGCTGGCCGTATGAGGAAGTTCAAGGTTGCTCAGCGAGCTATGGAGAGGGCTATGCTCGGGGAGTCTCTGCGTGATAAACTTAGAAATGAGGATATCTGCAGTAGAACCAGAGTAAACGACATAGCCCAACGGATTAGTAAACTGAAGTGGCAGTTGGCCGGCCATATAGCTCGAAGAACCGACAACCGATGGGGAAGAAAGGTTCTCGAGTGGCAGCCTCGTACCGGTAGGCGAAGTGTAGGGCGACCCCCCACTAGATGGAGTGACGACCTGGTAAGGCCCATGATCGTGCTTTGTGGCATTCCTTGGGGAAGGCCTATGTTCAGCAGTGGACTTATGACAGGCTGTGATGATGATGATGATGATGTTAAGGTATTATATAGCATAAGAAAATACTTAACAGTAACGATCAGGAAGACTAAGTAAGTAACTCAGTATTGCCACATTTTAATTTTGCGATACCTTCTATGCCAACTACTGTATGCAAAAACAAAAAAGATAATTCAACGCGTGTAAAACGCATGTATTTGTTTTTGCTTTGACGTCGTAAAGAGACCCCATTTTACTCTTTATCTTAATGAAAACAATATTTCAAAATTGGACCCACGTAGGAAACTCTACTTGGATTGCTTAGTTCGCAAAATTATTAGTAACAAAAGTTCACTTTATTCTTATACATTAAATTAGATTGGAGTAAGAATGCCCACGAAGTAAATACACGTAAAAGAGTCTCAAACATGCTGAATATTCCATGCCATAAGACAATGAACTTCAAAATATGTTTTAAATATTCAGCCAAAAAATATGGAATGATTTGCCACCGCCCTTAAAAGAAAATTTTAATAGCGTTTATAAAATATCACTGGTGGAGATGAGGGTATGTCGAGAAATTCCCACTTGTTTATGCAGTATAAAGTTCACCATAGGTGCCGCGCGCGTGAGATTCCGCTTAAGTCATTCAACGAGTGTAGTCATTCTACGAGTGCTAAGATAGTGTCGTAGTTCTGTTCGTTGTTCTAATTCTTTTAGTGCAGGCAAGGAGAATTGGTGTTGCTGAGAGGCTGCCCTGTGTTACATTGAGATAAGTAGTGTTGATGTTGGTTTACATATTTTGGTGTTATCATGTAATTACTTACCTCACGTTGCACTGGTGTGTGATTGTGGCGGGGACGTGTTACGGTGTGGTCGAACTGTAATTTCACTATACTGAATGTATAGTGCGTTACGTTGTCTTATTACCGATAATGATCATTTGCGTAAGCAAGAGAGCAAGTTGAACATCCGCTCTCACACTTTTATTATTTTTAACAATTAACGCTATCCTGATGTATTTCCGAGATCAAAATTGGGATCCTCTGTTGAAATTCTCCGACATATAAATTATGCAACGTTTAAACAAAAAGGTTAAAAACGAGTTATTTCATAAACAAAACTCTTTTTATTTAACACATATAAACTGTAATGAGGGTTACTACTATATTAATAAGGAATACATGAATAAATATATAATTATAACATTTACATTTCGTAATACATGTAATAATTATTACAAACTATAATAATAATAAAGAAACTAAAACTAGAAACTTAATATTATACATAATTAAGTATATACTACTATATTATACATAATTAAGTATATAGTACCATATTATACATAATTATAGTTCGGCCGTTCAGAGAATGCGTTCCTGACACGTCGCGATTGAACTGACGACGTAACTTTGTAATGGCGTTGCAGTTACGATAAGAATATTTTTGCTGGTTGTTTACCGTTTTAATAATTGATGAGCATTAAAACAATATTATTATATCAATAATCAATGAATGTTATAATTTTGTGCCAAACTGAGTGTCAAATAACTTGGTAAACAATATTTTTCTAAATCTATACTGCGCTATTACAAGGTTATGTCAGCGCTTTATATTTGTAGTGCTGTGCTAACAATAACAGGCAATAACAGTATCGTAATCTGTTCTTATACAGTTATAATTTATAAAATAATACGTTTTGTTTTTCTTTTTAAGAATTTGAAAATAATGGACTATAAGATAACTTTTATTAAAAATAAAAATAAAACTACGACCAAACCGAACGCGCGAAAGAAAGTAGCATTTTTATATTTAGGTTGAAAATGGTAACCCCAAATGGCGTTATGGGCCGCCATTTTGTGACGATAAAACAGTCGTGTTTTGTCGTTTCGTGCGCATAGACCACGTTCTTCGAGTGTTTTCGATCTGTTTTTATTTGATTACCCGGCTTTCGTTTAATGGACTGTTTCTGCTTTTCAAACTGACATCGGCGCTAAATCGGACTTCGAATGTGTTTTGTATTGCGTTCTTTTTACTTTTGGTGCATAATAATGCCTAAACGTGGACAAACATTGAAAAGTGGAGCCCGTGAGTTAATCATCAAGCTGCAAGATTACTTTGAGCGGGAGCGGCAAAATGGCGGAGCCCTGTTACCCCTGTTACCTGTACAAAAACGTGTCTCTCAGGCGCTTGGTGTTAGCAAACGAACGATAACAAATATTAATAATTCTTTATTCGGTTCGGCTCTACTGGCACGGAAGATAATATTTTACGTACTCCGAAGAAGAAACGTAGAACTAAACTCGTGACAGATATTGACACCTTTGACGCCGATGCAATCAGAAATCATATATATGGTTACTATTCCAGAAATGAATATCTCAACAGGAAGAAGCTTCTGGCATCGTTAAGAGAAGCTGGACTGTTTAGCGGGGGTAAAACTGCTTTAACGAAAATCTTAAAAGATATTGGTTTTTCGTATAAAAAAACAGACAAAAGAAAAATTTTATTAGAACGATACGACATAATTTTAAAACGGATAAGTTTTTTGAGAGAAGCAAAAAATATTGATAACTGGGATAATGTCGTGTTCATTGACGAGACATGGCTAAACGCCAATCACACGGTTTCCCGTTCTTTGACGGATGATACACAAGCGTTGACGTCGAAAGTACCAATGGGTTAGGGGGCCTGTCTGATAATATGCCACGCAGGTTCTGCAAAATACGGCTTTGTGGAGAACGCATTACTGGCATTTCAATCAAAAACCACAAATGACTACCACGAGGAAATTAATGCCACTACATTTAAAGAGTGGTTCCAGAACGTGCTTTTGGCCAGCCTACCAGAGCCTTCTGTAATATTCACGGATAATGCCTCCTATCACTCGGTTCAAATACAGAAACCAACTACCCAAGCTAATAAAAAAGAAGAAATGGTGGCTTGGTTACAAGCAAAAGGCATTCACGCAAATATGCAGATGCTAAAACCAGAGCTAATTAAATTAGTTAAAGAAAATAAAGCGGCAAATGTGCGATACGAAATCGATGAACTGGCTCTGGAGTACGGTCATCGCGTTCTAAGAATTCCACCGTATCATTACCAATATAACGCGATTGAGCTAATCTGGGCTCAAATAAAAGGTTACGCCGCCCGCCACAATACTTCCCCGCCATTCAGCACGAAAAAGATGACCCTATTAAAAGAAGCCTGCGGGGAAGTCACAAGAGATGACTGGGCAAAGGTTGTTGAGAAGACTAAAAACCTGATTGTGGAACATTTTGACCGAGATATCAGGATTGATTCTGTTATTGATAATAATATAATTATACATGTAGGCGAAGATGATGATGAAGACACCATCTCCTCAAGCGAATCGGAGTCTGATTAATATTCTGTACGCAAATTCAATTCAATGTACTTTATTGCATAGAAATACAGATTGTAACTTTGCAACAAAGAATAAATAAAACAATTTTATTATATTAATATTACCTTTTTTTAGTTTCCACTTAAATTACTAGAATATAATATAAATTTTAAATGATTCCGCCAATTTAAAACGAAAATAATCTTAAAAATAACGCGGCGGTTCATTTTGGAGGAACGGTAACGAACTCGGTGTTATGTTGTGCCCATCACTAGTCGTGACTAACTGATAGGTGTCAGGGACGCATTCTCTGAACGGCCAAACTATAAGTATATACATAACTATGTACGATGTGCGTGCGACCAAAATATACCCAAAACAGCAGGGACTGCCTGAAAACCAGTGCTGTGAAAATTACCAGCGAATATTGAGCCAGTTCTCGTTGCCTCACATTATAATCATATACTTCGTAATAGTAGTTAATTTGTTCATTGGGAATGTTCATTTAATTTTATTGAATTTTTAAGTCTTATTATTTTTATGTGTATACCTACTTTGTTTTCATTTGTAAACTTATTATTCTGTGGCAATAAATATTTTTACTATTTATTACTATTATTAATAAGAAATCTGGTTCTTTTTTTCTCAACGGCTAAATATAGCCATTATATATTATAATATATTTATTATTATATTATTATACAACTATAATTATAATAGTTATATATATATATATATATATATATATATATATATATATATATATATATATATATATATATGATTATAATTATAATAGTTTAATAAACTAAAAAAAAACACGTTTATTTTATTTAATATATAATTTTATATTTTATTTAATAATATATAAATATTATTAGATAACCGAACTGAAAAGACGAAAATAATTTTGAATAAGTTTAAAATAAGAAAATAGTGATTTACTTTTTTGATTAACATAAAAATAATTTTATTGTAAAAAAGCGTGGGGTGCTGTTTCAGATATATTTTGGTAAAAAGTTGGTTCTTATGTAAATAGTTCGTTTTGTATGCATAATTCGAATATAAGTCCTCATCATCATCATCATTATAGCATACCAAAGTCCACTGCTGAATATAGGCCTACCCAAGATTGGCCGACCCTAAGATTGTCTCAAAAGGGGAGTTCGTCTGGGTATGGTTTTCCTTCCAACCTTTTATTTATTTCTGCCACCAAATAGCAGTGCTTGCAAGCTGGGTTGTGGTCTGAAGGATATAGAGAACCAGTATGATTATAGGCCGTGAGACATTCTATCTTAGTAGCCAAAGGTGACAACGCATCTGTAGTTTTCTTTGTTTGAAGTTGGACGCAGGTGCGTTTGTCACTTAAGTTTTATAAAAAAAAAACTGAACTGAATAATGCAGTATTTGTGGGGGCCTCCCGGAGGTGGTGTAAAAGGCGACACCCACGTAATAGGCTCTAACGACCTTATTGCTTTAAATAAATAACGAACTATTGTACATAATAGCTGTAAATATTCAGACATGATAGGATAGAATACATTAATAATTTTTTTATTCAATATTGATTACAAGTAATTCTTATAAAAAGTCATTTTTTTACTTTACCACTGGTTCGAAAAGAATCCTCTGTTCTGGGAAGAACCAGCAAGAAACCCAGCGGGACTTTTTTTATAAATAAATTTTACAATATAAATGATTACAAACTATTTACAAAATTTATTTTAGAAACAGCTGGAGACGATCACCTCATTCCCAGGGGTAATAAGAGCAAAAGCATCAAAATTGCAGTTTATTTGGTAATTCGATCGCCAGTTATTCTGGCAGATCACGGCAAATTCTAAGAATAGAATAGAATTGTTTGTATTTAATATATATCACAAGTAATTCTTATTGAAAGTAATTTTTTTCACTTATACTATTGATTGGGAAAAAATTGTCCTGAGAAAAACCAGCTAGAAATACAGTGGTACTTTTTTTTAAGTAAAATTTTATAATAAAATATAGGTTGTACAAATTACTTACAAAACTTAATATAACATAATCTTATTTATATATAAAAATTACGTGTCACATTGTTTGTTAGCGATGAACTCCTAAACTACTGAACTGATTTCAATGAAATTTCGCACACTGTATGCAGTTTAGTCCAACTTGAGAGATAGGATAATTTTTGTCCCGTTATGTGACCTTCAGTATTTTTATTGCGAATTTAAGGATTTTTTATAGAACAAAGGGTCGTTGGAAAGGGCAGAACAACGTCTACCTGGCCAGCTAGTCTTTATATATAAAAGTTACGTGTCACGTTGTTTGTCCGCGATGAACTCCTAAACTACTGAAGTGATTTCAATGAAATTTGCACACTCTGTGCAGTTTCGTCCAACTTGAGAGATAGGATAGTTTTTATCCTGATAAGTGACGCTCAATATTTTTTTTATTACGAATTTAAGGATTTTTTATATGAAGAGTCGTCGAAAAGAGCAGAACAACGTCTGCCTGGTCAGCTAGTATAATATAAGAAACAGCATGGAAGTGACCACCTCATTCCCAGGGGTTATTATCAACCTTATATTCGTTTATATTATAATAACGCTTTTTATAAAACTTTTGTTTAGTAATATTAAAAAAATAATAATATATAAACTTGGTAATAGAGAGACCTATTATATTTTCTGAGAGTTTATTGTAATAGCATATACATTGCCTCATGTATGAATTACTGACTACAGGGAGAGGCGCATGCCTAACAGAGAAATGTTATCGTCAAAAGAAGAAGAAGATACATACTTTTAAATCCTTCGCAACGTTTAAATATTCTCCTTTTAAGGTCCTTAGTAGGTTGTCTTGTCTTCTAAACATTGGATGTACTCCCAAGACGCGATTTGTTCTGTCTGTCTGTATCATGCGAAACTGCAAACAAAATAAGATGGTAAGTATAACAATGTCCTTCCGACCGAATTTAGGTCATAGTGGTCAGTCTCAGTGGAGACATCATGTACACAAGAATGGTTAAAGTGCCCAAGTGTATGCACTAGCACAAGTGCACTCTTTATTTCCTCACTTTCATAGTCCGATGGGACAACAATCCGACACGACAATAGGACCATTGCCTCTATGTTCCTTCCGAGGTATTCATCCGAATACCTTCCATCTGGAACACTGCCAATTCATTCAACTTCGGGCAGCTACTGAGAAATGTTTGACAGATTAACGCAATAACTGATCTTTGTCTCGACTCTGTATTCGAACATGAGGCCACATACTCAATACTTAATAACTTTAATGCATTCCATAGGTTACAAAAGGTGTTACATAGATGGGCGCAGCAATATTATGAAGGAGGAACATTTATTATTATAATTACTGTTATTTTTAAATAATCATTTTTAATTTTATTAGGATTTTTTATTGTAATTTAAAAGATGAACATTCGAACATGAACACATGATTAGCAGCTGCGTTTTAGACCATTAGAAGCAGTTGATAACAATATTAAGAGTATAACAACAAACAATTCCCTACCGCCTCGAAAGAACCGTATTAGTACTAAGCCGTATCATGGCTACACTTAAAGCCCAGTCGAGTCACTTTCACCTTGAAGGAATATGCCTTCTTTATAGAGTAAAGGTGACAAACGAGCACACAGTCCACTTGATGGTAAGTGGATTCTGTGGCCCATAGACATCTACATTTACCCTCGATTAAGAATCAAAATGCAGGCGCGTTGTCATCTCTGAGGACTAAGATTGAGTGTCTCGTCTCTGGTAATAAGGGTCTCCGGTTCTCTACACTCACCATACGAACACAGCAGCATTAAGCTGCTATTTTACGCTCGTATTCAGTGAGAGCGTGGTCACGCCCCGGTCGAGCCGACCCATTCGTACTACAACCATAATATAACCACGTTGAAAGCCTTCACAAAACCATTAACTTCATGGAGTCTATGACAAATCCACTGCTGTTACGCACACAGAACTCTTGCGTATGAACATTTCTTCCTTCCATTTCTCCTTTCCACCGATTCCTCCCAAGGATGATTCGTGAGGCTATTGAAATTAAAAAACATCCTAATTTCAATAGAGAAGATGGATGGGTGCTGCCATCTGCTTGGGATCCCATAATCAATAAAATAAAATCCAAACCCAAGTATACCACTGCTAGACCTCAAGATACTGTAAGCTCATTCTGCGTAAATTGAACCAAAAATTAATATTAAAAGACTGAAGGTAGCCGGGCTAACTATGACAGCAGGACGTCAAACACCTTAGTCCCCCGTGACCACGGGTGCTGGAAAGCACCCGAAACGTCGGGAAGATAAAAATAAGTTAATATACGCGATAGAATCCGTAAAATTAGTTTTATTTAAATGTGTAGTGTTCGCGTAAATATAAGAAATCACTAAAGTTGCAGCCTATTTACGTCCCACTTCTGGGCACAGGCCTCCTCTCATTTCTGAGAGGGTTTTAGGGCAAGGAAATGTCCACCGCGCTGTCCCAATGCGTGTTGTCGAACTTCACATGTCTTCGAAGTATTTTTTTTCTTATTTCTCAGACATGAAGGTTTCCTCACGATGTTTTCCTTCACCGCCGAGCATGTGGTAAATCAGCACTTAAAATTGCAATTAACAATTTCATTGGTGTCGGCGGGTATCGAACCCGGGTTGCTCGAGTACTGTGAAGCTTACAGCGAGCGCTAACCACATGCGCTACCACGGCTCTCCTTATTCTGCATACAATTACCATATTAGTAAGATTTTGAATAAAAATTGATTTATATGTCACTTACTGGGTTTTGATACAGGTAGTTAAGGCTCTTCAATAAATGAAATATTTGCTTACTTGTCTCTGAAGATGTAAATGTTCGTCCTCCATCTTTCTCATAACTTCTAGATCGTTAGTTTGCTCGCTCGAGGCGCTAACTTCCATGATTTGTAATAAAAAATGTCTATAATAAACTATGTAAAATTTTATAACAATATTTAAGGTGCTTTGTCTGAACCAACGCGATTTTGCCTTACATTGAAAGACAGAGTCTATCTAATATTTATAGTGCCGACTTACTATTGTTCCTGTTTCATGTAAGAACAAATAAAAATGTTTTTATTTCGTTGCCGCTTCGGAAATCTTGCATTTTATCGTAAAATCCGGGATGTACGTTCCTCTTCTTGATTTGGTATTCAAATACAGTAGTGACGTTCATAAATAATAACAATGGCACTGTAGTAGGATTTACGAGTGAAAATATTCGATTAGTTTACACAAATATAAGTCGATCTTCTATTATTTATAATCAATATAACTAGTATCTAGTACAATAAGAAGTAAAACAAGAACAGTCTTACTTATAAATGTTGATTAATCGATTACTTAAACTACCTCGTTGCTCTAGTGGTAGCTGATCATAAAGTCCGGGTTTGAATCCCGGGTCGGGCCAAAATCAGTTCTTAGGTATTTACATAATATAAAACATAAACACTCAGCCTGTCAGCCTGGCACGATCCTAACACACCTCTCGCGCCTCCTTTACATCCATGTCATACCCATGCATACATGCTCGTCGGTTAAGGGTGTAACTTAATCTGGCCCATCTTCAAGTCAATAAAATTTCATCTAGTATATCCCTTCTCGACTTTACCGTTCCCTTCTTTGTCACTCTTTCCTTGTTCATTCTTTCTATATGACCAAACCACCATAACAGTGGTAGAGCCAGGCGGCACCTCTTGCTGTCGCACGGATGGGCCGGCTCGAACCGGGGTGGTACAACAACCTCACAGAATACCAACGTGAAGTAGAGGTTTACCTCTGCGTTTCGTTTGGTGAGTGCAGGTGGCCGAAGGCCCTTTTTACTGGAAATGAGGCATTCCATCCTAGTCCTCACGGGTGAAAATGCATCTACATTTTGATTTGTAATAGAGGATAGATGTAGATGTCTATGGGCCGCAGCAACCACTTACCATCAGGTGGACTGTGTGCTCGTTTTTCACCCTTATCCTATAAAAAAAACCAATCCATTTCTTTCTTAATCCTGGTTACAGCGTCATCTTACAAACCACACTTTTCTATTATCACATCATTTCTCACACAGTCATTCAGATTCAGCCCTAGCATACTCCTTTTAAGAAGTTGTCAGTAGCAGCCCTGAGTCAAATTGACGATGTTTTGTATATATACTCTAGGTATCGGAAAGCACGTAAAGCCGTTAGGCCTGCGCCTTATCTAGCTTCGGTTGGATTACTGTCCCATCGGTGTCCCAAGAGTGAGGGAATAGAGAGTGCACCTGTGTTTGCGCATACACTTGGACACTATAATCCTGTCCTGCGCCGATGGCTAGTCTCTGTTAAGACTTAAGACTGACCGCCGTGATCGAAATTCGGTCTGCACGACATTATTATTATTTGTAATCGATTAAATAAGAACAAAGTCTCGATAGAAATTATTGAAGTCAAACAATAAGTCTTCATAAGAACTGCAATTGCCAGATAGCCTGAAAAGCTTAGCAACTATAAACCTTATGAGAAAAAGTTTCAGTTTTGTGGTATCCCTTGGGAGAGGTATATGTTTAATAGTGGATTTGAAAAGGGCTGTATTAATGATGATGGTAATGAATCAGCAAATCAATGGTAAAATTATACCATTAATAACCATCAGGCAGCAGGATTCTTTTTTGTCTAGGACCACACCCTCTTACCTGAAGAGTATAGAGAGTACGAAGAATTACAGGCTAGGATATTTTTCGTAGTTTTCCATAATTACGAGTGTATCCACAAGGAAGCATGGCTAAATTAAAAGTTAATAATTAAATAATGATTTTTATTGCATACTATCTGGTACCCGGCGCGTTGCTACCGCAAAAGAAATAATTGTGGAAATATCGTTTTAAATTTGGAAGAGTTATATTGTTATATTACTAGCTGGTACCCGGCGCATTGCTGCCACAGAAGAAATAATTGTAAAAATATTGTTTTAAATTTGGAAGAGTTATATTGATATATTACTAGCTGGTAGCCGGCGCATGGCTACCACAGAAGAAATAATTGCGGAAATATCGTTTTAAATTTGGAAGAGTTATATTGTTATATAACTAGCTGGTACCCGGCGCGTTGCTGTCGCAGAAGAAATAATTGCGGAAATATCGTTTTAAATTTGGAAGAGTTATATTGTTATATAACTAGCTGGTACCCGGCGCGTTGCTGTCGCAGAAGAAATAATTGCGGAAATATCGTTTTAAATTTGGAAGAGTTATATTGTTATATAACTAGCTGGTACCCGGCGCGTTGCCGCCGCAGAAGAAATAATTGTGGAAATATCGTTTTAAATTTGGAAGAGTTATATTGTTATATAACTAGCTGGTACCCGGCGCGTTGCTGTCGCAGAAGAAATAATTGCGGAAATATCGTTTTAAATTTGGAAGAGTTATATTGTTATATAACTAGCTGGTACCCGGCGCGTTGCCGCCGCAGAAGAAATAATTGTGGAAATATCGTTTTAAATTTGGAAGAGTTATATTGTTATATAACTAGCTGGTACCCGGCGCGTTGCTGCCGCAGAAGAAATAATTATAAAAATATTGTTTTAAATTTGGAAGAGTTATATTGATATATTACTAGCTGGTAGCCGGCGCATGGCTACCACAGAAAAAATAATTGCGGAAATATCGTTTTAAATTTGGAAGAGTTATATTGTTATATAACTAGCTGGTACCCGGCGCGTTGCCGCCGCAGAAGAAATAATTGTGGAAATATCGTTTTAAATTTGGAAGAGTTATATTGTTATATAACTAGCTGGTACCCGGCGCGTTGCTGCCGCAGAAGAAATAATTATAAAAATATTGTTTTAAATTTGGAAGAGTTATATTGATATATTACTAGCTGGTAGCCGGCGCATGGCTACCACAGAAAAAATAATTGCGGAAATATCGTTTTAAATTTGGAAGAGTTATATTGTTATATAACTAGCTGGTACCCGGCGCGTTGCTGCCGCAGAAGAAATAATTGTAAAAATATTGTTTTAAATTTGGAAGAGTTATATTGATATATTACTAGCTGGTAGACGGCGCATGGCTACCACAGAAGAAATAATTGCGGAAATATCGTTTTAAATTTGAAAGAGTTATATTGTTATATAACTAGCTGGTACCCGGCGCGTTGCTGTCGCAGGAGAAATAATTGCGGAAATATTGTTTTAAATTACGAATGATTTTATTGTTTTATTGCGATAAAACATTAATTGAAGTTGAATGATATATAATTTTCGAATAAATTTTTCGGTACGATACGAGCGCCACCTAGTGTAAGTTAATTGTACTATGCCTATAACCTTCGCCAAAGTTGACAACATTTTTTTATTTTTTATATTTTACCAAGCCTGAGCTTATCTACGATCAATCCTGATGGTAAATGGTGATGTCGCCTTCTTAGGAATCATATCATCTTTGATGAGCCGCAATCTGGTGAACGGTAAAATACGAACAAACAAAAATTAATTTTTATATATTAGATAAATATGAATCGTGGCTTAGGTGTCGTAACAGGTGACAAAATTGTATTTACGAGAATAATGTCAGGGCTTCCGGCAGTATATGCATCTCTAATATCATCATCATCATTCTCACAAGGCCAATGCCTTCATATTCCGCTATCAAGGAGTGCCACAAAACACGCCTTGAGCTCCCTGCATACGTTGACTACATGCATGTCTTGGCAGGTTTTCAGACGTGGTAGAGCTAGTAGTATAGTTGTAGCACGAATAGGTCGGCTCGACCGGGGAAGGACCACGCTCTCACAGAATACAAGCGTAAAATGGCAACTTCACACTGCTGTGTTTCGTATGGTGAGTGTAGAGAACCGGAGATCCATTTTACTGGAAAAGAGGCATTCCATCTTAGTCGTCACGGGTAACGACGCATTTGCATTTTGATTCTTTACTGAGGATAGATGTAGATGTCTATGGGTCACAGCAACCACTTACCATCAGGTGGACTGTGTGTTCGTTTGTCACCCTTTCCTATAAAATAAGGTCTTCACTCTTTCTAGTGGGGAGACGTCTTACTTTTCGTTTACCTCTACTCATTGGCGCTGCGATGTTGCATATCTTTGCATTTTTTTTCGCATTTACCATGGGGAGTGCTCTGAGTAATTATTCGGATTAATCCCAGCCGCCAAATTTCACAAACGCACATCGCGGCAGAACTCAAGATACCATCCACACCATCTGGATGATTGGCAGTCCACCACTGTGCGATTTAGAAAATCTTTTCTTCCTCGCACAACTTCCTCGTGGAATAGTTTACCACCAGCGATATTTCCGGACCGATACGACTTAGGGACCTTCAAGAAAAGAGCCTACTCCTTTTTAAAAGGCCGGCAACGCATCTGCAATTCCCCTGGTGTTGCGGTTGTTCATGGGCGGCGGTAGTCACTTACCATCAGGTGAGCCGCATGCTCGTTTATTCCCTCTCCTATAAAAAAGAGGCTGGCACTCCTGGCATAAAAAATTTTAGGCAAATAACTTAGTCCTCAGAGGCGAGTAGCCATATTTGCTTGAAGTTGTCTGCAGGCATCCATGAACTGCAGTAACGACAGGTCGACTGTGAGTTAGTTTGTCACTTATATAGAAATGTTATTTATTACAAATTAATATTTGTTTTAAAAATTTTTTGTATGCTTCCGTTTCAAAATAAGGATCCTCTGACTGCAAAATTTACTATTGCTATGTTTCATATAGAGAATGAACCAGCGACCCTTTGTAGTGGTAACGAGATATTTCAGAAAGGCTAGGTTTCGCTGACATTTTTGAAACAAATACTCAGAAAATATACAGTTTATTTAGCAAAACATTTTTATTCTATTCTATTTTTTATTATTTAATTTATTTATATTATTTATTTATTAATAATAACTCATAAAATTTGTAAAACGACTTAAGTTGTGTATGGATTAAGTTTAGAAATTAGTTATATTATAAAAACTTTTGGACATTTGCATGCTGTTGAAAACAGCTAAATAGGTTTTCTCAACACATTGTGATAACACCAAGAACAAAATGTTTTGTACCTATTTACTAGTAAATAAAGAATTTGAATTTGAATTTATTCTATACTTATATAAATTTTTGCATTGCAAATCGATAACAATGTAATATTTTTTGGCTTCGGGTAGCGGGGACCACTAAGAACTTTATAGGTATAACCTGAAAGATCGCACATCTGTAAGCGCATAAGTCCGACTATTTTAAAATTAAAATGTTCGTCATATTTTATTATCAGTTTTAAAAAATAGAGATATTATCAAAGGGCAGTTTGAGATTGGGCTCGCTATCTTACATTACTACTAAATGATAAATTTATTTCCCAAGATTCTTAGCATCGGAATACGTACCTACGTTTATAAACTTGAAACAAGCATATTAATAGTTGTATAAACTATAAAGATATGATCTCATATGTGTGGAGTAATTTAAGTTTTAAGAGAACCTGACTATTGTTCTTATATGTTTGTCGTAATATAGGTTGCATAATTTATATTTGATATTTCTCTATTTATTCGCTATCATCGTTTTATCCTCGTAAAAGAAAAATAATAGCTAATTTAAGTAATAAAGTAGTTCTTACATAACAGTGTCTCGTACTAAAGGTAACAAACAAAGCGCTTTAAGCGCTTAAACGTCAATGTGTAAAAAACTTCGATAACAGCCGGCAGCTTCAAAGGGAACTGCAACACAAAAACGGTGCAGAGAGGATTTTAAAAATAAAGCCGTAGCTTGATCTGTCAGCTTTGACACCGTTACGTAACTCGCGTCGTCATCGTAAGGTATCTTATAATATAAAAATGAATCGCTGAATATGTTGCTAAGCGCAAATCTCGACAGTAGCTGAACTGATTCCGCTAATTATTTTTTGAATTTTTTTCCTTGAACTACGAAGATGGTTCTTAGTAAGAATTCAGGCAATTTTTTAAAATTTTCTCTCAGTAAGAAGTTCTTACTGAGAGAAAATTTTAAAAAATTGCCTGAAAAAATCTAAAAAGAACACTTTTCTATATTCCCATACAAAAGATTCGTAATAATACTTAAAAGTCAATTTGAACTTTAATATTAGTGGAGGGGTTCCATGAAGGTGAAACAATTGAGTGACGTTAGTAGCGTATAAGTATTAATGTCAATATTTGTCAATATTTATACACACTGGCAGATAGCTGATGTTATGAGTAACTTGGGCTGCTTTAATTTTAGGGTTCCGCGAAAATTAACTCCACGCGGGTGAAGTCTCGGGGAACAGACATTATTAATTAATATTATAAGCCTTTACTTCTATACTACATGATACAAAATTCTGCTACATAATCCCGGTGCATAAGTTTACCGCCAAGTACTGTGTGTGAGAAAGAAACTCATACGGGAGATCAACAGCAGTATCTTCCTGAAAACAGTTCAATAATAATAATAAAATGCGATTATCACCGCACCTGTCAAGCGAATCAATTATGGCAAACATGGATGATGATATGTATGCAGGATGCAGGAGTGTACAAGCTTGATTGTGAATGTGGTCTCTCTTATATAGGATAAACTAATAGATCCATATAAACCCGCGTTAAAGAACACATAGCTGATGTGAAGAATCGACGCTCCGGGAAGTCTGCAGTCTATGAACACGTACAGGATCGCCCCCGTCACTAAATTAGATTTGATAGTCACTCGTGCTCTGTTCCAAAGTCCTGAAACCTGTCAGTTCGAGTTACAAAACTATTTTCAGTGCCTAGAAAACTGCAATGAAGTGGACGATATGAATGACAAGCTCGTGGAAACTGTCGATGCGATCGGAGCTAAGTTCTGCAAGACCCGCCGCAGAAGAACACAAAAACTCTCCGATCACACTCTTAATCTCATGGCTGTTAGACGCGAGATGAAGCTACATTCTTCAACAGATTTGACAGCATACAGGCAACTGCGCAGATAGATCTCCAAATGCATGCGGCGAGACTTACGCAACTTCAATACAGCTTGTATTGAAGAAGCGATCGAGCGGAACCAAGGCTCCAAAGTCTTTGCCAGAGATCTGTCTGCCAGAAAGAGCCAACTGTCAAAGCTGAAGACCGAGTGTGTCAGCATCGTTTCCGATGACCTGAGATTTTGAGTGAGATTGAGAGATTCTATGGACAGCTGTACATGTCATCGTTGGAGCCACACGCAAGTGTGAGTAACGATCCAAAAGCGAGTCTTATCCAACACTATTCCGAAGATATCCTGGATGTCAGTCTGAGCGAGATTAGAATATCTCTCCAGCATCTTAAAAACGGCAAGGCCCCAGGCGAGGATGGAATTACAGCGGAGCTTCTGAAAGCGGGTGGAAAACCGGTACTGAAAGTCCTTCAGAGGTCGTCCTTCCTCTTTAATTCCGTCCTCCATGGTGGCATTACACCAGAGGCGTGGAGCAGAAGTGCGGTGGTCATGTTCTTCAAGAAAGGTGACAATGCTCTCTTGAAGAACTACAGACCGATTTCCCTTCTGAGCCGCGTCTACGTGCTGTTTTCGAGAGTCATTACGAATCGTCTTGCGCGCAGACTTGACGACTTCCAGCCTCCCGAACAAGCCGGTTTCCAAAAGGGCTTTAGCACCATAGACCACATACATACCCTTCGGCAAGTTGTACAGAAGTCCGAGGAGTACAATTTGCCACTATGCCTGGCGTATGTGGACTATGAGAAAGCCTGTGATTCCGTCGAAATTTGGGCGGTGCCGCAGTCCCTTCAGCGGTGCCAAGTTGACTGTCGGTATATCGAAGTGCTGAACTGCTTGCAAAGTAGGGCTACGATGGCTATCCGAGTACAGAACCAGAGTACCAAACCTATCCAATTGCAGAGAGGAGTAAGACAGGGTGACGTAATATCCCCGAAACTCTTCACCGCTGCATTGGAAGACTTTTTCAAACTTCTGGACTGGAAAATATACGGTATTAACATCAATGGCACTACATCACTCACCTTCGATTTGCCGACGATATAGTCCTTTTGGCAGAATCGCTGGAGGACCTAAGCACTATGCTCAATGACCTCAATAGTGTCTCTCAACGGATAGGTCTTAAGATGAACATGGACAAAACAAAGATTATGTTTAATGTCCATGTCATACCTATGCCGGTAGTTGTTGGGAGCACTAAGCTCGAAGTTGCTGACGAGTATGTTTACCTGGGACAAATAGTCCAACTAGATAAGTCCAAATTCGACCGAGAGGTCAATCGACGAATTCAACTCGGCTGGGCAGCGTTCGGGAAGCTACGACACATCTTTTTGTCAGACATCTTCGCTCAATAATATAAAATTATAATACAGATATATATGTATCTGTATTATATATATGTATAATTAATTTAACAAAATTATACAGATATATAATAACGCTGTATTGTATATCTGTATAATTTTGGTGAATTAATTTTCATAACAATTACGAAACGGTGTAAGTGTGTCAAATATCGAAGCATTGCGGTTCAAATAAAACCGTTGCGGACGAATACAGAATAGGGGAAACGGTGTTTTTAAACGTTTTAATAACTACTTTCAGTATATAATGATATATTTGTTAAGTTAAAAAAGTTATTGGAGCTTTTATATATTGTAAGGGTGATAAATGAGCACACAATCCACCTGATGGTAAGTCGATGCCGTGGCCATCATCATCGCTTACTATCCTCGATTAAGAATCAAAATGCAGATGCGTTATCACATCTGAGGACTAAGATGGAATTCTTTGTTTCCAATAAAAGGGTCTCTACACCCATCATACGTAACACAGCAGCATTAAGCTGCTATTTCACGCTAGCATTCTAAAAGAGTGTAGACCTTCAGCGGTCGAGCTGGTCCATTCGTACTACAACCATATTATAGCTGCGGCGTTGTTCTACCTCAAATAAAGCTTTTATGCTTTAAAATAAGTCCCGCTGGATTTTTTTCTGAACAAGTGGTAAAAGTAAAAATGATTCATTTCATTGAAATAATTCTATTCTTGTTTTGTGAAAATCTTGCAGCTGGTAAATTTTTTATCCGGTACGGTGATCGTCATTCCGACTACCAAACGTGGAGAAGTTTAAATACTCTCGAGGTATTTTTTTAAAAGAATTATTTATTCACTATGTTTCCTTTGTTATTAAAAAATTTAAAAAAAGACGAAGAGTAAGTAAGTTTTATATTGAGGGTTGTGTCCACGGTGCCACGTAATAGGCTTTTTTAATTGCAAATGCTAAGAGAGAAAATAAAATGCTCTGATAAATTCACTGTGAACTTTGTAATTATGCATTGTTATATTGTAATATTAAACCTTATTGTAAAAACTCACTCTGTCGTGGAAAATCAGAATGTGTCCCAAAGAGCACAAACATACGTGTATGGCAATGAGGATTAATAATATTTCACTCACCAGATGTCGCTAGTTGGAAGAGAGGTAAAGTTTTTTGTTACACGGCGTCATTTAAGTTAAGTTCGTTTAACATTTCAGTTTTATAAAAAGGTGGGAAAAGAGGCCAGTTTTTTTTTGTTTCATACATGAATTACACAAAGGCAAACATCCCGACCCGGAACAATTATTTGGTCATACGAATTCATACAAGTTCCGTGCGGGAGTCAAAAGTGCGGCCCTCCGCGTCATAACTCAATGCTACGCCACAGCGCCACGGAACCGTCAGTCAAGTTCTGGCTTACAATAGGAAAAAAATAAAGAGAAACGAAGCCTTGTTGTAAAATATCACAGTTATTTTAATAAAATGCACTTACCGTGTCACGTATAACAATTATTTGAATTGCAAATGTGGCGTAAGAAAATGTTTTCCGTAAGGTTCAACGTGCATTTCATAATTACTGTTCGTGTTCGTACGGACGATGATTAACTGGTGTAAATAACGTTCGCTAGAGGCTTGAATTCATTACATAATAAAAAATAATTTACGTATAAGCGTGTTGTTTTACTACGTAAACTGTGGGTGATTCACTTGTTATGGGTTGGCTAGCAAAAATTTATTTCATTCAAGCAATAGCAATGCACATTTTACGTGGTAGAGCTACACTGCAGCTATATTATGATTGAAGAACAAAGGGGTTGGCTCGACCGGGACAGGACCACGTTCTCACAGAATACTAGCGTTAAATAGCAGCTTAATGCTGCTGTGTTTTGTGGGGTGAGTATAGAGAACCGGAGATTTTGTATAAATTACATGTAGATGTCTATGGGCCACAGTATTCACTTACCATCACGTGAACAGTGTGCTCATTTGCCACCTTTATTCGTTAGACAATTTATCAAATAGTACTTTAGTTGCCGTTGGTCCTGAGCCCTGGTAAGTGAAATTTACGGCAAACGCTTAGATTTTCACCTACCATGGCTCTAAACAATGTAAACACTTGATAAAATGTTGATCAATTAACCTTGGTCCTGATATATAGGACCATCAAGTTCAAGATTTGACCTTCAGCGACTACATATTACTTGCAATAAATTCGACACGCGACACGAGATAGCTTCACGTTTCAGATATAAGAGCACTGGACTTAATGATCGGGGCATTTGGCTATTGTGTGGTGAGATTAAATTCTATGGAGGGTAAAGTTTTCGCAAAAATACTTTATTTAATTCAGGTGAAGCTCAAGGCTACTCGGAGATATATTCGTAGTAGAACCAGAGTAACCGACACATACAGACGAATTAGCAAGCTTAAGTGGAAAATGGCCAGCTTATATTGCTAGAATAACCGACAACAGATGAGGAAGAAATTTTCTCGAGTGGCAGCCTCGTACCGATAAACTAAGTGTAGCGCAGCCTCCCACTAGTACGATCTTTTAAATACGTCTAAGATGTTGCAGTATACGGTAGGCATAAAAAATATTTTTAGAAACTGATTATAAAATTCATTATACTCGTAGCACTTACGACCCTTTCATTCACAAGTGATCATAGCCTACGCCGTCTAAAATCACCTATTTTTGGTTTTACGCAAATGCCGTGGGATGATTTGTTTTTATGGATTTTTTTTGTATATTCAGAAATTTTGCCCACTAGTTATATTTTACAAATACTTTCGAATATAGCTTCTATTCCTTTTACAAGAGTATATGTATGTATATATTTATGTATGTATATATATATTTATGTATGTATGTATATATATATGTATGTATGTATTTATTTATGTATGTATGTATATTGTACACCACATAACGCGAAGCGTTATTGGGCAGTGCATTACTCTCAACACGTCAAAGTCAAGCAATTTTATGGTGTTAAAATGCCTTTATGATGCCATATTGAATTTATACGATAATATGAGTAACCGTATATCAAGAAAATACTCTGATTAATCTATCTTATATTTTCTATAAAATCATTTTATATTGCTACTTTGATAAAATAAAAAAGTGTGTGTGTGTACCTATGAATGCATATAAGAAGTTACACTTCTTTAGCGTAACAAAACAAAAATAATTAAAATAAAACACGTTTTCTAGTTTCATATATATTTGAAAATCTCCCTTGAATATAGTTATTAGTTCTCACGAGAACTTGACAGTTTACAGACAATTACCAACTAAAGATTTCGTTTTTAGATTTATGTGTGCGCGCGCATCGTAACAACTTCATGGTGTCGTTTTTAGGTGTCGGTGTTCGCGCGCATCGTAAAAATCCACTCTCATCATTTTTCTCAAACGCGCCAAAAGAAGTGTAACTTCAAAATGCTTTGAAAGAAAATTTACGTGGACGTCCGGATATTGACTTTTTTATGGGGTCACGATAACTTGAAATATCGAGACCGGGTTTCTTTTATTAGCTTCAGAATTACATCAACTGGTTCCCTATTTTATATTAATAGCCTAGTATGCGTCGTTTGTTATTAAAATTATTTAAAAATTTTATTGTTATTAAAAACATTGAGCTATTATGTACTACGTACTAGAGGCGTAAGTACTAGAGGTATATTTAACAGTGGTAGAGCCACGCGGCAGCTTTTGCTGTCGCACGGATGGGCCGGTTCGAAAAGGGGTGGTACCACGACCTCAGAGAAAACCAGCGTGAAGCAGAGGTTTACCTCTGCGTTTTGCTTGGTGAGTGCAGGTGGCCGGAGGCCCTTTTTACTGGAAATGAGGCATCTCATCTTAGTCCTCACGGGTGACAACGCATCTACATTTTGATTTGTAATAGAGGATAGATGTAGATGTCTATGGGCCGCAGCAACCACTTACCATCAGGTGGACTGTGTGCTCGTTTGTCACCCTTATCCTATAAAAAAAAGGCGACACTGCATTAATTTACGCTGTTCCATTCAACTGCGGTAGTGTCACCGCACTTTAATCAGCCACTCGCTAGGCACTTGTGGAGTTGACAGGTGTTGTGTTGATTTAAAAAAAATCTCTTGATAAAATATGCCGGGGTGTGTTCTTAGACACTGCACAAAAAATTCACGAAATGTTAGTAAAAACCAAGTAATCTTTTTCATCGGTAAGTAAGATACTTAATTAATAAAAAAAATTTTTTTTTCATAGGAGCGGGGGCAAACGAGCATGCGGCTTACCTGATGGTAAGTGATTACCGCCGACCATGAACAACTGCAACATCAGGGGGACCAGGGGAATTGCAGATGCGTTGCCGGCCTTTTAAAAAGGAGTAGGCTCTTTTCTTGAAGGTCCCTAAGTTGTATCGGTCCGGAAAAATCGCTGATGGTAATCGATTCCACAAGGAAGTCGTGCGAGGAAAACATCTTCTAAATCGCACAGTGGTGGGCCGCCAATCATTCAGATGGTGTAGATAGTATCGGGAGTTCTGCCGCGATGTACGTGCGTGAAATTTGGCGGATGAGATTAATCCGAACATTTCCTCAGAGCACGGCGGTGTGCCGGCATGAAGTACTGTCCCGCTCTGCTGAGCACGCCAAGCTTTCTAGAGGCCAATTTGGCCTTCTCTTCCAAGTGACCACGAAACTGCACGTCACTCGATATGTCGACTCTGAGGATTCCGATACTGGCTGAGGCAAAAAGGGGAGTGCCTTGAAGCAGGAGATACGACAAAGGGGTTCTTTTTAGCGGTAAACGAGCAAACTTGTGTCTTCTGAGAATTAAACTGGACTAGGTTAAGTCGCCCCAAATCCGAGATTTTGTTCAGCAAAGACTCGACTTCAGACACAAGTTTGTTCCGGTACTCGGCGACGTTTTCCCGAGAAATATTGGCACGGCCGGTGTATAGAGCATCACTAGTGCTGTCATCCGCATAGCAATGAATGTTACCAGTTAGCAACATATCATTGATATGCAGAAGAAACAGCGTTCGTGGTGGCACACAGCCTTGTGGAACACCAGCGGTTAAAGGCTTGTAGTCGGAGCATGCATCGTCTACAACGACCTTGATGCTCCGATCTGCAAGGAAGCTGCTGATCCAATTGCATAATTTCTCGGAAAGCCCATAGGAAGGGAGCTTCGAAAGTAGCGCTTTGTGCCAAACCCGATCGAAGGCCTTCGCAATGTCCAAACTAACGGCCATCTCCTCCCCCGTGGTCTCTACTGCCTCCGCCCATCTATGAGTCAGGTAGACCAGAAAATCATCAGCTGATCGACCTCGACAAAATCTTATTGGCGGTCACTAATCAGCTGGTGATTTTCAAGGTACCGCATGAGCTGGCAGTTAATAATGGATTCCATTATTTTGGAGAACAAGGAGGTGATGGCGATAGGCCTGTAGTTGGATGAATAGAATAGAATAGAATGATTTTTATTCAATATGGATTATTACATAATACTTATTGAAAGTCATTATTTTATTTACCACTGGTTCGGAAAATACCTCTGTCCTGGGAAGAACCAGCAAGAAACCCAGCGGGACTTTTTTTTTAAACATAATTTCACTTAACAATAATCTTGTTTATACAATTTTAAATGAATTTCCATAGAACCAGCATGGTGGCGATCACCTTATTCCCAGGGGTTATTTCCATTCATGTATTCCTTGATATTATAATAACCCTTTTTGTACAGTTTTTCTTTAATAAAACTTTTAAACTTGTTTATTGACAAACTTTGAACATGTTCTGGGATTTTGTTGCAAAAGCGTATAAATTGCCCCATAAATGAATTTCTAACTCTGTGGAGTCTAGTAGTTTATGTTTGTTCCTAGTGTTTAAGGTATGAATATCCTTATTCTTATTAAAGCTATTAATGTTTTTATGTACATACATTACATTTTCATAAATATATTGCGATGCCAAAGTTAATATGTTTATTTATTTAAATTTTTCTCTGAAGGACTCATTACAATTTAGATAATAAATCGCCCGTACGGCTCTCTTTTGCAAAACAAATATAGCTTCAATATCAGTCGCATTACCCCATAGCAAAATTCCATAAGACATTACGCTATGAAAGTAACTAAAATACACTAACCTAGCTGTCTCAACATCTGTGAGACTTCTAATCATTCTTACAGCATACGCTGTAGAACTAAGTTTGCTTGCTAATTTAGATATATGGGGGTCACATTGAAGTTTCGCGTCAATAGTATTACCAAGAAAAACAGTGGTATCCACAAGACTCAACTCCTCCGCATTTAAGAGCACATTGATTTTCGAATATTTTACATTAGGTATTGTAAATTTAATACATTTTGTCTTATTGCCGTTTAAGAGCAAATTGTTGGCGTTAAACCAATGTACTTGTTTCGATAGAGCATTATTTACATTGTCATATTTAATTGACTGCCTTTTCAGTTTGAAATTTAAAGAGGTATCGTCAGCAAATAATACTATATCGTGATTGTCCCCTACAAGATAAGGTAAGTCATTAATATAAATTAAGAACAGAAATGGGCCAAGAATCGAGCCCTGAGGAACGCCCATTGATACTACCGATCCGGAGGAACATTTACCATTGATGATGACTTTTTGAGTTCTGTTACTTAAATATGAAGTAATTAGTCTAAGCGCCAAATTTTTTACACCGTAATGTTGTAGTTTCCTGATTAATGTATCATGATGAACACAATCGAAAGCCTTGGAAAGGTCACAGAAAATACCTAAGGCATCTTGTGAATTCTCCCAGGCATTAAAAATATATTTCATAAGCTCAACACCGGCGTCAGATGTCGAGCGACCCCTTGTAAAACCAAATTGATTTTTATGAAGTTATTTATTTGTATAAAAAAAAAATTAACAATTGATCCAAAATTATTTTATCAAAAATTTTAATGAGAGTTGGTAGTACAGAAATAGGTCTATAATTAGCGGGGTCCAATGTACTACCAGACTTATATTACTTTACTATACTTCATTAAATTAGGAAACACACCAGAATCAATACAAGTATTAAAAATAATAGCAAGATGAGGTGCAATTAAATCTATTATGGACGCAATCACTGTTACGGAAATCTCCCACAAATCTGCGGTTTTCTTTACATCAATGGTTTTGAAGTATTTTACAATATTATGCGGTAATACTTTTTCAAATCTAAATTCTTTTAAACAGGTATTAACATTCTGTTTAAGTAATGACTCGGTGACAGTTGGAGAAGTATTCAATAACTCTGTTGTCAAGATAGGAACATCAGTGAAATATTTCTCAAACACCGCTGCAACTTCTTGATTTAATTTAGTCAATTCATTATTAATCTCTAATTGATAGTTTGAGTTACGAGGTTTCTCTTTACCGGTTTTGCTGTTAATTATACTCCACGTCATTTTAATTTTATTCTTAGCCGTCTTAATTTCGTTACTAATATGTAATGATTTGGCTGTGGAACAAACTCTTTTAAACACTTAAGAATATTTTTTTTACACATTCTTTAAAAGCATCGGAAAGATTATACGATCTTTTATGGTAAAGGTCATATAACCTTCGTCTGCTTTTATGAATTCCTACTGTCGCCCACTCATTAAATGCCTTGCGACTGTTTCTGGAGAATGTTTTGGAAGTTAATGTTTTATTAAATTCATTGTTTATAAGGGTAAATAATTCTCTATATAAATAGTATGCATTGTTCTTATAAGAAAGGGATGGAAGGTTTTTTCCCATATTACATCTAAATCTCTCCAGGCGTTTTGCATTTATAGGAAAAAACACAATTTTCTCAATTACCTGTTTTTTGTGCATATAAGGTAACGATACCAGTTGTCCACAGTGATCTGAACTAAGTTTTTGAATTATTGATTTGTTTATTGGACAACACCTGTAAAAATATTATCAATACAAGTTGCACTACACCGTGCAATACGTGTAGCTTCAAAGAATAAATTATTAAGATTATAGGATTTGAACAAAGAACAAAATTTAATACTGATGGAAGAAGATTCCAGGAGATTGATATTAAAGTCTCCACACACTACAAGAGATTTATTCTGTTTATTAAGCTTAACTAAAACTTCTTCCATAATTTTTTCAAAAGTATCATAACTTGAACATGGGGGTTTGTAAAAACTGACAACAATAAGGTGCTCAAGCTCAACACATGCCATTTCTACAGTACGCTCAACAAAGAGGCTCACAATGTCTTTACGTTCTTTACATGATAAGGACTTATTAGCTAATATTAAGGAGCGACCACGTAATTTAGTATCTCTATTGAACGAACTGACCACCTGGTGATCTTTCAACCAATGTTCTCATCATCATCATTACAGCCCTTCACAAGTCCACTGCTGAATATTGGCCTCCCCCAAATAATGCCACAAAGCACGGTCCTGAGCCACCTGCATCCATCGACTTCCTGCATATCTTACCAGGTCGTCACTCCATCTCGTGGGGGGACGCCCTACACTTCGACTACCGGTACGAGGCTGCCACTCGAGAACCTTTCTTCCCCATCGGTTGTCGGTTCTTCGAGCTATATGGCCGGCCCACTGCCACTTCAGCTTACTAATCCGTTGGGCTATGTCGGTCACTCTGGTTCTACTGCGGATATCCTCATTTCTGAGTTTATCACGCAGAGAAACTCCGAGCATAGCCCTCTCCATAGCTCGCTGAGCGACTTTGAGCTTCCTCATCCGGCCAGCAGTGAAGGACCACGTCTCAGTTCCGTATGTCATCACTGGCAACACGCACTGGTTGTACAATTTCGTTTTAAGGTTTTGAGGTATGTCTGACGAGAAGATGTGTCGTAGCTTCCCGAACGCTGCCCAGCCGAGTTGAATCCGTCGATTGACCTCTCGGTCGAAGTTGGACTTACCTAGTCGGACTATTTGTCCTAGGTAAACATACTCGTCAACAACTTCGAGCTTAGTGCTCCCAACAACTACCGGCATAGGTGTGACATGGACATTAAACATAATCTTTGTTTTGTCCAGGTTCATCTTAAGACCTATCCGTTGGGAGACACTATTGAGGTCATTGAGCATAGTGCTTAGATCCTCCAGCGATTCTGCCATAAGGACTATATCGTCGGCAAATCGAAGGTGAGTGATGTACTCGCCATTGATGTTAATACCGTATCCTTTCTAGTCCAGAAGCTTGAAAACGTCTTCCAATGCAGCGGTGAAGTGTTTCGGGGATATAACATTACCCTGTCTTACACCTCTCTGCAATTGGATAGGTTTCGTACTCTGGTTCTGTACTCGGATAGCCATCGTAGCTCTACTGTACAAACACTTCAGCACTTCGATATACCGACAGTCAACTTGGCACCGCTGAAGGGACTGCAGCACCGCCCAAATTTCGACGGAATCAAAGGCTTTCTCATAGTCCACATACGCCAGACATAGTGGTAAATTGTACTCTTCGGACTTCTGTACAATTTGCCGTAGGGTATGTATGTGGTCTATGGTGATAAAGCCCTTTCGGAAACCGGCTTGTTCGGGAGTTTCGGATGCCGTGTAGTGGCGGTCACGAATATCCACTACCCCATATCCTCCCGTGGGTGTCATAAAAGGCGACAAAGGGAAACAGGCAGGAGATGGGCAGCAGCATCTTCCTGGTAACGGCAAAAATACAATAAAAAAACTGCGGTTGCCAACCCGCTCGCCAAGCGTGGCAACTATGGCAATATACCCCCCATGATGAGAGTTACGAAGAGACGGCCCCCAGTCCCCGGCGGCCCCGCTATTCCTGGCTACGGTGGCGACCATGGTAACGGCGGGGCAGGGGGTGCTAAGAATCTCCGGTGGAGGTTCGGTTGCCACCTTAGACGACTCGACCTGGCAACGTACAACGCACGCACCCTGAAGACTGACGAGAAGATCGTGGAGCTGGAAGAAGAGATAGACAAGTTGCGCTGGCATATTATAGGATTATCCGAAGTCCGAAGAGAGGGGAAGGACACGGTAATCCTCGAATCCGGCAACTTGCTCTATCACCGGGAGGGCGACCATCTGTCCCAAGGAGGTGTCGGATTTATCGTCCACAAGTCTCTCGTTAACAACGTTGTAAAGATCGGGAGTGTGTCAACGAGTGTTGCGTACCTTATACTCAGAATCACCAAACGGTATTCGCTGAAGGTCATATAGGTTTACGCACCAATCTCGGCACACCCCGATGAGGAGGCGGAGGAAATGTATGAGGATATCTCTAGAGCCATGCATTCCTCCAAAACCCAATATACGGTGTTAATGGGAGACTTCAATGCAAAACTAGGCACAAGAGAGAACGGTGAGCTGAAAGTAGGGAAATTTGGAATAGGGCAACGGAACCCAAGGGGCCAGCAGCTGGCCGACTTCATGGAGAAAGAGGGACTCTTTATGATGAACTCTTTCTTCAAGAAGCGGCCCCACAGGAAGTGGACCTGGTCGAGCCCCGACGGTTCGACAAAAAATGAGATTGACTTCATTATGACGACCAGACGACAACTGTTCAGTGATGTCTCAGTGATCGCGAGAGTGAAAACCGGCAGCGATCACCGAATGGTTAGAGGCACACTGAACCTAAACGTTAAGTTGGAGAGGTCTCGTCTAATGAAGTCAACGCTCCGTCCCCCTCGTGCTCTGTTCCAAAGTTCCGAAACCTTTCAGCTCGAGTTACAAAACCGTTTTCAGTGCCTAGAAGACTGCAATGAAGTGGACGATATGAATGACAAGCTCGTGGAAACTGTCCATGTGGTCGGAGCTAAGTTCTGCAAGACCCGTCGCAGAAGAACACAAAAACTCTCCGATCACACTCTTAATCTCATGGTTGTTAGACGGGAGATGAAGCTACATTCTTCAACAGATTTGACAGCATACAAGCAACTGAACAGACAGATCTCCAAATGCATGCGGCGGGACTTACGCAACTTCAATACAGCTCGTATTGAAGAAGCGATCGAGCGGAACCAAGGCTCCAAAGTCTTTGCCAGAGATCTGTCTGCCAGAAAGAGCCAACTGTCAAAGCTGAAGACCGAATGTGGCAGCATCGTTTCCGGGACACCTGAGATTTTGAGTGAGATTGAGAGGTTCTATGGGCAGCTGTACATGTCATCGTTGGAGCCACACGCAAGTGTGAGTAACGATCCAAGAGCGAGTCTTATTCGACACTATTCTGAAGATATCCCGGACGTCAGTCTGAGCGAGATTAGAATGGCTCTCCAGCACCTTAAAAACGGCAAGGCCCCAGGCGAGGATGGAATTACAGCGGAGCTTCTGAAAGCGGATGGAAGACCGGTACTTGAAGTCCTTCAGAAGCTCTTTAATTCCGTCCTCCATGGTGGCATTACACCGGAGGCGTGGAGCAGAAGTGCGGTGGTCTTGTTCTTCAAGAAAGGTGACAACGCTCTCTTGAAGAACTACAGACCGATTTCCCTTCTGAGCCGCGTCTACGTGCTGTTTTCGAGAGTCATTACGAATCGTCTTGCGCGCAGACTTGACGACTTCCAGCCTCCCGAACAAGCCGGTTTCCGAAACCAATGTTCTGTAATACATAAAATATGTATACTGTTACTATTTAAAATTAATTCAATTTCTAATTCTTTGCCTAACATACCTTGTATATTTTGATGCACCAGGTTGATACAGTTTTTATTATTGTTATTTTGTGATATTACATAATTATGTATTGGTAAGTTGCATTCTAAGCTATTTAAATTATCTTTGGTTTTGATTACCTCTATTGTCTTATTATCTAATTTAAATTACTTGGAACTGGTTCCAAATCAAATGTAATCAAGTAGTTCGTAGTAGTAGTTACAAATCTAGATGAGTCTGAGCAGTCGCCTTTTTTAGGGATGGGATGGACAAAAGCTGTCTTCCATGATTTCGGGAATACGCCTAGGTAGTAGCAGTACCGGAAAAGACGCGTTAGGACCGGTGCCAAATCCAGAGCACACGTCCTCAGCACAATTGGGGGATTCCGTCAGGCCCACTCGACTTCTGGATGTCCAGGGAGAGGGGTGCTTTGTTAACCGAGCGCTGTGAGAACAGCACATCCGGCATGGAGCACTCACACCGCGGGATTGTCGGCGGTGTTTTCCCCCCGTCATCAAGAGTCGAGTTGGACGCAAAAAGGGAGCCTAAAAGGTCGACTTTGTCTTTTGCGTCTTGGGCCAGTGAGTCGTCCTCCCTGTGCAGAGATGGTAGTGATGGCTTACAGAAATTCCTTTGGACAGCGAGAGACTAGAACAGACGGGTTCCCAAAAGAAGGCGAACTAGTTTCTCGCCAGTTCTGCCTATGTGCTCAGACTTTACCTTGGCAATAACTCTTTTGAAGGACCTGGAGGCGAAGTTATACTTCTTTTTAAGTATGCTGGTGTTAACATCCCGAGTCGCCGAAGCCGCAGACCAATTGATGACACTCCTGCTTACTGCGTTATGCATTCTTACATGAGCGACCAAACCAAGGCTGAGATCTGCCTCCGATGGGTACCACAGATGATGGAATAAATAGTTACATTCCTTGTAGTACCACATCAGTGATAGAGTCAGCAACAGCGCTGGGGTCATCCTGCGAGAAGCGTACCCGCCCCCTTGGGTAGAATGCAAAGAAAGACCGCATTCCGTCCAAATCCGCCAACCTATAATGCCAAACACGGCGGCAACCTGCAGAACGCAACCGCGAGTGCAGCGTGAATGGCAGCACACTCCAAATCAGATAACGGTACGAAGAGCCGAGAGGGGCATCGACGGAAACCTGATATCTGTCCGGATGAGAGGTCAGCAGAAGGTCCAACTGGGAAGGTGTATGATTCTCCACATCTGGAATCCGCGTAGGCGAAGTAAACAGTTATGTCAGACCATATCCCAAGGCAATGTCATAAACAGATCTCCCCGCATGATCGGTTAAACGTGAGCGAGCCATTGGGCGTGGTGGGCGTTAAAATCGCCAAGGATCACGATCTCTGTGGATGGGACCTGTTGTAGCAAGGAATCTGTAGCCATTTGGACGTGGTCGATCAACCGAGACGGCCCTAATTCTAGATTTAAATAAATACCTAGTCAGGTCATTAAATTCTGTCACATGTTATTATTATTAGGTAATAAATAAACTTTTTTCAATATAAAATAATTGAAACAAGTTTATTTATTATGTAACCATTTATATACCAAAATGAACTTAACAAAACATAGATTCTTATGACACTAAAGATTATTCAAAATTCCCTCCGTGATTTTGAATACAGGCCTTCAATCTGCGCGGTCAGTCGTCTATCGCAGCACGAACGAGGTCCATGTCAATATCGGCGGCTGCCTTAATCAAGGATGTCTTGAGTGACTCCAAATTGGGATGAGGCTTTGAGCACGGCTTGTCCTCCAAGTGTTGCCATATCTTGTAATCTAACGGATTCAAATCTGGACTGGAGGAGGGCCAGTCTTCGTGCCGGATGAAGTTGATTTCACGCGCCGCCAGCCAGTCTTGTGTGCTCTTCGCTCTATGAGCTGGCGCCGAATCTTGTTGGAATACCCAGTGCTTGTTATTGAACATGGTATGAGAAACAGGTTCCACAAGGTTCGTCAGGACTGTATTTTGATACACAACTGCATTCGTTTTTACACCTTTCTCACAAACATGTACCTCTGTTAAGCCCCAATAAGAAACTCCCAACCATACAATGAGCGAGGATGGAAAATGACCTCGTTGGACACGCGGAATACGGTTGCTCGCTTCTTCACTACTGTACGCGTACACCTTATCATTTTGTTTGTTGTAGCTCTCTTCTACGGTAAAAATTTTTTCATCCGAAAAAAGAATTTCCCGATATTTTTTTCCCGCGTACCGCTTCCACAAAGCGCGGCATCTCTTCAGTCTCAGGTCCATTAGATGAGCATTCAAACGATGTCCTGTTTGACTTCGATATGCCCGAAGCCCTAAGTCTTCATTTAACACCCTTTTCACCGTGGTTCTGCTTAATCCCATCTGAAGGGCCAACAGTTTCTGCTTACGTTTGGGATTTCTTTGAATTCGCGCCTTCACAGCTTTTATCACTGCTGGAGTCCTAACAGACCGAGGGCCACCACTTCTTGACCTGTCATCTACACTAAAGTCTTCATTGTATCGTTTGATGGTACGATAAACGAATCTTTTGGTTATATTCAAATTTTTCAGTATGTCAAAAATTTGAATTGGCGCGTAACCGCAACGATGCAACGCAATAACTGCAACACGGTCTTCTTTAAGCGTCCACTCCATATTTAAAAATGAGTAAAATTCTAAAAAGTATACAGTTTTATTTTCATGAACAATTCGAAATTCGAATTCAATAAACTTTTTTGTGGCCAGCATTTTAAAAGAAAAGTTTATACTGTGTGACAATACTTATGACCTGACTGTGTATATTTTAATAGCTTCGATTCCTTTCAATTTATATAGTTATCTTATAAAGTATTTATATAAAAATATAATTAAAATGTTATTGTGATAATATTAAATATTATCATATTAATTTACCTCATATCATGCAAAATAAATTATAAATTATTAAAAATTGAACTCCTTTTAATAAATTAATTAACAATATTTGTACCTACTCTAAATAAACAATAATTAAATACCTACTGATCATTCTTTCTACGCATAATCTATTATGATAAAAAACCGCGCATGCGCGGTAAGACTGTTTACGGTGCATGCGCAACGATATAGAGTAGACATACGACATGGCGCACAGTTTTTGTTTGAAATAGCTGTTCTAGTACGTTAGTACATTATACTTCAATGATTAAAAATTTAAAGGCGCTGTCATTTTTTTCTTTAGCTCTTGATAGACAAACGATAAATGTACCATACAGCCTACAAGTATGAGATTTTATACTCGTACTTTGTGTAATCGGTTTATTTTGGTATTTTAATTTTTTTCATCAAAACTAAATAAAACGCCAATAAGGCGTGTACTTTTGGATTTTCCAAATTATATTTATATATTGTTTATGTGTAGCAAATTTTATAGTGTATAAATTAATTCTATTTATGCATTATTTATAACTAGCTGGCCAGGCAGACGTTGTTCTGCACTTTCCGACGACCCTTCCTATAAAAAATCTTTAAAATCGCAAAAAAAGATATTGAAGGTTACTTATCGGGATGAAAACTATTCTATCACTTAAGTTGGACCAAATTGCACACAGTGTGCAGAATTTAATTGAAATCAGTACAGTAGTTTAAGAGTTCATCGCGGACAAAGAATGTGAGACGTAATTCTTATTTATAAAGATAATAGGCCAAGGAAAATGTTTCTTCGTGTATTGTTTGTATAAAATTGAAGAAAAATTAATTTGGTTGTACAGTTTAGAGTCTGGCTGGTTTTAATATAAATTTTTAATGTTCAATTTTAATATCGAAAAGAAAAATAAAAAGTAAAATACACTTTCCCGCAATTTTTCAATTGTTTTCCTCTCCGCCAAAATGAGTGATTCTAACGAAGAAATTCGATAAGTTCTGAAGTTTTATTACAAAAAAGGGACTCAAGCCGCGAAAAAATTTGTGAAGTTTATGGATCTGATGCAGTGTCAGCAAGAGTTGCACAAAGTTGGTTCAAGCGTTTTCAGTCCGGGAATTTTGATGTCAAAGATGCAGCTCGTTCTGGTCGCCCACATACAGATAAAGTCGATGCCATTTTTGAAAAAGTGGAACAAGGTCGGCATATTACTACTAATATGTAAGAAAACTACTTACTAAATAGCCGAGGAATGAGGATTGATCAAAAACAAGTTTTCACCCATTTGAAAAAGTCTGGCTATACAAAAAAACTCGGTATTTGAGTACAACACGAGCTCACTGAAAGAAATCCAATGAATCGTGTACACATTTGCGATTCTCTATTGAAACGTAATGAAACCAAACCATTCCTTTTTATAGGATAGGGTGACAAATAAGCACACAGTCCACCTGATGGTAAGTGGTTGCTGTGGCCCATAGACATCTACATATATAGACATATGCAGATGCGTTGTCACCCGTGAGGACTAAGATGGAATGCCTCTTCTCCCGTAAAAAGGGTCTCCGGTTTTCTACACTCACCATACGAAACATATCAGAGTTTAATGTTTTTTACGCTGGTATTCTGTGAGAGCGTGGTCCTTCCCCGGTTGAGGCAACCCATTCGTGCTACAACTATACTACTAATATAGCTGCAGCATGGCTCTACCACGTGTAACACGTTTTTGAAATGATGGATCAAACGTGATGAAAAGTGGATCAGCTACGACAAGAACTTGCGAAAAAGATCATGGTCAAAGGGTAGCCAAGCTCCACAGACTGTAGCAAAACCCGGATTAACACACAATCAGGTGATGATGTATGGTGCAAAACCGTCGATTTGGATCTCTACTGCCAACAACTAATGAGACTAAAGCAAGAAATTGAGAAAAAACGGCTGGAATTGATCAACAGAAAAGGAATGGTATTTCCTCATGATAACGCCTGACCATATAATCCTGACCTTGCACCCTCAGATTTTCACCTGTTCCGGGCTCTTCATAATTGTTTGGGTAGTGTTAGGTAAACATCAAGGGAAGACTGTCAAAACTACTTATCACATTGTTTTGATCGAAAATCCCAAGATTTATACAGTAACGAGCTTATGCCACTACCTACAAGATGGCAATAAGTTATCGAACAAAATGTCACATAATATATAATAAAATATAAAAATGTAACTTAATTTTTAAATATGTTTTTAGGTAACGGTAGAGCCACGCGGCAGTTTTTGCTGTTGCACGTATGGGCCGGCTCGAGCGGGGTTGGTACCACGACTTCACAGAATACCGGCGTGAAGTAGAAGCTCTGCTTCTGCATTGCGTCTGGTGAGTGCAGGTGGCCGGAGGACTTATTCCCCCCCCCCCCACCAACATGGTAGCGGAATTACATCAAAGACTACCCCAGGAGGGTACAAGTACCACTGGAGAATCCCTCGCTGAGCATCCACGACCATGTTATGCCCCTTCCGATCGTGGGTGCTCAGGCTGCCCCGCGTATTCAAGGGGGGGGGGGGGGGAGGGGGGCCAAAATTCCGTTCAAAAACATAACTGCTCGGGGCAAACTGAGGCGACCCCTGCCACGCTATCCGTGAATTTCTGCAACATCAGGGGACTTCACTCGAACCTAAACGCCGTTCACTACAATCTCGAGACGGCGAAGCCGGCCTTGCTCTTTCTGAACGAGACGCAGGTGTCCTCTCCGGCTAATACTTCGTATCTCTCCTACCCTGGGTACAAATTGGAGCACTCCTTTTTGCCTCAGGCTGGAGTTTGCGTATATGTCAGAGGAGACATTTGTTCTCGACGCCTCGGCAGTCTTGAAAGTTCGGACCTGTCTATCCTTTGGCTACGCGTAGACAGTGACGACTATTCGCGCGTCTACGGGTACCTCTATAGGACCCATAGCGGTAATGCCGAAACAGACCGACTTATCGATCATGTCCAAATGGCTACAGATTCCTTGCTACAACAGGTCCCATCCGCAGAGGTCGTGATCCTTTTCGATTTTAACGCCCACCACGGCGAATGGCTCGGTTCACGTTTAACCAATCATGTGGGGAGATCTGTTTATGACTTTGTCTTGGCATATGGTCTGACTCAACTGGTTACTAAATCTAGTCCAGTTTAATTCTCAAAAGACAAGTTTGCACGTTTACCGCTAAAAAGAACCCCTTTGTCGTATCTCCTCAGTTTCAAGGCCCTCCCCTTCTTGCCTCAGCCAGTATCGGAATCCTCGGAGCCGACATATCGAGTGACGTGCAGTTTCGTGGTCACTTGGAAGTGAAGGCCAAATTGGCCTCTAAAAAGCTCGGCGTGCTCAGCAGAGCGGGACAGTATTTCATGCCGGCACACCGCCTGCAACTTTACAACGAGCACTTTCGTCCTCACATGGAATACTGTGCCTATCTCTGGGCAGGGATTCCCCAGTGCCAGCTTCTTCCACTTAACCGCATCCATCGCAGAGCGGCTCGAATCGTCGACGACCGAGTCCTTTCCGATAGGCTCTATTCATTGGCACTGCGAAGAGATGTTGCATCCCTTTGCATTTTCTTTCGCATCTACCACTCGGAGTGCTCTGAGGAATTTTTCGGATTAATCCCAGCCGCCAAATTTCACGAACGCACATCACGTCAGAACTTCCGGTACTATCCACACCATCTGGATGATTGGCGGTCCACCACTGTGCGATTTAGAAGATGTTTTCTTCCTCGCATGACTTCTTTGTGGAATCCATTACCATCAGCGATATTTCCGGACCGATACGACTTAGGGACCTTCAAGAAAAGAGCGTACTCCTTTTTAAAAGGCTGGCAACGCATCTCAATTCCCTCCCTGGTGTTGCAGTTGTTCATGGGCGGCGGTAGTCACTTACCATCAGGTGAGCCGCATGCTCGTTTGCCCCCTCTCCTATAAAAAAAAATTAGTATGTTCAACGTTTCGAAATACTCAGACTTAAATGGCTCGTCGTTCTCTTCTATTTTTTGACTGGTGAAGGAACAGGAGGAGCCATACGTCAAATAATCATCCATCTGATTTGGTTTTTTTACTTGCCTCTTCGAGTTCTGTGTCATATTTTTAGATTAGTTGCAGTCATCGCTTGTTAAAGACTTAGCTTCTTCCAGAATTTGATTATACACTACTATTCCTTTATAAAAGGCCGGCAACGCATCTGCAATTCTACTGATTCTCCTGGTGTTTCGGTTGTTCATGGGCGGCGGTAGTCACTTACCATCAGGTAAGTCGCATGCTCGTTTGCCCCCTCTCCTATAAATAAATACCATACCAGCCATTCACTCGTGACACATTGACAGCCTTTGTGGCCTTTTGATTGCAGTTAGAGTTGAAAACCTGATTTGCACACTACAGTGCTACATCCTATGGTCACCACGGGTGCAAAATGTTCATATGTACATTTGAACGCCTCTCGTTGCCTGTACAAAGCTTGCAATGTATTTTCCATTTTATCCTCGTTACGACTCGAATAAGCTTTAACCACACAAGCTTCTTTTCTTGATGGAATTTTCACAACTGAAAAATTTGCTAAAATTGTAAATTGAACTTGACAAATTATTTAACTTATAAAAATTTTTCAAACTTACCCAAATTTTTCAGTGGAAACATTTTATCTTTCCATTTTATCATACAACTCATCGAGACCCGCAATAAAATTGATTAGATCATCGTTGTCTGAAAACCTTCTTTGTGATTCAGTAATTAGTATGTTCAACCTTTCGAAATACTCAGACTTAAATGGCTCGTCGTTCTCTTCTATTTTTTGAATGGTGAAGGAACAGGAGGAGCCATACATCAAATACTCATCCATCTGATTTGGTTTTTTACTTGCCTCTTCGAGGTCTGTGTCCTATTTTTAGATTAGTTGAAGTCATCGCTTGTTAAAGACTTAGCTTCTTCCAGAATTTGATTATACATTTGATTTGATCTTAATTTTATAATTTCATCTTCGACACACTTTATGATTGTTATGGCGTCTTTTAATCCTGCGCTTCAGGTTTGCAAAGCTGCCTCTGCAGGTTGTAGCGTGACTAAGATTTTTTTGGCCACAACCATGGCCATTTGGAATTATAGATCAAGCATAACTTTTTAATACCAATACTCTTGGCGACGTCATCACCGTTGAATCTGCCATTGTTTTTTCTTTCAAAGTCTGCAAAATCGATGAATAATTATCGTATACAACTATTGTAACTGCTAAATGTCCAGATCAGCGTTGTTTGAGGAGTCGACCTATGCTTTTTCCAAGATATAAGAAAGCTATTTTAACGTGATGAAAGAATGTATGTAACATGATACATTGGTCAAAAAATAAACGAATGAAAGTCATTTCTGAGATAGTTCTGATGACTATTAAGTGCAAGCGATGGTTATAGCAGTGGACGTAAGCAGTTTTTCAGCCCAATTTATTTTCTATTCTAGTCGCAACCCCTGAAACTTTCCCACTCATTACACTTGCGTTATCATAGCATTGGCTAAGCATACAAGAGGTGTCAATGTTATTTTCCGTAAGGATATTTAAGGTTAATTCCGTGAAAGTGGCTGCATCAAGGTTTTCAGTAGTGTTAACCATCAGCAACGACTCACTGATGACACCATCCTTGACGTAACGTATTGCTAATGCAATGTTTTCGCGGTTATTTTAATCTCTAGTTCTATCTTCCATTAAAGTAAATCATTTCAAGTCAGATTCATTAATATCTTTGACAATGGAACTTCGTTCTGCTTGAACCATTGCTTGAATTATTTGATTTTGAATTTCAGGGACCGATATGTTGCGTTTTGTGGTATATGAGTGAGAACCTCGTTGAAATTTGGATCTTTCATACATGTGTATTCAAATAAATTCTGAAATAATCCTTGTACTTTTTCTTTTTCCAAAATATAATTTCCTATTTTTATATATTTTCTTTTATATATTATTATTATATATTTTCCTTTTCCAAAGAAAGCCCTTATATCCATCACGAAACCAATAAATCTTTAATTTATAGAAATTAACAATAAAAATAACAATTGCATCGATTTTTGACCAAAACACTCTTTACCGTACACTTTACTTAACCAAACTACAAACAATTGTAATCAATCTCCAGTTTATGTTTATTTTAGTTTAAAAGGGGATTCCCCGTACCATTGATTGCAATATAGCCCATATTGCAATCAATGGTACGGGGAATCCCCTCTACATCACAGAATTACAGATATTCCCTAATAGCACAGTTTGCCTTAGCAAAAGTTTACTTTACAAAAGTTTCCTTGAATTTTTCGTCAAATTTCCGTTAATTTCGGACTTTTCCATTTTTTGCGACAATTTGTATGTAACTTGCTATTGAATTTGACGTAAATTTACTGGTTTACTGCCCGAATTAGAATGCAAATTCAAATTTTTATTTTCAACCTTTGCTTTGGCAGAAAATTTCAGGTAATTTCAACATCAAATTACCGTTAATTTCAAGCTAAAGTGCCTACTAGGGTTATAATTAAATAGACCCATCGCTTCATGTGAATGCGCTTCAAAAGCCAGGTAAACACAAAACAAAGAATGATTATAATATAAAATTAATGTCACAAACTGTGGTATGTGCGGAAAGGACCCATCGCTACAATTTTTTAATCTACAACTGTGAACAAACAACTTAATTATAAAATACCGCCTAGCTACGGCCGTGTTGCTAGTGCAAATAAAGAATTTGAATTTGAATATATTCCATACTTAATTATACAAATTTTTGCATTGCAAATCGATAACAGTGTAATAATTTTTGTTTGGCTGCGGGTAGCAGGGACCACTAAGAACTTTATAGGTATATAGAAACCTGAAAAATCGCTCACCTGTAGTTTCTCTGCGTGATAAACTTAGGAATGAGGATATCCGCAGTAGAACCAGAGTAACCGACATAGCCCAGCGGATTTGTAAGCTGAAGTGGCAGTGGGTCGGCCATATAGCTCGAAGAACCGACAACCGATGGGGAAGAAAGGTTCTTGAGTGGCAGCCTCGTACCGGTAGGCGAAGTGTAGAGCGACCCCCCACGAGATGGAGTGACGACCTGGTAAGCCATGCAGGAAGTCGACGGATGCAGGTGGCTCAGGACCGTGCTTTGTGGCATTCCTTGGGGGAAGCCTATGTTCAGCAGTGGACTTAGGAAAGGCTGTAATGATGATGATGATGAGGAGCGAAGATGCATATTAACTAGATTAAAAAAAGAGAATTGGATATGAAGAAGAAAAAACATGTAAAATATTTTATACGTTGTTAGGTCAAAGTCGTCTCAAATGTCCCGAGAGACAACAACATAAGAACGTGTTAATCTCAATCAGATTAACACGTTCTTATGTTACAATGAATACTGTGGAGGTTTTATGTATAAAATATTGTTGTATTAAAAAGGCGGTTGATATACATAAAATGCAAAAGGGCAAACATCTGGACAAGAAACAATTACTTGTAGGTCATGATTGCGGCACTACTAGATTGACTCGGTAGAGGAAGATCCCGCTCTCACAGAATACTAGCGTAAAATCGTAAATTAATGGTGTTGTATTTCTTATGATACTCACCATTCACATAGAAACTCTTGCGCCAATTACATCCGTTCTAGATCCTATTCGTTGGCGCTGTGGCGCAGTGACTTATCAATAAAATACATCACTGTGGGTCGCGGTTTCGAATTCCGCACGGAAAAAGTATTGGTATGTTCTACAAATAATTGTGCCTGGTCTGGACATTTGTCCTTGTGAAATTTATGTTTGTAAACTGCCTCCACGACACAGGAGAAAATCCTAGTGTGAGGGTGACGTTTTTTAAAAAAAAATTATTATTACGAATCTTTTGTATAGGAATATAGAAAAGTGTTGTTTTTAGATGGTTTCAGGCAATTTTTTAAATTTTTCTCGCTGTAAGAACCATCTTCGTACTTCAAGGAATATTATAAAAAAAGAATTAGTGAAATCAAATCATCAAAATCATCAAAGAATCAAAAATAAGATTATTTTAAAAATAAAAATATTCATCATATTTTATTATCATTATCAAAATATAGAGATATTATCAATGGGCAGTTTGAGATTGAGCTCGCTATCTTACATTTCTACTAAATGATAAATTTATTTACCAAGATTGTTAGCATCCGAATACGTACCGACGTTTATAAACTTGAAACAAGCGTATTAATTGTTGTATTAACTATAAAAATATGATCTCATATGTGTTTAGTAATTTAAGTTAGAGAACCTGACTATTGTTCTTATATGTTTGTCGTAATATAGGTTGCATAATTTATATTTGATATTTCTCTATTTATTCGCTATCATCGTTTTATCCTCGTTAAAGAAAAATAATAGCTAATTTAAGTAATAAAGTAGTCCTTACAAAACAGTTTCACGTACTAACGGTAACAAACAAAGCGCTTTAAGCGCTTAAATATCTATGTGTAAAAAAACTTCGATAACAGCTGGCAGCTTCAAAGGGAACTGCAACACAAAAACTGTGCGGAGAGGATTTTAAAAACAAATCCGTAGCTTGATCTGTCAGCTGTGATACCGTTACGTAACTCGTGTCGTCATCGTAAGGTATCTTATAATATAAAAATGAATCGCTGAACGTGTTGCTAAGCGCAAATCTCTTGAGCAGCTGAACCGATTTCGCTAATTCTTTTTTTATAATATTCCTTGAAGTACGAAGATGGTTCTTACGGCGAGAAAAATTTAAAAAATTGCCTGAAACCATCTAAAAACAACACTTTTCTATATTCCCATACAAAAGATTCGTAATAATACTTAAAAGTCAATTTGAACTTTAATACCATACCATAAAGTTTAAGTGTTAGTGGAGGGGTGGAGGGGTAACGTTAGTATCGTATAAACATTAATGTCAATATTTGTCAATGTTTATCAATATTTATACACACTGGCAGATAGCTGATGTTATGAGTAACTTGACTTGTTATGACGGCTTCGTGGTGCAGTGGCTTAGCAATCAGTTGTTGCGCTGGGGGCCACGGGTTCGAATCCCGCACGGAACAAGTATTTGTAAGGCCTACTAATAATTGTTCCGGGTCTGGATCGGTCCTTGTGCAATTTATGTTTGTAAGCTGCCTCCACGACACAGGAGAGAATCCTAGTGTGGGGATGACGTTTTTTAAAGAAAAAGAACTTGGGTTGCTTTGATTTTAGGGTTCCGCGAAAAACTCCACGCGGGCGAAGTCGCGTGAAACAGCTAGTATTTATATATTATTAATATTATAAGCCTTTACTTCTATACTACCTGATACGAAATACTGCTACATAATCCCGGTGTATAAGTTTATCGCCGAGTAGTAGCGTGTATCACCCCGTGGCTGTTGTAAGAGGCGAGAGAAAAAAACTCATATGGGTGATCAACAGCAGTATCTTCCTGAAAACAGCTCAATAATAATAATAAAATGCGATTACCACCGCACCTGCCAAGCGAATCAATTATGACAAACATGGGCGATGTTATGTATGAGGAAGACATTTGTTTACCAATGCGATTTTGATAGGCTTTATTTTTTTTCACGTTGTGCTTCAAGAGAATCTTATCCAACAGAGCAACTCCGAGCATAGTAGCTCTTCCCATCGTTGGGTGACTTTGATCTCGTGAGGTTTGATATGAGGGTACAGGCAGGAAGCACTGGACGGTGAGCTTCATCTTCAGACTTTGCGGTATGGGTGACGAGAAGGCGTAACGAAGCTTCTGAATGCTGCCAAGCCTAACTGAATCCGCCTATGGGATTATTTTTCGAAGTTGTTTCTACCTAACTTCATTATCAGCCCGAGATAGATATATGTATATACTCTTGCAAAACTTCAAGAATATTATTATTGACAAAAATCAATTTTAAACGTATCAAAAAAATTCTAATGTATCGTGGGGGCTAGTTAACATATATAAATTTCACAAGGACAAATGTTTGTAGTATTAACAATTATTTGTGGGCCATACCAATACTTTTTCCGCGCGGAAATCGAAACCGCGACCCTCAGTGCTGCAACTCTTTGCTAAGCCACTGCGCCACAGCGCCAACGAATAAGATCTAGAATATATGTAGTTGGCGCAATGAGTTTCTATGTGAATGTTGAGTATTATAAAAAAACACAACACCATTAATTTACGATTTTACGCTAGTATTCTGTGAGAGCGGGATTCTTCCTCGACCGAGCCAATCCAGTCGTGCCGCAATCATGACCTACAAGTAATTGTTTCTAGTCCAGATGTTTGTCTTTTTGCAATTTATGTATATCAACCGCCTTTTTAATACTACAATGTTTTATATATAAAACCTCCACAGTATTCATTGTATCATCAGATCATAAGAACGTGTTAATCCCAATCAGTCTCTCGGGACATTTGAGACGACTTTGACCTAACAACGTATAAAATATTTTACATGTTTTTTCTTTTTCATATCCAATTCTCTTTTTTTAATCTAGTTAATATGCATCTTCGCTCATCATCATCATCATCATTACAGCCTTTCATAAGTCCACTGCTGAACATAGGCCTCCCACAAGGAATGCCACAAAGCACGGTCCTGAGACACTTGCATCCATCGACTTCCTGCATGGCTTACCAGGTAGTCACTCCATCTTGTGGGGGGTCACCCTACACTTCGCCTACCGGTACGAGGCTGCCACTCAAGATCCATTCTTCCCCATCGGTTGTCGGTTCTTCGAGCTATATGGCCGGCCCACTGCCACTTCAGCTTACTAATCCGCTGGGCTATGTCGGTTACTCTGGTTCTACTGCAGATATCCTCATTGCTAAGTTTATCACGCAGAGAAACTCCGAGCATAGCCCTCTCCATAGCTCGCTGAGCGACCTTGAGCTTCCTCATACGGACAGCAGTGAAGAACCACGTCTCAGATCCGTAAGTCATCACTGGCAACACGCACTGGTTGTATAATTTCGTTTGAAGGTTTTGAGGTATGTCTGACTATTGCCGTGTAGTGGCGGTCAAGAATATCCAATAACCCATATCTTCCCGTGGGTGTCGTAAAAGGCGACAAAGGGAAACAGGCAGAAGATGGGAAGCAGCATCTTCCTGATAATAGCCAAAATTACAATAAAAAAACTACAGTTACCAACCCGAACTGCCAAGCGTGGCAACTATGGCAAATACCCCCCTATGAAGAGAGTAACAAGGAGACGGCCCCCAGTTCCCGGCGGCCCAGCTATTCCTGGCTACGGTGGCAAACATGGTAACGGCGGGGCAGGGGGTGCTAAGAATCTCCGATAGAGGTTCGGTTGCCACCTTAGACGACTCGACCTGGCAACGTACAACGCACACACCCTGAGGACTGACGAGAAGATCGTGGAGCTGGAAGAAGAGATAGACAAGTTACGCGGGCATATTATAGGATTATCCGAAGTCCGAGGAGAGGGGGAGGACACGGTAATCCTCGAATCCGGCAACTTGCTCTATCACCGGGAGGGCGACCATCTATCCCAAGGAGGTGTCGGATTTATCGTCCACAAGTCTCTCATTAACAACGGTGTAAAGATTGGGAGTGTGTCGACGAGGGTTGCGTAACTTATACTCAGAATCACCAAACGGTATTCGCTGAAGGTCATACAGGTTTACGCACCAACCTCGGCATACCCCGATGAGGAGGTGGAGGAAATGTATGAGGATATCTCTAGAGCCATGCATTCCTCCAAAACCCAATAAACGGTGTTAATGGGAGACTTCAATGCAAAACTAGGCACAAGAGAGAACGGTGAGCTGAAAGTAGGGAAATTTGGAATAGGGCAACGGAAACCAAGGGGCCAGCAGCTGTCCGACTTCATGGAAAAAGAGGGACTCTTTATAATAAACTCTTTCTTCCAGAACCGGTCCCACAGGAAGTGGACCTGGTCGAGCCCCGACGGTTCGACAAAAAATGAGATGGACTTCATTATGACGACCAGACGACAACTGTTCAGTGATGTCTCCGTGATCGCGAGGGTGAAAACTGATAGCGATTACTGAATGGTTAGAGGCACACTTAACCTAAACATTAAGTTGGAGAGGTCTCGTCTAATGAAGTCAACGCTCCGTCCCCCTCGTGCTCTGTTCCAAAGTCCCGAAACCTTTCAACTCGAGTTACAAAATCGTTTTCAGTGCCTAGAAGACTGCAATGAAGTGGAAGATAGGAATGACAAGCTCGTGGAAACTGTCGATGCGGTCGGAGCTAAGTTTTGCAAGACCCGCCGCAGAAGAACACAAAAACTCTCCGATCACACTCTTAATCTCATGGCTGTTAGACGGGAGATGAAGCTAAATTCTTTAATAGATTTGACAGCATACAGGCAACTGAACAGACAGATCTCCAAATGCATGCGGCGAGACTTACGCAACTTCAATACAGCTAATATTGAAGAAGCGATCGAGTGGAACCAAGGCTCCAAAGTCTTTGCCAGAGATCTGTCTGCCAGAAATAGCCAACTGTCAAAGCTGAAGACTAAGTGTGGCAGCATCGGAGTCAACGCTCCGTCCCACTTGTGATCTGTTTCAAAGTCCTGAAACATTTCAGCTCGAGTTACAAAACTGTTTTCAGTGCCTAGAAGATTGCAATGAAGTGGACGATATGAATGAAAAGCTCGTGGAAACTGTCGATGCGGTCGGAGCTAAGTTCTGCAAGACCCGCCGCAGAAGAACACAAAAACTCTCTGATCACACTCTTAATGTCATGGCTGTAAGACGGGAGATGAAGCTACATTCTTTAACAGATTTGACAGCATACAGGCAACTGAGCAGACAGATCTCCAAATGCATGCGGCGAGACTCACGCAACTTCAATACAGCTTGTATTGAAGAAGCGATCGAGCGGAACCAAGGCTCCAAAGTTTTTTTAAGAGATCTGTCTGCCAGAAAGAGCCAACTGTCAAAGCTGAAAACCGAGTGTGGCAGCATTGTTTCCGATGACCTGAGATTTTGAGTGAGATTGAGAGGTTCTATGGACAGCCAGCTGTACACCTCATCGTTGGAACCACACGCAAGTGTGAGTAACGATCCAAGAGCGAGTCTTATCCAACACTATTCCGAAGATATCCCAAACGTCAGTTTGAGCGAGATTAGAATGGCTCTCCAGCATCTTAAAAACGGCAAGGCCCTAGGCGAGGATAGAATTACAGCGGAGCTTCTGAAAACGGGTGGAAAACCGGTACTGAAAGTCCTTCAGAGGCTCTTTAATTCCATCTTCCATGGTGGCATTACACCGGAGGCGTGGAGCAGAAGTGCGGTAGTCTTGTTCTTCAAGAAAAGTGACAATGCTCTCTTGAAGAACTACAGACCGATTTTACTTCTGAGTCGCGTCTACGTGCTGTTTTCGAGAGTCATTACTCTCCCGAACAAGCCGGTTTCCGAAAGGGCTTTAGCACCATAGACCATATACATACCCTACGGCAAATTGTACAGAAGTCCGGAGAGTACAATTTGCCACTATGTCTGGCGTATGTGGACTATGAGAAAGCCTTTGATTCCGTCGAAATTTGGGCGGTGCTGCAGTCCCTTCAGCGGTGCCAAGTTGACTGTCGGTATATCGAAGTGCTGAAGTGTTTGTACAGTAGGGCTACGATGGCTATCCGAGTACAGAACCAGAGTACGAAACCCATCCAATTGCAGAGAGGTGTAAGACAGGGTGATGTTATATCCCCGAAACTCTTCACCGCTGCATTGGAAGACGTTTTCAAGCTTCTGGACTGGAAAGGATGCGGTATTATAATCAATGGCGAGTACATCACTCACCTTCGATTTGTCGACGATATAGTCCTTATGGCAGAATCGCTGGAGGACCTAAGCACTATGCTCAATGACCTCAATAGTGTCTCCCAACAGATAGGTCTTAAGATGAACATGGACAAAACAAAGATCATGTTTAATGTCCATGTCACACCTATGCCGGTAGTTGTTGGGAGCACTAAGCTCGCAGTTGTTGACGAGTATGTTTATCTGGGACAAATAGTCCGACTAGATAAGTCCAACTTCGATAGAGAGGTCAATCGACGGATTCAACTCGGCTGGGCAGCGTTCGGGAAGCTACGACACATCTTCTCGTCAGACATACCTCAAAACCTTAAAACGAAATTGTACAACCAGTGCGTGTTGCCAGTGATGACTTACGGAACTGAGACGTTGTACTTCACTGCTGGCCGTATGAGGAAGCTCAATGTCGCTCAGCGAGCTATGGAGAGGGCTATGCTCGTAGTTTCTCTGCGTGATAAACTTAGGAATAAGGATATCCGCAGTAGAACCAGAGTAACCGACATAGCCCAACGGATTAGTAAGCTGAAGTGGCAGTGGGCCGGCCATATAGCTCGAAGAACCGACAACCGATGGGGAAGAAAGGTTCTCGAGTGGCAGCCTCGTACCGGTAGGCGAAGTGTAGGGCGTCCCCTCACGAGATGGAGTGACGACCTGGTAAGACATGCAGGAAGTCGATGGATGCAGGTGGCTCAGGACCGTGCTTTGTGGCATTCTTATGGGGAGGCCTATGTTCAGCAGTGGACTTGTGAAGGGCTGTAATGATGATTCTAAAAGAGCGTAGACCTTCAGCGGTCGAGCTGGTCCATTCGCACTACAACCATATTATAGCTGCGGCGTGGTTCTACCTCAAATAAAGCTTTTATGCTTTAAAAACAGTCCCGCTGGATTTCTTGGTGGTTCTTTCCAGGAGAATTTTTTCCGAACTAGTGGTGAAAGTAAAAATTATTCATTTCATTGAAATTAAATTTTTTATCCGGTACGGTGATCGTCATTCCGACTACCAAACGTGGACAAGTTTAAATACTCTCGAGATATTATTTTTTAAAAGAATGATTTTTTCACTATGTTTCGTTTGCCGAAAATTAGAAAAAAAACGAAGAGTAAGTACGTTTTATAAATAGAGGGTTGTGTCCACGGTGCCACGTAATAGGCTTTTTTAATTGCAAATGCTAAGAGGGAAAATAAAATGCTCTGATAAATTCACTGTGAACTTTGTAATTATGCATTGTTTTATTGTAATATTAAAACTCATTGTAAAAACTCACTCTGTCGTGGAAAATCAGAATGTGTCACAAAGAGCACAAACATACGTGTATGGCAATGAGGACTAATAATCTTTCTCTCACCAGATGTCGCTAATTGGAACCGAGGTAAAGTTTTTTGTCGTCATTTAAATTAAGTTCGTTTAGCATTTCAGTTTTATAAAAAGGTGGGAAAGTAGGACAGCTTTTTTTGTTTCATACATGAATTACACAAAGGCAAACATCCCGACCCGGAACAATTATTTGTTGGTCATACAAATTCATACAAGTTCTGTGCGGGATTAAAAAGTGCGGCCCTCCGCGTCATAACTCAATGCTACGCCACACCGCCACGGAACCGTCAGTCAAGCTCTGGCTTACAATAGGTAAAAAAAATAAAGAGAAACGAAGCCTTGTTGTAAAATATCACAGTTATTTTAATAAAATGCACTTACCGTGTCACGTATAACAATTATTTGAATTGCAAATGCGGCTTAAGAAAATGTTTTCCGTAAGGTTCAACGTGCATTTCATAATTGCTGTTCGTGTTCGTACGGACGATGATTAACTGGTGTAAATAACGTTCGCTAGAGGCTTGAATTCATTACATAATAAAAATAATTTACGTATAAGCGTGTTGTTTTACTACGTAAACTGTGGGTGATTCACTTGTTATGGGTTGGCTTGCAAAAATTTATTTCATTCAAGCAATAGCAATGCACATTTTACGTGGTAGAGCTACACTGCAGCTATATTAGGATTGAAGAACAAATGGGTTAGCTCGACCGGGACAGGACCACGCTCTCATAGAATACCAGTGTAAAATAGCAGCTTAGTGCTGCTGTGTTTCGTGCGGTGAGTATAGAGAACCGGAGAATGTTATTTTGTGGAAACCAAGCATTCCGTCAAAGTCTTCAGAAGTGAGAACGCATTTGCATTTTGTATAAATTATACGTAGATATCTATGGGCCACAGTATTCACTTACCATCATGTGAACTGTGTGCTCATTTGCCACCTTTATTCTTTAGACAATTTATCAAATAGTACTTTAGTTGCCGTTGGTCCTGAGCCCTGGTAAGGGAAATTTACGACAAAAGCTTAGATTTTCACCTACCATGGCTCTAAATAATGTAAACACTTGATAAAATGTTGATCAATTAACCTTGGTCCTGATATATAGGACCATCAAGTTCAAGATTTGTCCTTCTGCGACTACATATTACTTGCAATAAATTCGACACGCGACACGAGATAGCTTCACCTTTCAGATATAAGAGCACTGGACTTAATGATCGGGGCATTTGGCTATTGTGTGGTGAGATTAAATTCCATGGAGGGTAAACTTTTTGGAAAAATACTTTATTTAATTTAGGTGAAGCTCAAGGTTTCTCAGAGATATATTCGTAGTAGAACCAGAGTAACCGACACATACAGACGAATTTGCAAGCTAAACTGGAAAATGGCCAACCTATATCGCTCGAATAACCGACAACAGATGAGGAAGAAATTTTCTCGAGTGGCAGCCTCGTACCGATAAACTAATTGTAGCGCAGCCTCCCACTAGTACGATCTTTTAAATACGTCTAAGATGTTGCAGTATACGGTAGACATAAAAATTATTATTAGAAACTGATTATAAACTCATTATACCACTTACGACCCTTTCATTCACAAGCGATCATAGCCTACGCCGTCTAAAATCACCTATTTTTGGTTTTACGCAAATGCCGTGGGATGATTTGTTTTTATGGATTTTTTTGTATATTCAGAAATTTTGCCCACCAGTTATATTTTACAAATACTTTTGAATATAGCTTCTATTCCTTTTACAAGAGTATATGTGTGTATGTATTTATTTATGTATGTATATCGTGCGCCACATGATCCGAAGCGTGATTAGGTAGTGCATTACTCTCAACACGTCAAAGTCAAGCAATTTTATGGTCTTAAAATGCCTTTATGATGCCATATTGCATTTATACGATAATGTAAGTAACCGTATATCAAGAAAATACTCTAATTAATCTATCTTATATTTCCTAAAAATCTTTTATATACTTTGATAAAATAAAAAAGTGTGTGTGTGTGTACTTATGAATGCATGTAAGAAGTTATACTTCATTAGCGTAACAAAACAAAAATAATTTAAATAAAACACGTTTTCTAGTTTCATATATATTTGAAAAACTACCTTGAATATAGTTATTAGTTCTCACGAGAACTTGACAGTTGACAGACAATTGCCAACTGAAGATTTCGTTTTTAGATTTATATCTGCGCGCGCATCGTATCAACTTCATGGTGTCGTTTTTAGGTGTCGGTGTTCGCGCGCATCGTAAAAATCCACTCTTATCATTTTTCTCAAACGCGCCAAATGAAGTTTAACTTCAAAATACTTTGAAAGAAAATTTACGTGGACGTCCGGATATTGACTTTGTATGTGGTCACGATAACTTGAAATATCGAGACCGGGTTTCTTTTATTAGCTTCAGAATTACATCAACTGGTTCCCTATTTTATATCAATAGCCTAGTATGCGTCGTTTGTTATTAAAATTATTTTAAAATTTTATTGTTATTAAAAACATTGAGCTATTATGTACTACGTACTAGACGCGACACTGCATTAATTTACGCTGTTCCATTCAACTGCGGTAATATCACCGCACTTTAATCAGCCACTCGCTAGGCACTTGTGGAGTTGACACGTGTTGTGTTGATTTAAAAAAAATCTCTTGATAAAATATGCCGGGGTGTGTTCTTAGACATTGCACAAAAAATTCACGAAATGTTAGTAAAAACCAAGGAATCACTTTTCATCGGTAAGTAAGATACTTAATTAATAAAAAAAATATTATTTTTTTTATAGGCGAAACAGGCAAACGAGCATGCGGCTTACCTGATGGTAAGTTATTACCGCCGACCATGAACAACTGCAACACCAGGGGAACCAGGGGAATTGCAGATGCGTTACCGGCCTTTTAAAAAGGAGTAGGCTCTTTTCTTGAAGGTCCCTAAGTCGTATCGGTCCGGAAAAATCGCTGATGGTAATCGATTCCACAAGGAAGTCGTGCGAGGAAGAAAACATCTTCTAAAGCGCACAGTGGTGGACCGCCAATCATTCAGATGGTGTGGATGGTATCGGGAGTTCTGCCGCGATGTGCGTTCGTGAAATTTGGCGGCTGAGATTAATCCGAACATTTCCTCAGAGCACGGTGGTGTGCTGGCATGAAATACTGTCTCGCTCTGCTGAGCACGCCAAGCTATTTAGAGGCCAATTTGGACTTCTCATCCAAGTGACCACGAACATGCACGTCACTCAATATGTCGACTCTGAGGATTCCGATACTGGCTGAGGCAAGAAGGGGAGTGCCTTGAAACTGAGGAGACTAACCAACTGACTAACATCCCGAGTCGCCGAAGCCGCAGCCCAAGCTTAATAACATCCTTGCTTACTGCGTAATGCATTCTTACATGAGGGACAAAACCAAGGCTGAGATCTGCCTCCGATGGGTACCACAGATGATGGAATAAATAGTTCCATTCCGAGTAGCACCAAATCAGTGACAGAGTCAGCAACAGCGCTCTGATCATCCGGCGAGAAGCAAACCCGCCCACATGGGTAGAATGCAAAGAAAGACCGCATTCCGTCCCAATCCGCCAACCTATAATGCCAAACACGGCGGCAAGCTGCAGGACGCAACCGCGAGGGGAGAGTGAATGGAACCACACTCCGGATCAGAGAATGGTACGAAGAGCCGAGAGGGGCATCGACGGAAACTTGATATCCGTCCGGATGAGAGGTTAGCAGAAGGTCCAACAGGGAAGGTGTATGATCCTCCACATCTGGAATCCGCGTAGGCTATTTCATTAGCTTCGATTCCTTCCTTAATATATAGTTATCTTATTAAATTTTTATATAAAAATATAATTAAAATGCTATTGTGATAATATTATATATTATCATATTAATTTACCTCATATCATGCAAAATAAATTACAAATTATTAAAAATTGAACTCGTTTTAATAAATAAATTAACAATATATGTACCTACTCTAAATAAACAATAATTAAATACCTACTGATCATTCTACCTACGCATAATCTATTATGATAAAAAACCGTAAGACTGTTTACGGCGCATGCGCAACGACATAGAGTAGACATACGACATAGCGCACAGTTTTTGTTTGAAATGGCTGTTCTAGTACGTAAGTACATTATACTTCAATGATTAGAAATTTAAAGGCGCTGTCATTTTTTTCTTTAGCCCTTGATAGACAAAAGACAAATGTACCATACAGCCTACAAGTATTACGATTTTGTACTTTGTGTAATCGGTTTATTTTGGTATTTTTATTTTTTTCATCAAAACTAAATAAAACGCCAATAAGGCGTGTACTTTTGGATTTTCCAAATTATATTTATATATTGTTTATGTGTAGCAAATTTTATAGTGTATAAATTAATTCTATTTATGTATTATTTATAACTAGCTGGCCAGGCAGAAGTTGTTCTGCACTTTCCGACGACCCTTCCTATAAAATATCTTTAAAATCGCAAAAAGAATATTAAAGGTTACTTATCGGGATAAAAACTATTCTATCACTCAAGTTGGACCAAACTGCACACAGTATGCAGAATTTAATTAAAATCAGTACAGTAGTTTAGGAGTTCATCGCGGACAAACAATGTGAGACGTAATTCTTAAATATAAAAATAATAGGCCAAGGAAAAAGTTTCTTCGTGTATTGTTTGTATAAAATTGAAGAAAAATTAATTTGGCTCTCTAAAAATTAATCTGTTTGAGTCTGGCTGGTTTTAATATAAATTTTTAATATTCAAGTTTAATATCGAAAAGAAAAATAAAAAGTAAAATACACTTTCCCGCAATTTTTCAATTGTTTTTCTCTCCGCCAAAATGAGTGAAACTAACGAAGAAATTCGATACATTCTGAAGTTTTATTACAAAAAAGGGACTCAAGCCGCGAAAAAATTTATAAAGTTTATGGATCTGATGCAGTATCAGTAAGAGTTGCACAAAGTTGGTTCAAGCGTTTTCAGTCCGGGAATTTTGATGTCGAAGATGCAGCTCGCTCTGGTCGCCCACATAGAGATAAAGTCGATGCAATTTTTGAAAAAGTGGAGCAAGGTCGGCATATTACTACTAATATGTAAGAAAACTACTTACTAAATAGCCGAGGAATGAGGATTGATCAAAAACAGTTTTCACCAATTTGAAAAAGTCTGGCTATACAAAAAAGCTCGGTATTTGAGTACAACATGAGCTCACTGAAAGAAATCCATTGAATCGTGTACACATTTGCGATTATCTATTGAAACTTAATGAAACCGAATTATTTCTTTTTATAGGATAGGGTGACAAATAAGCACACTGTCCACCTGATGGTAAGTGGTTGCTGTGGCCCATAGACATCTACATCTATAGACATCTGCAGATGCGTTGTCATCCGTGAGGACTAAGCTGGAATGCCTCTTCTCCCGTAGAAAGGTTCTCAGGTTTTCTACACTCACCATACGAAACACATCAGAGTTAAATGCTATTTTACGCTGGTATTCTGTGAGAGCGTGGTCCTTCCCCGGTCGAGCCGACCCATTCGTGCTACAACTATACTACTAATATAGCTGCAGCATGGCTCTACCACGTGTAAAACGTTTTTGAAATGGTTGATCAATCGTGATGAAAAGTGGATCCCCTACGACAAGAACTTGCGAAAAAGATCATGGTCAAAGGGTAGTTTTAACAGTGGTAGAGCCACGCGGCAGCTTTTGCTGTCGCACGGATGGGCCGGCTCGAACCGGGGTGATACCACGACCTCACAGAAAACCAGCGTGAAGTAGAGGTTCACCTCTGCGTTTCTCTTGGTGAGTGCAGGTGGCTGGAGGCCCTTTTTACTGGAAATGAGGCATACCATCTTAGTCCTCACGGGTGACAACGCATCTACATTTTGAATTGTAATAGAGGATAGATGTAGATGTCTATGGGCCGCAGCAACCACTTACCATCAGGTGGACTGTGTGCTCGTTTGTCACCCTTATCCTATAAAAAAAAAGTCAAGCTCCACAGACTGTAGCAAAACCCGGATTAGCACACAATGAGGTGATGCCCGGTGTATGGTGCAAAATCCTCGATTCGGATCTCTACTGCCAACAACTATTGAGACTAAAGCAAGAAATTGAAAAAAAAAAAAACGGCTGGAATTGATCAACAGAAAAGGAATGGTATTTCTTCATGATAACGCCTGACCATATAATCCTGACCTTGCACCCTCAGATTTTCACCTGTTCCGGGCTCTTCATAATTCTTAGGATAGTGTTAGGTAAACATCAAGGGAAGATTGTCAAAACTACTTATCACATTGTTTTGATCGAAAATCCCAAGATTTCTACAGTAACGGGCTTATACCTACAAGATGGCAATAAGTTATCGAACAAAATGTTACATAATATATAATAAAATATAAAAATGTAACTTAATTTTTAAATATGTTTTATAGGTAACGGTAGAGCCACGCGGCAGTTTTTGCTGTTGCACGTATGGGCCGGCTCGAGCGGTGTTGGTACCACGACCTCACAGAATACCGGCGTGAAGTAGAAGCTCTGCTCCTGCGTTGCGTCTGGTGAGTGCAGGTGGTCGGAGGACTAATTCCCCCCCCCCCCCCCCCCCCCCTATCCTCATCAATATGTTAGCGGACTTACATCAAAGACTACCCCAGGAGGTACAAGCACCCCTGGAGATTCCCTCGCTGAGCATCCACGACCATGTTATTCCCCTTCTGATCGTGGGTGCTCAGGCTGCCCCGTGTATTCCAGATGGGGGGGGGGGGCCGAAATTCCGTTCAAAAACATAACTGCTCGGAGCAAACTGAGCAACAATACCAAGGCGACCCCTGCCACGCAATCCGTGAATTTCTGCAACATCAGGGGACTTCACTCGAACCTAAATGCCGTCCACTACCATCTCGAGACGGCGAAGCCGGCCTTGCTCTTTCTAAACGAGACGCAGGTGTCCTTTTCGGCTGATACTACGTATCTCTCCTACCCGGGGTGTAAATTGGAGCACTCCTTTGTGCCTCAGGCTGGAGTTTGCGTATATGTCAGAGAGGACATCTTTTCTCGACGCTTCGGCAGTCTTAAAGGTTCAGACCTGTCCATCCTTTGGCTACGCGGAGACAGTGACGACCATCCGCGCGTCTATGGGTGCCTTTATAGGTCCCATAGCGGTAATGCCGGAACAGACCAACTCATCAACCATGTCCGAATGGCTACAGATTCCTTGCTACAACAGGTCCATCCGCAGAGATCGTGATCCTTGGCGACTTTAACGCCCACCACGCCGAATGGCTCGATTCACGTTTAACCGATCATGTGGGGAGATCTGTTTATGACTTTGCCTTAGCATATGGTCTGACTCAACTGGTTACTTCGCCTACGCGGATTCCAGATGTGGAGAATCATAAACATTCCCCGTTGGACCTTCTGATGACCTCTCATCCGGACGGATATCAGGTGTCCGTCGATGCCCCTCTGGGCTCTTCGGACCATTATCTGATCCAGAGTGTGGTACCACACGCTCCCCTCGTGGTTGCGTTCTGCAGGTTGCCGCCATGTTTGGCATTACAGGTCGGCGGATTGGGAGGGAATGCGGTCTTTCTTTGCATCCTACCCATGATGGCGGGTTGGTTCTCGCCGGATGATCCCAGCGCTGTTGCTGACTCTATCACTGATGTGGTGCTACAAGGAATGGAACTATTTATTCCATCATCTGTGGTACCCATCGGAGGCAGATCTTAGCCTTAGTTTGGTCGCTTATGTAAGAATGCACTACGCAGTAAGCAGGAGTGTTATCAAGCCTGGGCTGCGGCTTCAGCGACTCGGGATGTTAACACCAGCATACTTAAAAAGAAGTATAACTTCGCCTCCCGGTCCTTCAAAAGAGTAATTGCCAGGGCAAAGTCAGAGCACATTGGCAGAATTGGCGAGAAACTAGTTCGCCTTCCTTCGGGAACCCGTGCATTCTGGTCTCTCGCCAAGGCTGTCCAAGGGAATTTTTCTAAGTTATCACTACCATCTCTGCACAGGGAGGACGACTCACTAGCCCAAGCCGCAAAAGACAAAGTCGATCTTTTAGGCTCCCTTTTTGCGTCCAACTCGACTCTTGATGATGGAGGGAAAACATTGCCGACTATCCCGCGCTGTGAGTGCTCCATGCCGGATGTGCTGTTCTCACAGCGCTCGGTTCGCAAAGTACTCCTCTCCCTGGACATCCACAAGTCGAGTGGGTCTGACGGAATACCCCAATTGTGCTGAGGATGTGTGCTCCGGAGTTGGCACCAGTCCTAACGCGTCTTTTCCGGTACTCCTACTCCCTAGGCGTAGTGCCGAAATCATGGAAGACAGCTTTTGTCCACCCGATCCCTAAAAAAAGGCGACCGCTAAGACCCGTCCAACTACAGGCCTATCGCCATCACCTCCTTGTTCTCCAAAATAATGGAATCCATTAATAACTGCCAGCTCATGCGGTACCTTGAGGATGACCAACTGATTAGTGACCGCCGATACAGGTTTCGTCGGGGTCGATCAGCTGGTGATCTACTGGTCTATCTGACTCATAGATGGACGGAGGCAGTAGAGTCCGTTGGCCGTTAGTTTGAACATTGCGAAGGCCTTCGATCGGGTGTGGCACAAAGCGCTACTTTCGAAGCTCCCTTCCTATAGGCTTCCCGAGAAATTGTGCAATTGGATCACCAGCTTCCTTGCAGATCGGAGCATCAAGGTCGTAGTAGACGGTGCATGCTTCGACTACAAGCCTATTACCGCTGGTGTTCCACAAGCCTATTACCGCTGGTGTTCCACAAGCATGTGTGCGATCACCAACACTGTTTCTTCTGCATATCAGTGATAGGTTGCTAACTGGTAACATTCATTGCTATGCGGATGACAGCACTGGTGATGCTCTATACACCGGCCGTGCCAATATTTCTCGGGAAAACGTCGCCGAGTACCAGAACAAACTTGTGTGTGAAGTCGAGTCTTTGCTGAACAAAGTCTCGGATTGGGGCGACTAAATCTAGTCCAGTTTAATCCTCAGAAGACACAAGTTTGCGCGTTTACCGCTAAAAAGAACCCCTTTGTCGTATCTCCTTAGTTTCGAGGCACTCCCTATAATGGATGTAAGTGGACTGTATATTTATTTATGCTATTGATTGATTAATGACTGACTGATCTGAGGTTAGCTATACTAGGGGACTGCTCGAAGAAAAGATGGTACTTTTTACTATACTGTATTACACTATTTACAATATTCAGCACTGTTAAATTAACTATCTAATATGTACAGAGAGAGGTCTTCAGTTGTGGAGTCTTGATCTGTTGTCTTGAGTCTTCTTTGGAGTCTTCTCGAGTGCCGCTTCCGAAGTGAAATGAACAGCTCACAGACCGAGACGCCCTTCTTATATCTCGCAAGAAGGTGTCTCAGTCTGTGAGTGGGGTCCGCCGAATTCACGGGATCAGCGCCGGTGTGCGGGGTGCGCGGGGCGTAGCGGGGTACGAAGGGGCGACGGGGCGGCGGGTCTCTAGCTGTCCTCAACATCCTCCCCCCGGCGTAGCTCGCGAGCCCCATCTTCTTTCGGGAATACGGCGATCTTTCTGACCGGCCGCCGCAGCAATCCGCCCCTGGTCCGCACCTCCACGTTGCGCACCACGCCGTCTGGCCCGGGAAAGGTCCGTGTTACAATTCCACGCGGCCAAACGTTTTTTGGCAGGCTACCGTCTGCCACCACGACGACGTCCCCTTCTTGTAGCTGTCGCTGCTGCACATCCCGCGAGTCCCCGCGCGCAACCAGCGTCGGCAGGTACTCCTTCATCCAGCGCTTCCAGTACTCGTCGGCAAGTCCTTGCGCCGCTCTCCACGCCCGACGATCACTAGGCGTGCACGGTGCGGTTACTGGAAGGCTCGATGGTCCCAGCAGCAGGAAGTGGTTGGGTGTCAGCGCCTCTTCCTCGTCGATGTCGACCGGTACGTGTGTCAACGGTCGAGAGTTCACTGCTTCTGTGAGGAGCGTCACCAACGTCTCCTCCCGCGGGCTCTTCTGGTGTAGAGTGGCTTCGAGCGCGGTCTTCACTGAGCGCACGAGACGCTCCCATGCGCCTCCCTGGTTCGGCGCGCCCGGCGCGATGAACTTCCAGTCTGTCCACCGAGTCAACGCGTAGTCCTTCAAAAGGAGTCCACTCCTCCATTGCCCGTCGTAGTTCGGTGTCCGCCCCATGGAAATTTGTTCCGTTGTCAGAGTAGATGACCCGTGGCCACCCACGCCTAGCCGCCATGCGCCGCAATGCCGATATCGCCGAATCCGTCGTTAGGGAATAAACTATTCCTAAATGCACCGCGCGCGTCATTAAACAGGTGAATAACGCCATCCACCGTTTTTCATGCCTACGTCCTATCGTAAGCGTTATAGGCCCGAAATAGTCGATTCCGGTGTAGGTGAATGGTCGCGCGAATGCCCCTAACCGTTCAGGTGGTAGATCTCCGATAACCGCTAGCCGTGGCTCGCCTTGCGTACCCTGCACCGCAGACATCTCCGCTCCGCTTCTCTTACGGTTGGTCGTAATCGAAGGATATGATATCTCGTGCGTAGGTCGTTTACTACCCGCTCCCTGTTGGCGTGGCTTGCTTCCTGATGCGCCTTTTCCACAAGCAGCTTTACAAATTGGTGGCGTCCGTTCAGTATGATGGGCCTCTTCATTTGGCTGTCCACATCGGCTGCGTCGATTCGTCCTCTAGCTCGTAATATGCCATCTTCCAATATGGGGTCGAGCTTCCTCAACGCGCTGCCGGTTGAGAGGTTCTTTCCTCGCTGCAGTCGACTGATGTCTTCAGTGAAGCTTTCTTGCTGACTGCGTTCTATCCACATCCGCTCTGCTCTCTGGATGTGCTGCAACGTCAGTCCGTGCGCCCTTCCTCTTATGGCATCGACGAACTGTAGTATCCGCGCAGTGGCCCTTATTAATCTCTCGTAGGAAGAGAATCTCTCTATGTCCGGCAGGTGTGGAGCGTCCTTGGTGTCGCTCTGGTACGCCACGACTTCCTCCAGCTCCTCATCATCATCGCCTGCCCTCTCTTCCTGACGACGAGGCCATCTGTCTTCGTCCTCGTACAGGAATGCTGGTCCCGTGAACCATCTGTCGTTCTCTTCTTTATTCATATAATTCACACGCATCGCTTGATCCGCGATGTTGTCTGCGGTCGGTACCCACCTCCATTGCTCGGGTGATGTCTTCTCTGCTATCTCCCCTAACCTATGAGCCACGTATGGAGTGTAACGCGCCGTATCGTTCTGTATCCAGTGGAGCGCCGTAGTGGAGTCTGTCCAATACACTACCCTATCGGCTACCACTCTGTGCTCGCCTTGCACGAATTCCGCGAGTCGCGCGCCTATCAAGTTCGCCTGCAACTCTAAACGCGGTATACTTTGTGCCTTTATAGGGGCAACTTTCGCCTTGGCCGCCACTAACCGTACCCTAATTGTTCCGTCCCGGTATCGTATACGCCAATACGCCGCGGATGCGTACGCACGTTCGCTTGCGTCATTGAATACGTGAAGCTGACGCTCTACCACTCCCCCCGTAGGAGCATAGCACCTAGGCAGTCGCAGTCGTGACACTTCCTCGACGACTCGCAGCCACCTCTGAAATTCATCAGCTGCCTCCTCGGGTAGTTCGTCGTCCCATCCGACCTTCTTCATTCGCCATAGATCTTGCAGCAGGATCTTGGCGGTGATGGTGAGGTAGCTAAGCAGTCCGAGCGGGTCAAACACCGACATGACTGCGCTCAATGCTTACCTCTTAGTCGGTGGTCGCTGTAGCGCCTTTACTTCCTGTGGCACCCTATTGATAGAGGTGTTGAACGCCAGGGCGTCTTCGTCGGCCATCCATAACAACCCTAGTGTCCTGCCTGGGCTGTCTTGCCTTAAGCCTACTTCTTTAGGCTTGCTCGCTAGTAGTTCCTCCGGCTTGTCTTCCAATAGGGCTGTGTGGTTCGAATTCTAGCCTGCCAAGGTGAAACCGGCCTTCTGGTGTACATCCATAACCTGCCTTGCCGTATTTACCGCCTCCTCTACCGTAGCATAACTGTCTAAGTAGTCGTCCATATAGTGACTACGTACGATAGCGTTAAGCGCCAACGGATGTGTTTCTGCGTGTGCGCGCGCGTTATGATCCCTAACACTATGTGCGAGAAACGGCGAGCTCCTCGCACCGAAAATCATCGATGTCATAACGTACTCCCGCGGTGGGCTGGATCGCTCGTTACCTCGCCACAGAAACAATTGCGCGGGTTGGTCGCGACGGTCGATCTTCACACGTAAAAACATCTCCCTAATATCCGCGGACACGGCTATTTCGTTCTCCCTAAATCTAAACAGTATGCCTGGTAGGCTTCGTAGCAAGTCGGGGCCGTCGAGTAAATAATCGTTAAGACATCTACCGGACGCACGCGCTGCCGCGTCGAAAACCACTCTTGTCTTCCCCGGCTTGTTCGGATTCCGTACGGCGAAGTGAGGCAGGTACCAGCTCTTGGGGTCCTCTCTCTCTGTCCCCTCGGCTTCCCTTGCGTATCCTTTTGCCAGGAGATTGTCTATCTGGGCTGTGTAGGTGTCTCGAAACTCCGGCGACTTGTCCATTTTTCTCTCGATCGTCCGCAGTCTTCGAGCGGCCATCTCGTAGCTGGGTGGCATCCGCACGTTGTCGTCCTTCCATGGCAGTCCAACTTGGTATTGCTCGCCGACCTTCTTGACGGTGCGCTGGAATATCTCGACAGCGCGTTCCTCTTCTCGTCGCGGCCTACTCTTTAGCGAGATACCTATGGAATCGATCTTGTACTGCCGTTTGAGGAGTTCCGTTAGCTCCTCGTCCTGACTGGCAAACGTTCGGATGTCCCTATCTGACCGTCCGCTAACGCTTACGACGTGTAATACGGTTTCACCGTCTTCCCTACACGTGAATCGCGGCACGGTTCCCTGTATTACCCACCCTAATAACGTGCGTGCAGCTATAGGCTGCCTTCGACGTCCTATCCTTAAATTACGGGTGATTATTAAATGCCAGTTGTCGGCGCCTAATAATAATCTCGGTTTTGCGTCGTCATAACAAACCGCGCTCGGTAGGTCGCGTAAGTGTTTTAAACGTAAACACTCCTTACTTACGGATTGCGAACCTATCTTTAAATTTGCTATTGTCCGCGCATTTATTCTATACATCTCACTGCGCGTTTTGCCACGTATGCCTATGTTAACTAGCCTGCTATCGGCCTCGCGCTGGCTATTATTTACGCCTCTAATATTCAGGGGCTATACCGGTCCTTCCGCTCCTAACTCGCGCGCTAAGTCGTCGTCGATCAACGAAATAGACGAGCCTTCGTCAAGCAACGCATACGTATCTATTTCCCTACTGCGTGGTCCACGTAACGTAATGGGACACACTTTCAATAATACGGACGCATTACTACCAACGTTAGACGCGACGAGCACGGTCTCATCCGGTTTTGCCGATGTCTCAGGTGCGCGGGTCTTGCGAGTGTGAAGGAGGGTATGGTGGGGGGCGTTGCAGCCGTCGACGCCGCATTTCTTGGCTTTACATCTAAACCGTCGGTGTTTACTATTTAAACACAGAAAACACACCCCTTCTTCCTTTACCCAATTCCACCGGTCGTCCACACCCATTTGCGCTAACTTTCTACACTTGGCGATCACGTGTTCACCCCCGCAACACATACAAGAGGCACTACCGGTGTCCTCCTGGGCGGTAAACGTTTTTACATCGCGGGCCCTATTCTCTACGCGGCGTGTTAATACAACTCGTCGGCGGCGCCTCTCGTCCTACGGGCGATTCCTTAGTCGGCGCTACGGACGTATAGGCATGACTCAACGCACGGTCAGCCTCTCTCATCATGAACCTAGACAGTGTAACGATGTCCGGTTCGACTGCACTTCCGTAGTGCTCCGCATAATCGCACCAACGCGACCGTAAGTGAGGGCTTAGTTTACTAGTTACTTCCCTAGTCAGCATTGGATATTGTAAATACCCTTTGCCGTCGACGTTCTGCAAAATACACACTATATTTTGTAACTTGATCGCGAACGAATTCAATTCCTGAGCGGTTTGACCCGGGCGCGGAAGGCGTTTCAGTTCCTCTAACGCTCGATCGATAATTACTTCCGGGTGGCCGAAACACTGCTCTAATGTTCGCATAATATCTGCTGGATCCTTCGCGGTAAACAGCAGTGCCGATACTACCTCCCTAGCTTCACCGCGTAGACAGTTTCTTAACCTTGCCATATTTTCCGTATTTGTGAATCCATATAAACGCGTGGATTCTTTCATCGCGGCTTTGAAGGCTAACCATTCCGCGGCCGAACCGTTAAAAATAGGCAAGTCCTGCGTCTGCTTCGCGGCAGCGGGCCTGACTCTAATCATATTCTCTAGAGCTTCCGCTAGTCGCTCTATACCCCTCTCTTTCCCTCGCAGAGTAAGTGACCTATCTCTATCCCTATCTCCCTCTAGCCTACGCTGTGGCGCTGGCGTCCTATGTACACCTACATCCCTATGACACGGCGACGATAATCTACGATCCGCGTGGCGATGTGGCGATGGCAATCTATGTACACCTACATCCCTATACGGCGACGGTGATCTACGATCCGCGTGGCGATGTGGCGATCTATGTGTAGGCGATAGAGTGCGGCGTTGGACGCGCGACGGCGACTTAACCCGTACACGACGATCCACCTGGTTCATTTCTACGGCGACTCCACTATCCCTCTGTATCGTTTCTACGCGACGTGGTTGAACCTCATTCGCTACCGTCCTCCCCTGGGCATCTTCAGCGTGGTCGTAACCGGTTTCCCTATTCGGTAGGGCTTGCTCTGTCTCGATGCGGGGCGCGGGCTGAGACGGGCGGTAAGGCGATTCCTCCGGCACAGTCTCTACGTTCTCTAACCACCTATCAACGCGTACCCTATTTTCAACTAACTCGTCTTCGTTAATACTTTCCCTATCTGTTTCTTCTTGCAGTTGCGCGACGTCCCTAGCGTACTTCTTCTTAATAAGATCTTCTTCGAGTTGCAATTGCTTCCTCCTAATTGCAGCTAGTTCCTCCGCGGCGTTATATTCAATTTGTTTTAACCTAGCTATCGCGCTAGCTGTCGACCGGGCTGAACGAACGGAGCGGACCGACGGAGCGCGAGGTGCGGGCCTATGTACGACGTCTGTTACAGGCGCGACGGTACGTACTATCGAACTAGTTTCTGTAGACGAAAGATCTTCAATAATCGCGGCGAGTGTCTCTGTGCGCGGCGCGGATGTGCTAACCTCTCCCAAGCGATCGGTCGTAGACACGGACATAGCGGGGCGCGGCGGCGGGGGCGCGGGTGCGGGCGTAGATGCGGGCGCGAGCGGGGCCTGGGGCGCGGCGGAGGGCGCTTGTGCCATCGCGAGATAATCGGACGGGGACGCGGGTGCTTCTTCGAATATACGCATTCCTACCGGCGTGTCGTCCTCGTTCCGTGTCTTCTGGCTTCGTGTCTTCTTCATGGTCCCACGTTGCGACCTCCGGTCGTCTTCAAAAAGACGTACGTATCGTCTTCAAAAAGACGCACGTATTGGATGTCGTTTCCGCCACAAGGGCGTTACCAGATGGTCACAGTTTGACACCGTTAGGGAGCAACCACCTGGCCGCGTAAACACGGTTAAAGAAACAAGAAATTGTCTGGAAACAGACAATAGACGTATATGTCGTAGTCGTAACAAGAAACAGGGAAGAAATTAGTACCGACGATCTTCTCTCTTCGTCGACGAACTTCCTTCTTCCTTGAAGATCTTCTATAATGATCTTCTCTCTTCTATAATTATGTTCTTTCTTCTATAATTATGTTCTTTCTTCTATAATTGCCTTCTTTCTTGTTTCTTCTTACTTCTTGCTTCTTTCTTCTGGCTTGAATCCGGCGGCGATGGACCAAGAATATAATGGATGAAAGTGGACTGTATATTTATTTATGCTATTGATTGATTAATGACTGACTGATCTGAGGTTAGCTATACTAGGAGACTGCTCGAAGAAAAGATGGTACTTTTTACTATACTGTATTACACTATTAACAATATTCGGCACTATTAAAATAAACTTTCTAATATGTACAGAGAGAGGTCTTCAGTTGTGGAGTCTTGATCTGTTGTCTTGAGTCTTCTTTGGAGACTTCTCGAGTGCCGCTTCCGAAGTGAAATGAACAGCTCACAGACCGAGACGCCCTTCTTATATCTCGCAAGAAGGTGTCTCAGTCTGTGAGAAGTGCCGTGCGACGATAATGAAGCCGCACGCGCGCTGATTGGTCGCCGACATCACGGGATCAGCGCCGGTGTGCGGGGTGCGCGGGGCGTAGCGGGGTACGAAGGGGCGACGGGGCGGCGGGTCTCTAGCTGTCCTCAACACTCCCCTTCTTACCTCTGCCAGTATCGGAATCCGCGGAGTCGACATATCGAGTGACGTGCAGTTTCGTGGTCACTTGGAAGAGAAGGCTAAATTGGCCTCTAAAAAGCTTGGCGTGCTCAGCAGAGCGGGACAGTATTTTATGCCGGCACACCCCCTGCAACTTTACAAGGCGTAGGTTCTGCCTCACATGGAATACTGTTCCCATCTCTGGGTAGTGGCTCCCCAGTGCCAGCTCCTTCCAATTGACCGCATCCAGCGCAGAGTAATTCATATCGTCGACGACCGAGTTCTTTCTGATCGGCTCGATACACTGGCACTGCGTAGGGATGTTGCATCCCTTTGCATTTTCTTTCGCATTTATCACAGGAAGTCCTTTAAGGAATTGTTCGGATTAATCCCAGCCGCCAAATTTCACGAACGCACATCGCGGCAGAACTCCCGATACCATCCACACCATCAGGATTGGTGTTCTACCACTGTGCGATTTGGAAGATGTTTTCTTCCTCGCACGACTTCCTTGTGGAATCGATTACCATCTGCGATTTTTCCGGACCGATACGATTTAGAGACCTTCACGAAAAGAGCCTACTCCTTTATAAAAGGCCGGCAACGCATCTGCAATTCCCCTGGTTCCCCAGTGTTGCAGTTGTTCATGGGCGGCGGTAGTCACTTACCATCAGGTGAGCCGCATGCTCGATTGCCCCCTCTCCTATAAAAAGGGCAGTTGCTATTAGAAAGACGCTGCTATGGGCTTCAGTCTCTTTTATTTTCATAACAAAGTCGGCAAGTGACGCCTTAGACGGAAGTTTAACGACAAAATTTGCATTATATTCAAAATGAGCCAAATTAAGAGTACCCTTATCTGACGATCATGTACCTCTGCGTAGGTGTATGGACATGAAAGAGGCGAAAGAGGTGTATCACAATCATGCCAAATGCAAGTCGGTAGTCTCTGCTATACCACTGTATCTCAATCCGTGAGTGTTTATGTTAAAACACGCGGTTGTCAAGCCATCTGCTAAGCGCAACACTATGAAAAACACCCCTATTAGGCAATCTATCTGGGATATGTTCAACAATGGGCCTTTACACCAGGCAGTTTGGCAGCAGAACAACCTCAGAACTTTTTTTAGCTGAACCAATTTTGATCATTCCTTTTATTATTAAATTATTTAAAAGCTGGTGCTTGTCATGTGGTCTCATATAAACTTGATCAAGATCTGACTATTAGTTTTTGTGTTATCCTTACATATGCTGTGTGTGTATATATTGATTATTTATTCTTTGAAGCTACACGAATTGCAGGGTGTAGTGCTACTTGTATTGATAATATTTTTACAGGTGTTGTCATAATCAACAAATCAATAATTCAAAAACCTAGTTCAGATCACTGTAGACAACTGGTTTCATTACCTTATATGCACAAAAAACAGGAAATTGAGAAATTGTGTTTGTTCCTATTAATGCAAAACGCCTGCAGAGATTTAGAAGTAACATGGTAAAAAACCTTCCATCGCTTTCTTATAAGAATTGTTCTTATAAGAAATGCAGACTATTTATATGAAGAATTATTTACCCTTATAAGCAAGGAATTTAAAAAAACATTTACTTCTAAAACATTCTCCAGAAACAGTCGCAAGGCATTTAATGAGTGGGCAACAGTAGGAATTCATAAAAGCAGACGAAGGTTATATGACTTTTACCATGAAAGATCATATAATCCTTCCGATGCTTTTAAAGAATATGTCAAAAATTATTCTTAAATGGTTAAAAGAGTTTGCTCCACAGCCAAATCGTTACATATTAGCAACAAAATTAAGACGGCTAAGAATAAAATTTAATAATAATAATAATAATATCATTTATTCGCTAAACATGGTACATTAAGGATGACAAATAGTTGTGCATAGTTCACATGTTTACCACATTTGGCATGCGAAAATTATTTAACATAATATATTAAATCATTAGTTTCATTAGTAAGCAAGTCAATAAATTTATGTACTTATTAAGGAATAAAATTAAATTAAATATATTAAAATTACAATTGTCGTGTCAATCACTATTGTTTTATAACTAGGCAAATCAATTAAGTATATACTCGTATAAAAAAAAATTAAAATGTCAAATGGAGTATTTAATCTAAAGAATATCAAATAAATATAAATGTTTAAAGCATGGCAATGTTAAGTTTAGGTAACGATATTCTATTCATTTAAGAAGTCTTTTACATCATAAATACACTTTAATAACAGCCAGCTTTTGAGTTTGGTTTTAAATTTACCGATTTCCATCTCTTCTTTAACATTTACCGGTAGTTTATTAAATATCTTTATACTCATCGCGTAACAACCCTTTTGATAAAATGCAGTTTTCGGTATTCGGTCTAAAACTAGTCTATCTGATTTTCTAGTGTTACGCAAATATACATCGGATGCTTTCTTGTACATATGTAAATTCCTTTTTACATGAACACCTGCTTCAAATATATACATTCCTGGCAAAGTTAGGATCTTAAGCTCCTTAAATAATGGCTTACATGATTCATACCATTTAGCTCCAGTTAGGGCTCTTACACACTATTTTTGAGCCAAAAAAACTCTTTTTGAATAAGAGCTATTACCCCATATTAGTAATCCGTACCTTAAAATTGCTGCCACATACCCATGATGTGCAATGAGTGCGGTTTCTCGTGACGATGTTCTCCTTAACATATTTAGGACGTATACAAATCTATTAATTTTTTTGCAGACTTCGTCAATATGAGCCATCCAATTACAATTACTGTCAACTTTTAATCCCAGAAATTTCAACTGTTCGTTTTCTTTTAGTTTGTCATTATTATACATTATGTCAAGATCAAGTTTGTTTTTAATATTACTATAGAATTGTACATAACAGGTTTTAGTAATATTAACCTTTAAGTTATTGTCATGTAACCATGAAATAACATCATTTATTGCACATTTTATGTCATTTTCATAATAATGTTTATTTCTATGTCTATTCTTTATAATCAATGATACGTCATCCGCAAATAAGATGCATGGGAACGGAGTTGAATCCGGTAAATCATTTAAATAAATTATAAACAAGAAAGGCCCAAGAACACTTCCTTGAGGAACACCAGAGTTTTTAAGAACTGTTTGGGAGTAAAATTTTGTCAAAACGTTACTTTTGTTAGGGCTTACGATTTCCACACACTGCTTTCTTGATGACAAATACGATTTGATCCATTGTAATGTTAGTCCTCTTATTCCATACTTTTCTAACTTACATAATGTGTCATGGCAAACAAAGTCAAATGCTTTTGACATATCAAAAAATATACTTGTTACATTTACCTTGTCATCTATTGCATCTGTAATTCTTTTAAATAGATCAAAACATGCCATCATGGTTGATTTATTTTGCTGAAAGCCATATTGCTCTTTTTTTATAAATTTATTTTCATTAAAATAATGAGTAAGCCTACTATGCATAGCTTTTTCAAATACTTTAGAGAAAACGGACATAATTGTTATTGGACGGTAATTGTTCATATCTTTTTTATTACCTTGTTTGAATAAGGGTTTGACCAAAGACAGTTTTAATAATTCTGGGAAAACACCCATTTCGAATGATAAATTTATCAAGTATGTAAGTATAGGCGATATTTCATCATTGCAATATTTGATAACTTTCGTATTTATACGTCATATCCTTCACTTTTAGAGTTGTTTAAGTTGCCTATTAATGTCTTTGTCTCCTCTAAAGTAATCGGACGTAAAAACATGCTTTTGCACGGGCTTAAAATTTTATAGAGGCGTGTTGTTCCCGCTTGGTTAAAATTAACTGTCTTTGTCTGACTTTCATAATACTCATTAAAAGCATTAGCAATTTTTTGTGGAGATTTTAGATATTCATCATTCTTATATATCATGTTCACATAATAATTGCTCGATTTTAACCCTGCTTCCGATTTTATTACATTCCATGAACATTTTCCCATATTTTTAGTGGTGCTTATTCTTTTAAAATAATTTATTCTTTTGGACACGTCAATACACTTTTTTAGTAATTTATTTATTAAATGACGTGGAGTATAATTAACAGCGAAACCGGTAAAGAGAAACCTCGTAACTCAAACTATCAATTAAAAATTAATAATGAATTGACTAAATCAAATCAAGAAGTCGCAGCGGTGTTTGAGAAATACTTCACTGATATTCCTATCTTGACAACAGAGTCATTGAATACTTCTCCAACTGTCGCCTAGTCATTACTCAAACAGAATGTTAAGACCTGTTTAAAAGAATTTAGATTTGAAAAAGTATTACCGCAAGATATTGTAAAATACTTCAAAATCATTGATGTAAAGAAAACCGCAGATTTGTGGCGGATTTCCGTTACAGTTATTGCGTACATAATAGATTTAATTGCACCTCATCTTGCTATTATTTTTAATACTTGTATCGATTCTGGTGTGTTTCCTGATTTAATGAAGTATAGTAAAGTAATACCTTTATTTAAATCTGGTAGTACATTGGACTTCGCTAATTTTAGACCTATTTCTGTACTACCAACTCTCATTAAAATTTTTGAAAAAATAATTTTGGATCAATTGTTAATTTTTTTTTAATACAAATAAATTACTTCATAAAAACCAATTTGGTTTTACAAGAGGTCGCTTGACGTCGGACGCCGGTGTTGTGCTTATGAAATATAGTTTTAATGCCTGGGAGAATTCACAAGATGCCTTAGGTATTTTCTGTGATCTTTCCAAGGCTTTTGATTGTGTTCATCATGATACATTAATCAGGAAACTACAACATTACGGTGTAAAAAATTTGGCGCTTAGACTTATTACTTCATATTTAAGTAACAGAACTCAAAAAGTCGTGATCAATGGTAAAGGTTCCTCCGGATCGGTAGTATCAATGGGAATTCCTCAGGGCTCGATTCTTGGCCCATTCCTGTTTTTAATCTATATTAATGACTTACCCTATCTTGTAGGGGACAATCACGATATAGTATTATTTGCTGACGATACCTCTTTAATTTTCAAACTCAAACGGCAGTTAATTAATAACGACGATGTAAATAATGCTCTATCGAAATTAGTACATTGGTTTAACGCTAACAATATGCTCTTAAACGGCAATAAGACAAAGTGTATTAAATTTACAATACCTAATGTAAAACATTCGAATACCAATGTGCTGTTAAACGGGGAGGAGTTGAGTCTTGTGGATACCACTGTTTTTCTCGGTATTATTATTGACGTAAAACTTCAATGGGGCCCCCATATATCTAAATTAGTAAGACTTAGTTCTGCAGCATATGCTGTAAGAAATATTAGAAGTCTCATAGATGTTGAGACAGCTAGGGTAGTGTATTTTAGTTACTTTCATAGCGTAATGTCTTATGGAATTTTGCTATGGGGTAATGCGACTGATATTGAAGCTATATTTGTTTTGCAAAAGAGAGCCGTTCAGGCGATTTATAACCTAAATTGTAAAGAGTCCCTCAGACAAAAATTTTAAGAAATAAACATATTAACTTTGGCATCGCAATATATTTATGAAAATGTAATGTATGTACATAAAAACATAAATAGCTTTAATAAGAATAAGGATGTGCATTTTTTAAACACTAGGAACAAACATAAGCTTGTAATACCAGTTACTAGACTCCACAGAATCAGTAATTCATTTATGGGGCAATGTATACGCTTTTACAATAAAATCCCAGAACATATTCTAAGTTTATCAATAAACAAGTTTAAAAGTTTTATTAAAGAAAAACTGTACAAAAAGGGTTATTTTAATATCAAGGAATACATGAATGAAAATAACCACTGGGAATAAGGTGATCGCCACCATGCTGGTCCTATGAAAAATCGTTTAAAATTGTATAAACGAAATTATTGTTAAGTGATGTTTGAAAAAAAATCCCGCTGGGTTTCTTGCTGGTTTTTCCCAGGACAGAGGTATTTTCCGAACCAGTGGTAAATAAAAAAATGACTTTCAATAAGAATTATGTAATAATCAATATTGAATAAAAAATTATTCTATTCTATTCTATGCGTATTACTTCGAATACATTGTCGATGTTCTCATTTTATTTATATTGAAGTCGGTTGTACAAATTTTTTGATTTTACCTCTTGTTTGTAGTAACGAAGCATCCATCTTAATTCTAAGTGGTGTATTTTGAATCCTAATTAAAGATATATGTAGACTTCCACGGACTTCTATCTATTTATTATAGGGTAAGTTTGTTACCTTTACTTTGATAAATAAATCATTATTATTCAAATATACACATACATAGCTTAATCCACTTTCGAATTTGTTTTCATTAAATGTCAAATGTCTATCAGTCTACAAAATAAATATTCATGTTTGTTTTGTTCGACGCAAAGTAATGAACACATATAAGTGGAAATAAAACAAATTCGAATACACATATTAAATAAAACGTTAGAGTATTAAATGTAAATATTTATTTAATGTGAAAATGAAATGTTTAGTATTTATTTATGTACTAGCAACCGGCCCCGGCTTCGCGTGGGTAGGATCTGTTAATGTGGTGTGATGTATATTTAAGATAGTCAAAGAATATTAATTTTTTTAACTTTTCGTCTTTTCAATAATTTTCGGTTAAAATATAGCCTAGATCCCTTCTGGCATGGCTGTCTATCTGATCGTAAATTTTAATCCCAATTGGTTTAGCCATTCTTTGGATTAGCCTAGACAAACAGACAGACAGACAGACAAAATTTTTAGAAATGGTTATTTATGTCTTTAAAGTAAGTAAATAGTCCTCTGAGCATAACTTAAGCCATTTATTTCATAATTACTGAAATATACTTTAATTTTGTTTATATGTAAATAATACATCTCACAGAATACCAGCGTAAAATGGCAGCTTGACACTGCTGTGTTTCGTATGGTGAGTGTAGAGAACCGGAGACCCATTTTACTGGAAAAGAGGCATTCCATCTTAGTCCTCACGGGTGACGACGCATCTGCGTTTTAATTCTTTATTGAGGATAATTTTCAGTAAAAAGGGCCTCCGGCCACCTGCACTCACCAAGCGAAACGCAGAGGTAAACCTCTACTTCACGCTGGTATTCTGTGAGGTCGTGGTACCACCCCGGTTCGAGCCGGCCCATCCGTGCGACAGCAAAAGCTGCCGTGTTGCTCTACCACTGTTAAAAATAACTAATAACGTAATAACTTAAGACAGAAGGACCCTTAAGTAGGGACTGAATAAATTAACCGACTTGGTATTACATGGATCTCACAACTTTTTACGGTAAAAGAACTGAGTTGCGAGACTTGGTTTTTTTACAAGTTATATTTTTGATGGTATACAAATTTCTTGACTCAAACTGAAATATGTTTGGCGTATCGCTAATTTTCTTTTAAGGTAGAGCCATTCTTCAGCTATATTATGTTTGTAGCACGAATAGGTCGGCTCGTCCGGGGAAGAGCCGCGTTGTTACATAATATCAGCGTAAAATAGCAGCTTAAGCAGATGTGTTTCGTATGGTAAGTGTAGAGAACCGGAGACTCTTTTAACTAGAAACTAGACTCAGGGGTGACAACAAATCTGCATTTTGATTGTAAATTTAGAACAAAAGTAGATTTCTATGGGTCACAGAATCCATTTATCATCAGCTGGAATATGTGCTATTTTATCATGATAGATAGATAGATAGATAAAGCATTTATTTGTTTCTCCAATCACACACGTAAATTCAGTAACTAAACTAAGTACAAAGTAACATATTACGAAAAAAATAATTTACAAAACTTAAAATCTAAATGTACATGTGTGTTGCAGCTTAACAAATGGGTCCTAGCTCAGCGATTAATATTGCTCAGAGAGCAAACACTGATTTTCAGCTATTACCCACGAGATGACGAGAAGAAAATGAGCACAATAGTTAATCAGTGTAAATATCTATATTTGAATGATGTGTCCTTTCAGCCCTACAATTTGCATCTTGGGTTTAATTTAGTAACATTACTGAAAGAGGCGTGTAAGTGTGTAAGTTTACGTAAAAATTAAAGGTAGTACCTAAAAGGCTTAGACAGCCATGATGAGTTAGTAGGAACAAAAAATACCGTGGTTTATAGCTGGCAAACAAAGTGTTTGGGAATACCTTGTTTTTGTTTATCTAGAAGATATGTTTTGAATTTATTTTTGAAATTGTAATTGGTATTAAGATTTCTTATTGGTGGTGGGATGTTATTCCAACACTTCGTTGCCATATATCGGAAACTACCAGTAAATGCCGCTGTTTTATGGCTGTGATACAGGAGTGCTGATCTTATGGACCTCAATTGTTTTCCGGAATTTTGCTTAGCAAATTTTAACTTTACATGCAGGTACTCTGGTTTTTTAAACTTAATGACATTAAAAACAAGTCCTCCTAAATGTAGCTCTCTACGTGAGTCCATGTTGAGCATGGAAGCAGTGTTCAAGAAAGGAGTAATGTGACTTCTGGGGGGGACATCAAAACAGAACCGACAACATGCATTTTGCACGCGCTGTATTAGTCGCTTTGTTTTGCTGAAAATTCGAGGTCCATAAACAACATCTCCGTAGTTAAGCCGAGATAAAATTAATGACTCGCAAAGAGTAATGCGTGACGGTACAGATAGTTGGTCACGGATATGGTACAATACCTTTAGACGATAAAAACAGTTTTTTACCATATTAAGGACATGATTTTCAAATCTGAGATTACTGTCGAAGGTTATACCAAGGTTTTTAGCTTCATCCACGCGCAATATATGTGTACCATGAATCTTAACGTCTAGCATACCACAAATTCTACTTATTTGCGCCTTTGTGCCCATGACTATATATTTTGACTTTGAGGGGTTTAAAACAAGAGCATTCCGCATTGACCAGTCAGCAATCCTGTCCAGATCATCATTAAGCCGTATCACAGCTTGTGGTAACTTATCTGGTGAGGCTGACACGTATACTTGCACATCGTCAGCGTAACAGTGGTATATAGAATATTTTATAACTTTAACAAGGTCGGCACAGTAAATTATAAAAAGAAGTGGACCAAGTATTGAACCCTGAGGAACACCACGATTAATAAGCCTAGGGTGAGAACATATATTAGACCCATCACTCCTTACCAATTTTACTGACTGGCACCGATTAATCAAGTAACTACTGAACCACTTGACCGAATTTTTGTCTAAACCATAATATGACAGCTTAGCAAGCAGCAGGGGAATATTTAGGCAGTCAAAAGCGCGGGAATAGTCTAATAGCGTTAGGATCGTACTGTGACCGGAATCTTGTTCAGCTAATATGTTGTCTGTGACATCGAGTAAAGCAGTCGCTGTGCCACGTCCTTTGCGAAACCCAGATTGTAAATGAGGCAAGATGTTAGTCGCTTCAACAAATTTAGTTAATTGTTCGCAAATAGCTTTCTCCAGCAGTTTAGCAAGGAATGGCAAAATGCTAATGGGCCTAAGATCTTTTAACTCAACTGGGTTTTCATTTTTGGGTATTGGGGTCACTAGTGCCTCCTTCCACTTATCAGGAACTATACCAGTCATAATTGACTTATTAATTATAGCCGTGATTGCATCCAGAGTGCAAGGAAGAGAGAGTAAGATCATATCTCTGTTAATTCCATCATGTCCAACAGCATTCGATTTTATGGACATTATATATTTAGAAACATCTGTTGCACCTACGGGAGCTAATTTAAATACCTCTGTATTGAATTTATTATGTTCAAAAAATAACATGTCTTCATTGGAAACTACGTTGTCTCCCGGGATATTCAAAAAGTGATCATTAATTTTGTTTGGGTCATTGAAATGGGGAGGCAAGGATTTGTCTTTCGAGGGGTCAACCAAAATTTTTTCCCTCAAATTTTTCCAAAACGTTTTGCTATTTTTAGCTTGAGAATTAACTAAGCTATTGAAGTAGGCCCGTTTTTCTTCTGAAATACTTTTTAAAACTAGACTTTTAAGCTCCTTGTAATATTTTTTATGTTCGTCTGATCCGGATTTTCGATAGACATCGTGAGCCATATTACGCTCATCGATCATCATTTTACAGACATCGGTTACCCACGGCAGTGAATAATTGTTTTTTAGAGTTACTGTTTTCACTGCTGCATGTTTATCAAAGAGAGAGAGAATCATTGAATTAAACTTTTCCACCATCATATCTACTGAAGGTAACTCAATTACATCGCCCCAATTGATTGCATATAAATCATTATTAAATTCATTTAAATTTATTTTATTAATGGGCCTGAAACTAAAAGTTCTAGTTGGGATTATAACCTTTTTTAATGATAGTGTAACATTAACCATTGCGTGTCCATTGGAACCAATTATATTATTAACAGTGACATCGCGAACTGGTGCGTTAGTACATACAAGATCTATCAGAGTCTCAGTATACGAAGTGAAATGAGTCGGCTCACTGACAAGTTGACGGAGGTTCATGTAGTCAAGGAATTGAGTCAGTTTGACAGTACTACTATTACTTCCCGCAAGCATGTTAATGTTAAAATCTCCCAACAATACAATGAAATCATACTTTGAAAAATAATTAATGGAATCCGTTATGGTGTCTATAAAAACATCTATATTGATCCATTGTGGTCTGTACGCAGTCCCTATAGCAACACAATAACCATTGACACGAGTCGATAACCACATCTGCTCAATTAGCTCATTTGGCCTGGTCAAATATCTCACGTTGACGTCGCGTTTAATATAAAAAGCGAGTCCACCCCCCCGGCCGCCGCGCATATGTAGCGGGCGCGGGGTGGCTCTGAGTCGGTAGCCGGGCACGGCCGGCGCACGCGCCTCTTGTCCACTTTGAATCCATGATTCGTTAATCGCAACTATATCGGGGCTATAACGATTCATAGCAATAAGAAAATTATCATGTCCCGTATTGAGTGATCCTGCATTGTAAAGACCTAACTTAAATAACTTTGATTGCGATTTTATTATAACGTAAAAAACAAAATAAATTATTTCTAAACGAACACCGATGACTTAATAAACTGGAATGCAGGATAAGTGTGATGGAAATGTTTTGAGATTGACATGTCATATTGCGCTGCATTTTTTCTCGATATCGGTTAGCTGTTGTCGCTGCAACAACGCCCACACAATACCCATACAATACTAATAAACAAAACACATATATTAGTACATAATAATGATAAAAGAAGGTTGAAAATGTATCACGAATTCCATCATAACATTTAAACAAGTCATTTAACAAAGTATAAGTTACACTACATTGCCTTTTAATTATATTTTGTGAAACAACAAACATGACACATACAAAATATACATACAAAAATGATGAAAATGCATTGACTAAAATTTTGAGACAATTAAAAAATAACCAGTAGAAGATACAGCTAACAAGTAACATAACATAACAACAGTAGGTACTACATAAATGATATTGTTTAACACATGCTAATAGCTTTATCCAACAAATGTATATTAAAGTAATACCATATAAATAATAAAAAATACAGCTGCAGTTAATCATTTTTGATAAGAGGTCCACTAACAGCATCAGCCCCAAAAACCCGGCTCAAGTCCCTCTCCGTACGAATACGCTGACGCGGGGACTCAGCTCCCTGGTGCCGGCGCGCGTATATCCTACCGTCCCTTGTCCAGATGAACCGCCAGCCAAGTCTACTTCCGAGTTCACGAGCTTGCCAAAAAAGCCGCCGGTTGACTTTCGTTAGTCTCTCATTGACGTAGAATCGGCGGTGCGGAGCAGGTAACCCGGTGCCCTCGGTGGTGATGCCGCGACGAACGCGAGTCGCCGTCAGCACCTGATCCTTAAGAGCGCGTCTGCCGAGCTTCACGACTATAGGCCTCGGGCGCGGCTCCGGCACAGATTCTGAGGACACATATACCCTTCCCACCCGTGTGGCGCTGACTAAATCGTTCTCAGAAAGGTTGACACCCAACTTCACGGCCAGAGTGGTGAAAATGTGTATTAAGTTTTCACCCTTCTCTTCAGGGATGCTAGTAATCTCTATATCATTACACAAGAGTTCCTGATCACGCTCATTGAGATCACACTTTAGTTGCTCAATTGTATCCAGCAAAGAACCAGCATCGGTCGACGCACTACCATCAGCAAGACGACCTTCCAGGATACCCACACGGGCTTCTAGCTTTTCAATTTTTCCATCGGCTTCATCAATTTTAAGCGCTAAACCAGCCAAAGTGCCATTCAGTAATTCCATCTGGAGACGTGTGGCTCTCATTTCCTCTTTGAATTGACGTACCTCCATCATAAGCAATTGTAGGTCTTTTGCTGGTATAGTTTCACTCTGCTCTCTGTCGTCGTCTAATGAGTCCTGCGGACTCACTGCTGCTGCACCTCTATTTCTATTGACCCCTTCTACACCCACACGTACCGGGGTATCTGTATTATCGGTCTTCGGCTGTTTACTAATACATAACACACATTTCCATTTAGCCCTCTGATCCCCTGTCATGCTATTAAAAAGACTCAATTTAATGTTGGCGCACTGGAGGTCGTAGGGCTGCTGGCAGATACTGCATTGAAGATGTTTCTTTGCCACAATTGGGTTTCGGCAACCAACACAATCAATTTTATTCGGCATTATGATTATATTTATATGAAGAACAAACAAGAAAAAAGAACAAAAGGGAAAAAATAAAATATCAATTAATAAGCAAACTGCAACAAAAAAAAAAAAAAGCGCAAAAAGCTACTGAGGTCTGGATTTGATCCACCGTTTGTAGTTTTAAATCACTACGTTGAAACGCTATACCAAGCGACCGATTGCAATTGTAGCGAAAATAGCTAATAAAAGCAAAAGGCGCCGTCACACACTGGTCAGTTATTGTGCGGGTGACCGGTTTAACTTTCAAGGTGACACGGCACGGATCTAATGTTAAAACATAAAAACACAGTTGTATGAGTTATTAAACGTTTATTTACGCACTATCACTTGAAATTCCGAACTGACACATACACAAAACGATAGATAATTTTGTAAGGATTACACTGTTAAATAGTTACTGCATAAATACTGGTTTTACTGCATGATATGATTTTAAACTTAATTTCAATTATACAGACGTGCGGTCAGTAACTCGTTCCACTCGTCACTCCTCATCATCCTTAGTTTATAAAAAGTTTCCAAATAGCATAGTAAAAATATGACTTTGCAATAACTCCCTTTATTAACAACAATATGTAGCACATATTAAGTAACGTTCAATATCATGGCTGCTGTTGTCAGTTGTGGCGGACGTGACGTCACATGACAGTCGCCACTTGCGAGTGACGCGAGCTAATGTGCGTTTGATGCTAACGACTGAGTTTGCGGTTGGAAGCAGACAATGCTTTTGCACCGTCCTTAATTGCTATAAAATGTTCTTCCTATTTCATTATTTAAATAATTTTTATATACAATTCCGCATTTCAAAGTCGTGGGATATTTGTTTGAATAACGCTAGCAATCGGATACGTGATAGAACCACGGTGCAACCATTTTATGGTTGTAGCACGAATGCGTCGGTTCAAGCGCGCAAGATCACGCTCTTATATAATACCAGCGTTTAATAGAAGCTTAAGCAGCTGCATTTTGTATGGTGAGTGTAGAGAAACGAGACCTTTTTTACTGGAAACTAGACATTCCATCTTACTTCTTAGGCATGACAACACTTCTAAATTTAATTCTAATCGAGGATAAGTATAGATTTCTATAGCCGACAGCGTCTACTTACCATCAGGTGGGCTGTATGCTTGTTTATCAGCCTTATTCTATAAAATAACAACATTTGTTCAAATATACGGCGCAGTAGCTCTGGTCAGGTTCCCATGGTCACAGTACCTCTGATAGTATAGTTTGGTTGCTAATGCAACGCCTCTGTCAACTGCCACTCTCCATCCTTATTCACTCTTAACTATGTCAATATGTGCCTAAAAAAGAAAAGTATTGCTAAACAACGATTGCACGTCCTCTCATTAAAAGTGCATCTCATTAATATTCGAAGATTGCAATCTAATCTCAGCACAGTCTACCGTATTGATACTGAGAAGCCACACCTACTTTTTTCACAGAGACCCAAATTGGATGTCCCATGAATTCGGCGTACCTTGACTATCCTGGATTCTCCCTGGAGCACAATTCCCTCTACGTGCCGGAGTCAGTGTGTACGTCCGCAATGACTTCTGCTTCCAGCGTCTCCGTCACCTTGAAGACCCCACATTTTCGACAATCTGGGTGATGGTAGATACAGGTATTTATAAAATCTTTTATACCTGTTTTTATCGATCGCACATCGGTGACCAGGAGACAACGCTATTATTTGATCACATTAGTGAGGCAGCTGATGTGGCTCAAAATCGGTACCCTACTGCACAGCTGGTTTTTCTGGAAAACTTTAACGCCTGTCACTAAGACTGGCTGTACCTATACCAGAAGACTGATCATGGTGTAAGAAAAGCTTGGAATTGTTTTGAATCGCATTAGGCTAAGAAACATGGGAGAAGATTCTGAATCCTGACATACAGGTTCATACCTAGTTTAGGATTCAGAGGCTTCATAAGCTATTTGTAACCTTAAATTAACTCAATAAAGATTATTGTTATTATTATTATAATGTGGGGTATAGAGCCTAACCAGATGAAAAAAAACTATATTTTCTCATCTGGTTGGGCTCTATAAATAAATAATTGTAAATGAAAACAATAAACATAGATAAATATCAATAAAATAAAACAAATTTATAAAAATACATTAATAAATAAAAACCCAACCAAATGGAAGCCCTCGGCAGAGGAGACCAAACGGCCGAGGGTTAGGGGGAAATTGAAGGGAACCGGCGAACGAGGCGGGTGGTATCGAGAAGGGATCCGTCACGGATTTCCAGTCTCCTCAGATGACCCAAAAGGCTGACTGGGATTAACCTGTTCGCAGAAACGACTACAGGTATAATTTCTTAGAATAGAATAGAATAGAATGATTTTTATTCAATATAGATTATTACATAATACTTATTGAAAGTCATTTTTTTATTTACCACTGGTTCAGAAAATACCTCTGTCCTAGGAAGAACCAGCAAGAAACCCAACGGGACTTTTTTTTAAACATAATTTCACTTAACAATAATTTTCTTTATACAATTTTAAATAAATTTTCATAGAACCAGCATGGTGGCGATCACCTTATTCCCAGGGGTTATTTTCATTCATGTATTCCTTGATATTATAATAACCCTTTTTGTACAGTTTTTAGGGTTCCATAGCCAAATGGCAAAAAACGGAACACTTATGGATTCGTCATGTCTGTCTGTCTGTCTGTCCGTATGTCACAGCCACTTTTTTCCGAAACTATAAGAATTATGCTGTTGAAACTTGGTAAATAGATGTATTCTGTGAACCGCATTAAGATTTTCACACAAAAATAGAAAAAAAAAACCAATAAATTTTTGGGGTTCCCCATACTTAGAACTGAAATTCAAAACATTTTTTTCCATCATACCCAATAGTGTGGGGTATCTATATATATATAGCTTATCAGTCTGCCGATGAAGGCCCTTGCATTTGCGATACTGTCCTCAATCCTTCTTCTCCAGGCTGGGATAAATAGGAATAGGATTATTATTATTATTTTGGGTTATCTTTAAAGTTTTCTCATCTGGTTGGGCAGTATAAATATATAATTGTAAATGAAAATTGTAAACATACATAAATATCAATAAAATAAAATAAATACATAAAAAATACATAAATATATAAAAACCCAACCAGATGGAAGCCCTCGGCAGGGGAGACCAGACGGCCGAGGGTTAGGGGGAAAGGGAAAGAAACCGGCGGACGATGCGGGCGGTATCGAGGAGCACCGCCTTCTGCATTTGAGCCTGGAGCGGTCCGTCACGGAGTCCCAGTCGCCTCAGATGACCCGAGAGGCTGACTGGGATTAGCCCGTTCGCAGAAACGACCACAGGAATAATTTTAGTCGGCAGACCACCCCACATGTCGGTCACCTCGTGAGCCAGGTCCAGATATATAGTCAGCTTATCTGTTTCGGCTTTCACGAGGTTCTCGTCATAAGGAATGGTAATGTCGACCAAAAATATCCTTGACTGTGCCCGGTCCATCAGCACAATATCAGGCTTATTCGCATGAATAGTCCTGTCTGTGATGATGCCCCGGTCCCAGTAGAGCCTGGCACGGTCATTTTCGAGCACGGCTTCCGGCAAGTACTTATAATACGGCAGTTTCCGATCCACGAGGCCGTATTTCAGAGCGAGCTCCTGGTGTAGAATCCTGGCTACTAGACTGTGTCTGTGCAGATACTCAGAGTTAGAAAGCGCCGAACAACCGGAGATGACATGCCTAAGTGACTCACCGGGATGGCGACAAGCTCGACAGATGTCGACGGCGCCATCCTTTAATTTAATTTCTCCGATAATTGTTGGTCTTAATAACCTGATCCTGTATCGCACAGACAAAACCCTCGGTTTCCCCAAAGAGGTCACCGAAACGTAGCCAGTGGAGGGAGGCGACTGTGTCTACGGAAGGCTCATGTAGAGCCTTGTAGAACCTCCCGTGGAGCTCCTTCTCCTTCCATACGGTCTCCCGGTCGGAAATGCACTGTACTGCCGGGTCTTGCCATTGCTCGTTGGCTAAGGATAGAGGAGTGAGCCCTTTATCACACGAAATGACGTCCCTATAGAATAGATCACCCGATCTCACCAGAAAGTAATTACGGAGGCTGCACACTTCACTATTATGCATAGTGAGAGCGCTCAAAAAGCCGCGCCCACCATGTTTCCGCGGCAAGTACAGCCTCATTACTGACGATCTCGGGTGATGCATCCTGTGAGACGTCATAACAGTGCGGACTTTTCTATCCAGAGCGTTCAGTTCGGTCTGAGACCACCTGAGTATGCCGAAGGTATATATGAGGACAGGCATGACCCAACCGTTATATGCGTGTGTCTTATTCGCACCCGATAAAAGACTGTTGAGCACATTTATTATTATTATTGTTATTTTGCCTTGACGCTTGGTCTTTCTCAGCTTATAAAGGAAGCGACTAGGGTGCCCGATGTAGACGATCACACATTGAGTTGCTTGGAACTTCTGCTGACTACCGAACCAGACAGGTATGAACTACAGGTTACCTCCCCTTTAGGTACATCTGACCACTGTCTAGTTAAATCTGTATCGTTAAGCCATGGAGTAGTTAATCTCTTTTTCTGACGTTCCCGCCCGTAGCAAAGCTCACACATGGTTTAACGCTGATTGCGTTCAAGCTGAAAAGCGCAAACATTTAGCATACCTATCCTAGGTTGGCTGTTCCCCTTGACGTCTCGAAGGCCTTTGTCAGAGTTTTGCATGCTAGCTTTTTGAGTTAGCTTCCAGCGTACGGCTTATCCTCCGGTCTAATTGACTGGGTATAGGAATTTCTGACTGAATAGTCTCTCCGGGTCGTCGTCCATGACTGTTCATCCGATCCTGTGGCGACTAACGCAGTACTATCTAGTTCGTGCTCTCCGCAATTCTCTGATGCATATTAATGATCTGCTTATGCCCGATATCTATGAGTATGCAGACGATAGCATAGTTGTGGAGAGATACCAACCAAGTCCTCAGGCCAGTCGGAATCAAATTAAGTCCGAAAGAGAAACTATGGTAGAGCGTGTGAATATTTTTTATTTATAGGAGATGTGGCAAACAAGCATGCGGCTCACCTGATGGTAAGTGACTACTGCCGCCCATGAACGACTGTAATACCAGCGGAATTATAGATGTGTTGCCGGCCTTTTATAAAGGAGTAGGCTCCCTCTCTCTCACACTACAGACAGTCTGCGAATGGGGCAATGCCAATCTTGTGAAGTTCAACGCCTCCAAAACACAAGCGTGTCTTTTCACTTCGAAAAGGAGCCAGCTCACCTTGGTTCGTTGTTCCTCATACGTAAAATATAAAAGAGTGGAATAAGTTGCCAGCATCTGTTTTTTCATCCGATTACAGTGTGGGTGTCTTCAAGGCAGAAGTGAATAGGCTTATGTTAAGTCAGTGCTCTGCACCATCTTAGGCTACATAACCACTTACCATCAGGTGGAATTGTAGTTAAGCGCTTGCTAAGAATAATATAAAAAAAAAACACAAATATTTGTATTCATTTGTGTTGGTTTCCATGTTGTTGTGAGACTGATAAGTCTCACGTTTATGTGGTGTACATATAACAAATACGAATGTTCCATCTTTAAATATATTAGTTTCTTTTATATTATTTTGTTCATTTTGTTCTAAAGTACAATTATTTCATTTAGTACTACAATTTATACAATATACTATTTTCATTTTATGCAATATTTTCGCATCTGATCCAATACCTAACATGCCATAAAATGTGACTAATGGGATAGTTGCAATTGTATAGCCTATCATTTCTTTAACAATTTTCAAATCTAAATCTATTTTCTTTGGTAAAACGTGATCAGGGTAGATCGCTGTTTTTTGGACTTTAGGGGATTACAGGTGGGGTGCGAAGTCAGAAGTCCTCCACGTGTGCCCGGCAGTTGCGGGTCCCTCTCGATACGTCTGGAGGGAAGAGCAGCTACTGGGCCGGTGCACCCTGGGCGAGGCAGTAATCTTCCTCGAGAAATGAGAAGAAATTCTTACTCCTTGGGGAATGTTACTGCCGCGGCTAATTATTCTGACATGGGTGGGGTCCATCTCGGACCAACGGTGCGTTCCACTGCGTGACCCTCTGATCAGCAGAGGGCATAGCAGAGGAGTGAGGGCGGGCTCGGTGTGCACTTACCCTGCCTCCGGGCAGACAGTGAAGGATTCATCCTTTGCTGTCACCGCCGGTCTCGTAATCCCATCGAAGTGTCGTGGATCATGTCTCGCGGCTTTGATAGGGACCGAGGGTCTTGGCTTAACCGCCCGGACCGCGAGGGAGAAAACCTCTATAAAAAGTTACCCCGAATCTCAAGCGGCGACGCACCGCGAGGGGATGGATGGCTGACGGGGTTCTATGAACAAATCAGTCGCTAGTGCGCTCCTCGCCAGGGTACCTGCAGACCCCCTGGCGAGTAATAAATCCTCTAAATCTGCTTACCTTGGTAAGGGGTCACTGCCAAGGTGGACCTTTAATTACTCCCATACTCGTGGGTACAAAAATGGAACAAAATCAAAAACAAAAAAAACAAAACCGCCGGCAACGGCAACGTAGAGGAGAGGAGGAACGATGCGGGGACAGAGTCCGACGCCGCATCGAGCAGCGTGGGAGGCTCAGAGAGCTCCCGACACGTGGGACCTGGGACCGCGGAGACCAGCAAGATCTTCCGCAAGCGGTCCAGGCGGGATGGCGACCAGGGGTCGGCATCCGGTGAAGAGGAGGTTTCGGCCCGGAAAATCCCAACCAACAGGCGGGGCGGGCTGAGAGGCAAGGGGAGGGAGCTCTCTGCCAATCAGAGGGCCGAACGAGCGGCAAAGCTTGCCGAGGAGGGGCGCCACCCGGACGATACGGCTCGGGTCTCAGGCGAAGAGACGGATGCAACTGGCGGCTCCGAGGTGGAGCGTAAGGCCAGATTTGTAAAGGAGGTGGAGGCCGCGATCAAGGTCGTGGCCAACAAGCAAAAGGCCTCCTCGAAGTTAAAGGCCATTCCCGCGGCCTCCGCCTCCATCATGGCGGCTGCGGAGGCCAACTTTGTTGGGTCCGGGCCTAATGCGGACGAGGTGGCGAAGCTGCGGGCGGACGTAGCCCGCCTGACATCCGCCATGGAGATTCTCCAGAAGGAGAATGAGAAGCTCCGCGCAGACCTGGCCAGTCTACATAAGCCTGCCTCTCGCGCGGCGCCCCAAACGCACTGCCCAAGCCAGCCCGTGCCGGTGGAGAACCAGGTTCTGAACCTGGTCCGGCAGGAGCTGGCTGCCTTCCAGCACCGGTTGTCCGTGCTGGAGGGCATCGTCCTGCGCCCTCCCCTAGGGGCAAACAAGACGGCGGCGAGGCCGGCAACGGTCTCGTACGCGGCGGCCATGGCTGCAGCATCCAGGCCGGGGCCGTCCAGCCAGCCCTCGGACGGGGCTGCAGTTGCCCCTCCCCCTCCTGAAAAGCCGGTTCCGGCAAAACCGATACCGGCTGAACCGGCTCCGGCTAAGCCGGCGACGGGAAAGAGAGGCAAGGCGAAGGCAATAAAGGGCAAGGCGGCAGCACAGGTAGTGGCTGCGCCAGCCCCAGTGCCTACAGCGAATGGGCCAGCGCCAGCGGCAAGCCAGCTGCCGCCGCCGCCACCGCCCCCCCAGCTCCCTACACCTCCCGCGGCTGAAGCCGGTTGGCAGGATGTCGGGGACAAAAAAAAGGGGAAGAAGGCAGCCAAAAAGGGCAAGGAGCAGGAGCGGCAGCGCCAGTTCAGGGCGCGCAAGATCGCGGCTAGGCTCCGCGCCCCGAAGACCGCAGCTGTAGTGATTACACTACAGCCGGACGCGGAAAAGAAGGGCGTTACCTACCGCGATCTGCTCGCGAAGGCGAAAGAGGCGGTGGATCTCGGGGAGCTCGGGATCACCGGGGGCCTCCGACTCAAAGTCACCCAGACGGGGGCTCGTATGCTGGAGATTCCTGGGGAATCCAGTGGCGTGACCACGGACGCTCTGGCTGCGAAGCTCAGAGCGTCCTTGAACGCGGACGAGGCCCGAGTGTCCAGGCCCGTCAGATGCGCAGACCTGCGCATCATGGGTCTGGACGACTCGGTATCGGAGGAGGAGTTGGTGGCCGCCGTCGCCAGGTCCGGGGGGTGCACTACTGACCAGGTCAGGTCAGGCGCTATACGCCCGGACCAACAGGGTATGCAAGCCGCCACGGTGTGCTGCCCTGTTACGGCGGCCAAAGCCATAGTGGAGGGCCGAACGCTTCTGGTGGGCTGGGTCTCAGCGCAGGTTAAGCTGCTGGAGCCCAGACCTCTGAGGTGCTACCGCTGTCTCGTGGGACATCACGTGTCAGTGAAATGCGCCTCGGAGGTTGACCGCAGTGGCCTTTGCTTCCGCTGCTGTCAGCCCGGATACAAATCGGCGACCTGCTGCGCCACGCCGCACTGTGATGCATGTGCGGCGACCGGCAAGCCAGCCGATCACTGGGCCGGAAGCAGGGCCTGCGTGCCACCCGCCAAGGCCAAGGCCGCGGGCAGGGGAGGGCCCTCCTCCGCCGCCACCGCCTCTATGGCCACCATCGCAGCCGCAACTGCCGCCGCCGCCGCTGTCACTGTTGCCGCCGCCGTCGCCGCGACACCGACGCCCGCAGAGGGGCGCCCCGTGGAGGAAGCTGAAATGGAATGCCTATAACGGCCCCATTAAGCTTCCTCCAGGCGAATATCAACCACTGCGCCTGCGCTCAGGATCTGTTGCTCCAGAGCATGGCGCAGTGGTCGATTAACATCGCTGTGGTCGCTGAGCCGTATTTTGTCTGGCCTAGGGATGACTGGGTGACGGACCTTAACGGCTCAGTGGCCATCATTTCTTCGGCCGCCGCCGGTACCCCGACCCTTGAAGGTGTCAGGAGGGGTCAGGGGTGCGTAGCAGCACGGTTCGGGGAGTTCGTCGTTGTGGGGGTGTACTTCTCCCCGAACCGATCTCTCGCCGAGCTCCATAACTCTCTTGCAGAGCTGAGAGCAGTCGTCGTCGGAAGCTATCCCCTCCCCGTACTTGTCCTCGGGGACTTCAATGCCAAGAACTTGGCTTGGGGTTCTCGTCGTACAGATGTGCGGGGTAGGATGGTGGAAGACTGGGCTCTGGAGACAGGCCTGGTCGTCCTAAATCGGGGTTCTGTCCCCACGTGTGTGCGGATGCGGGGCGAGTCGGTGGTGGACATTTCATTCGCTAGCCCCGCTCTGTCACCGCGTGCCATTGACTGGCGAGTCATGGAGGGGGTGGAGACCTACTCCGACCACCGGTACATCCGGTTTGACGTCTCCACCCAGCCCTCGAGCGCGCCAGTCCAACAGGCCCCGAGTGGTCCGCGTTGGGCGCTGAAGCAGCTGGACCGGGAGCTCCTCCTGGAAGCCTCGATCGTGCAGGCCGGGGTGTCATCACCGGATAGGCCTGCCGACGTCAATGATGAGGCAGGGTGGTTCCAGGAGGCCATGTCCGAGATATGTGACGTGGCAATGCCCCGCGTCCGGCCAGGAAGCGCCCGGCGTCAGGTGTATTGGTGGTCGCGTGAGCTGACGTGTCTGCGCGAGGATTGTGTCGCCGCGCGGCACCTGTACGCCAGGCATCGCAGGCTCCGCATTCGTCCACCGAATGCGGCAGCCATTGAGGCGGAGCTGTACGAGGGATACAGAGCGGCGAAGACCGCCCTCCGGGAGGCTGTCATGCGGGCCCGGGATCGGGCCCGTGAGGAGATGCTGGAGACTCTCGACAGAGATCCGTGGGGGCGCCCTTACAAGATGGTGCGGGATAAACTCCGCACCTGGGCCCCCCCGCTGACGCAGAGTCTCCGGCCTCAGCTCGTGGAGGACGTGGTGAGCGCTCTGTTCCCTGCGCGAGCGGAACATCCGCCCCCGCCTATGGCTCCGCCACCTGCGGTGCCGGAAGCGGACCACCAGGACGACGACGACGACATCCCGGAAGGGACCGGGGTAGACCTGAGAGTGGCGGTACGTAGGCTCAAGGCCAGGAATACCGCCCCAGGACACGATGGCTTGCCTGGCAAAGCCTGGGTCCTGGCCTCGGAGGCTCTCGGGCCCCGACTGGAGGGGCTCCTAAGCGCATGCTTGGAGAGAGGCCAATTCCCGCTTCGTTGGAAGATGGGGAAGCTGGTCCTCATTTGGAAGCCAGGGCGCCCTGCGGACTCTCCGTCCGCATACCGGCCCGTGGTGCTGCTCGACGAGGTGGGCAAGCTCTTTGAAAGAGTCATTGCAAACCGCCTCGCCGAGCACCTTGCGGGGACGGGGCCGGATCTTGCGGAACACCAGTTTGGTTTCCGCAAGAGGCGCTCTACGGTGGACGCCATCATGCGCGTGAGAGCCCTCACGACGGAGGATGCAGTGGCCAGGGGGGGGGGGGGTTGTTTTGGCGGTGTCTCTCGACATCGCCAACGCCTTCAACTCCATGCCCTGGAGCTGCATTAGGGAGGCACTCCGGTAGGTATCACCGGGTGCCGACCTATCTCCGTCGTATAGTCGGGGACTATCTGACGGACAGGGCCGTCATCTACCCCGGTCGCAACGGTGAGTGGAACCGGCGAGAGATGTCGTGCGGTGTCCTACAGGGTTCGGTTCTGGGGCCGCCCCTGTGGAACATCGGTTACGACTGGGTGCTGCGCGCCGACCTCCCTACCGGCGTCAGCGTAGTTTGCTACGCTGACGACACGCTGGTACTGGCACAAGGGGGGTCGTACGAGGCGGCGGCGGAAACTATGACACGCGGGGTTGCGATAGTCGTTGAGAGGATCCGGCAACTGGGTCTCGAGGTGGCTCTGCACAAGTCCGAGGCCATGCACTTCCATGGTCCTCGGAACAGGCCACCACCGGGATCCTCAGTGATGGTAGGAGGGGTATCCATCGGCGTCGAGTCGACGTTGAAGTACCTAGGACTCGTCCTCGACGGCCGATGGAACTTCGTTGAGCACTTCCGACGTTTGGCTCCCAAACTGGAACGGACCGGGGCTGCATTCAGGCGGCTCCTGCCGAACCTGGGGGGGCCAAACGCCTCCTGCCGGAGGCTCTACGCGGGGATCGTGAGGTCCATGGCCCTTTACGGGGCCCCGGTGTGGGCGCGTGGTTTGGCGCGGCTTGCCGTCCACCACCTAAACGCGCCCCAAAGGGTGGTTGCCGTAAAGATGGTTCGCGGCTACCGCACGATCTCCCGCGAGGCGGCGAGCCTCCTTGCCGGATTGCCGCCATGGGATCTGGAGGCGATAGTCCTCGCGCGCCTGCACGAATGGCGCGCGGAGGCACTATGCCGGGGGGAAACCCCGCTGCCGCGGCAAGTTGTCGCGCAGCGGACAGATTTCCGGCATGATCTCATGGCGACATGGAGAGAGCGACTGTCGCAACCCCGTGCTGGGCACGCCACTATAGCGGCGATAAGACCCCTCTTTGAGGAGTGGCTTGAGAGACGCCACGGCGTCCTCACCTTCCGCCTGACGCAGGTCCTCACCGGACACGGTGTGTTCGGGAGGTTCCTGCACCGAATCGGGCGGGAGGAAACACCCGGGTGCTCCCACTGCGAGGAGCGACCGGAGGACACGGTGGAGCACACCGTGGAGGTGTGTCCTGCTTGGGCGGAGCACCGCCGTGTCCTCGTAGCGGCGATAGGCGGCGGCGACCTCTCGCGTCCGGCCCTGGTCGAAGCCATGGTCCGGAGCGAGACGGAATGGGATGCCGTCACCACCTTCTGCGAAGCAGTGATGCTAGCGAAGGAGGTGGCGGAGCGGGAGAAGGAGAGAGCAGCAGCTTTCCTTCCCGGCCGCCGCGGGAGACGCCCCGGGCGTCGGGGGCTACGTCGTGGCCCCCGGCCACCGTAGGCGCGGGTCTGTGGATGGCGAGCAATGGGTAGCTCGCCGTCCGTCCGTCTAACGACGACAGGCCGTGTCGACGGCGCGTTTTGTTCCACGCGCGCCTCAAAGAGCTGTCAGCATCGTGAAGGGGCCCGCAAGGGCTGACGCCTGCCGGGGCTGCGGGCTGTTCGAAAGAGATACCGCGGCTCCGGAACGTAAGGGCACTGAAGGAACACGGATGGTTTTTAGTCAGTAAAAGTCTGACACTCCCTTCCGCTCCACCCAGAGCGAAAGGCGTCATTTGATGATTTTCCATCCGCAAAAAAAAAAAAAAAGGGGATTACAGGTGTGACGCTTTGTATGTTGTATTATTGATAATGTTTTTTCTACCTTCAAGTTGGATCCGATCCTATCGCAAAAGGACACAATTAGGTTAAGATGACTGACGTTATAATATAAAGAATATTCGAGGAACGAATTGAAATGAAAAAGATAGACATGAAAATAATTAAAAAAATGCCTAAACAAAAGACATCCGAAGGTCTGAATTAAAAGAGTTGAAAATTTTGTCACTACATTTTTTTTTCATAGAATAGGGTTACAAATGAGCACACAGTGTATTTGAACAAATTTTGTTATTTTTTTCTTAGAATAAGGCTGATAAACAAGCCTGTATGCTTGCACACAGTCCACCTGATGGTAAGTGGTTGCAGTGGCCCATAGACATCTACATTTATCCTCGTTTACGAATCAAAATGCAGATGCGTTGTCACCCGTGAGGACTAAGATGGAATGCCTCTTTTCCAGTAAAAAGGGTCTCCGGTTCTCTACACTCACCATACGAAACACAGCAGTGTTAAGCTGCTTTTTACGCTGGTATTCTGAGAGAGCGTGGTCCTTCCCCGGTCGAGCCGACCCATTCGTGTTACAATTATACTACTAATATAGCTGCAGCATGGCTCTACCACGTAAAAAATGCATTATTTTTAAGTAATCCATCACTAATTTTTATATTATTTATGTAAATCATTTATATTACATACCAGTATAAATATGCTGTGCCTCCACCTAATCCAATTTTTGGCCGCAGCTCCATCGGCGTCAGAACAATTAATACACATCTATTTGTGTGCCAAGTTTAATTATAATTATATAAAATAATCACTCACCTTCGATTTGCCGACGATATAGTCCTTATGGCAGAATCGCTGGAGGACCTAAGCACTATGCTCAATGACCTCAATAGTGTCTCCCAACGGATAGGTCTTAAGATGAACATGGACAAAACAAAATCATGTTTAACGTCCATGTCACACCTATGCCGGTAGTTGTTGGGAACACTAAGCTCGAAGTTGTTGACGAGTATGTTTACCTGGGACAAATAGTCCGACTAGGTAAATCTAACTTCGACCGAGAAGTCAATCGACGGATTCCACTCGGTTGGGCAGCGTTCGCGAAATTACGGCACATCTTTTCGTCAGGTATACCTCAAAACTTGAAAACAAGACTGTACAACCAGTGCGTGTTGCCAGTGATGACGTATGGAACTGAGACGTGGTCCTTCACTGCTGGCCGAATGAGGAAGCTCAAGGTCGCTCAGCGAGCTATGGAGAGGGCTATACTCGGGGTTTCTCTGCGTGATAAACTTAGAAATGAGGATATCCGCAGTAGAACCAGAGTGACCGACATAGCCCAACGGATCAGTAAGCTGAAGTGGCAATGGGCCGGACATATAGCTCAAAGAACCGACAACCGATGGGGAAAAAAGATTCTCGAGTGGCGGCCTCGTACCGGCGGACGAAGTCTAGGGCGTCCCCCCACTAGATGGAGTGACGACCTGGTAGGATATGCAGGAAGTCGATGGATGCAGGTGGCTCAGGACCGTGCTTTGTGGCATTCCTTGGGGGAGGCCTATGTTCAGAAGTAGACTTGTGAAGGGCTGTAATGATGATGATGATATAAAATAATATTAAATATATTATATAACCTATATAAGTTTTAATAAAGATTATTATTAATATTAATATTATTAATATTGACATTATTAATAATTAATAGCTTCGCTTAGACTATTAGCAGTTACCGTTATCGTTACAGCCGTGTACAGTCCACTGAGGAACATAGGCTTCCCGCATAGATTGCGTCCTAGGTGTTCCATAGTTGCCACACTTGGCAAGCGGGTTGGCAACCGCAGTATTTAGGTTACTGTAGTCAAATGGCAAAAAACAGAACCCTTATAGATTCGTCATGTCTCTGTCTGTCCGTCCGTATGTCACAGACTCTTTTTCCGATACTGTAAGAACTATGCTGTTGAAACTTGGTAAATAGATGTATTCTGTGAACCACATTAAGATTTTCATACAAAAATAGAAAAAAAAAACAATAAATTTTGGGGGTTCCCCATACTTAGAACGGAAACTCAAAAACTTTTTTCCATCACACCAATACATGTGGGGTATCTTTGGATAGGTCTTCAAAAATAATATTGAGGTTTCTTATACCATTTTTTTCAAAACTGAATAGTTTGCGCGAGAGACACTTCCGAAGTGGTAAAATGTGTCCCCCCCTGTAACTTCTAAAATAAGAGAATAATAAAACTAAAAAAATATATGATGTACATTACCATGTAAACTTCGACCGAAAATTGGTTTGAATGAGATCTAGTAAGTAGTTTTTTTTAAACGTCATAAATCGTAAATTATGTTACTTGCTGCTACGGAACCCTTCATGGTCGAGTTCGATTCGCACTTGGCCGCTTCTTATTATTTTTAGTCGTTATTAAGAAGACGCTGCTGCCCATCTCCTGATTTGTTTCCCTTTGTCGCCTCTTACGACACCCACGGGATCATATGGGGTAGTGAATGTTCTTGCACCGCCTCTACACGGTTTATTATTTGCAGTACCAGATATTTTTCCCTAGCTGTCACCGGTCTGGGTATTTCATGTCTAGCGTAAATGAAGTAGTTACACAGGTTTCTAACGGGAGATCAGATCTTTTTGGCATATCCCTAAATCGCTCTTATGATACCCATGGTACGAAATGGGATCATGAGTCCTCCTACGCCAGTATAACACTGCTGTTAATATAGACTTTCTTTCTTACTTTATAAATATAAAGATGAAATCGCATGGTAGCCAGTGGTTACGGATGTTCATTTGGCACGATCCTGACACACTTCCCTCGCTACTTTCACATTCATACATGCTCTTCGGTGGAAGGTACTCTTAATTTGGTCCATCAGAAATGAAGAAACCACTAACATATATTCATAAAAGTAGAAAAATGGAAAAGAGTTAATATATTAACAATTAAAGAGCATAGCACTGTGGAATAGCATGGCACTGTTTGGTGTATTGATATAAAACTCTATACACTGATAAAAAATTATTTAAAACTAGCTTCTCAATTAAATGAAGCTGCGTAATAAGAAAACTTCACCTCAGTTTCAACTAGCGACATCTGGTGAGTAAAAGATTATTAACCCTCATTGCATTGTACGCATGTTTGTGCTCTTTGTGATATATTCTGACTTCCCACAATAGAGTGACTTTTTAGAATGAGTTTTAACATTATTTGCGATAAAATAGCATTAAATAATTACACAATGCACGGTGAACTTTACAGAGCATATTATTTTCCCTCTTAGCATTTGCAATTAAAATAGCCTATTACGTGCCACCGTGGACACAGTCCTCTATTTATAAAAAAATATTTACTTTTTATTTATTTTCTTTTCGGCAAAGGAAACCATAGTGAGAATTCCATCGCTTGAAAAAATACCTTGAGAGTATCTAAACATCTCCACGTTTGGTGGGCGGAATGACGATCGCTATACCTGATAAAAAATTACAAGATTTTCTCAAAACACACTTAAGATGTGGTAAAGCCACGCCGCGTCGCAGCTATAATACGGGAAAGGACCACGCTCTCCCAAAATACAAGCGTAAAATAGCAGCTTAATACTGCTGTGTTTCGTATGGTGAGTGTAGAGAACCGGAGACCCCTTTTACTGGAAAAGAGGCATTCTATCTTAGTCCTCACGGTTAATAACACATCTGTATTTTAATTTGCAAACGAAGGTAGATGTCTATGGGCCACAGCAACCACTTACCATCAGGTGTACTGTGTGCTCGCTTGTCACCCTTATTCTATAAAAAAATATGGTTGTAGTGCCTATGGGTCGGCTCGAGCGAGGAAGCTTCTTTATAGTATAGGGTGACAAACGAGCACACAGTCCACCTGATGGTAAGTGGTAGCTGTGACCCATAGACATCTACATTTATCCTCAATAAAGAATCAAAATGCAGATGCGTCGTCACCCGTGAGGACTAATATGGGATGGCTATTTTCCAGTAAAATGGGTGTCCGGTTTTCTACACTCACCATAGTACGAGTAACACAACAGCGTTAAGTTGTTAGTTTACGCTGGTATTCTGTGAGAGCGTGGTCCTTCCCCAGTCGAGCAAACCCATTCCTGCTACAACTATACTACTAATATAGCTGTAGCATGGATCTACCACGTGAAAAAAAGTCTACGTTCTCTTAGAATACTAGCATGAAATAGCAGCTTAATGCTGCTGTTTTACGTATGATGAGTGTAGAGAACCGGAGATCCTTTTATTGAATACGAGGCGTTCCATCTTATTCCTCAGAGGTGATAAAGCATCTGCATTTTGATTCTGAATCGAGGATAGGTGCTATAGGTCACGGTATCGACTTACCATGAGGTGGACTGTGTTACCCTTACGCTATAAAAAAGCTCCATAAACTTTTTAAAATAATGAATAAAATTGTTTAAAAAAGCAGTTTTATAATTAAATTAAGAGCCGCTACGGATTCAACAATCCTGTATTCGTCCGCAACGTTTTCATTTGAATCGCAATGCTTCGATAATTGACGCAATTACACCGTTTTGTAATTGTTACGAAAATTAATTTACCAAAATTATTCAGAGATATATATGTGCAACACTAATCATATTATCACAAATAAATAAATTACTAGAAAATATACAAGAAAATTAACGCCTAAATATATATTATACTAAATAAATACACACTAACTAATTATGTTATCATAACACATACGAGTATAGTAATAACTTTAAGAGATGAGCACAAGCAATAACAGCTAACAATTTAAATTATTACCTTAACAAGCAACTCGCCACATTCATTCACACTTTGACCGAAATGACGATGGCCTGCCTAGCTTTGGTACGAAGATTTTTGGAACTACCCTGTTTCTGGTAATTATTACTAACTATATTATTAAGCACTCAATCAGTAATTTAGTTTTAGCGACCTATTACAATACTCATTACGCCAATCGGCTTAATGTTTTTAATTAATAAGTATTTTCTCGGTAAGTGATTTGTTAATCTTTTGAGAAAATAAATGTCTTAAACCACGGATATACAATACAGTGTATATATCTGTATTTTATTATTTAATATTTTTGAGGGAAGATGCGTGGACGCGCCAGTAACGTGAGTTCTTCGATAAAGATTGGTGGACTGTTTGTTACATGCAACAAGCGGAGCAAGGAAAGTGGATGAGAGTGGAATGCACGCACTAACCTTGTGAGGGACTGCCTCGCCTTCCTCCCGGAGTATCAGCTAACACAGCAGGTCGGCCACGTAGGTCAGCGCACGCATTCTTAGATCAGTTCTAGGACGTCACACACTCCTAAACTCTCGACTTATTGTAATCGCGGAAGGCGCGTCACATTTTGTGAAATTACAAGGATTCAATGTCCGGTGCGGTCGATAATAAAGCGGGGATCGAAGGACGCAATGTCCTTCATGCGGTGAACGATCGCGGGTATTGTTCGATTATAACTAATTGCCTCTATTTTTTTTATATTAGATTTATAAATGAAATTGTTAACTGGCGTTGCCATTTCCTCCCGCACTTAAAGGGTCACCTTTAAAAGACAACCGTAAGATAAAGAAAAAATAAATAAAAACAAACAGATTTGCGGTATATAGAGTGAGTGTTTATAGTAAGCAAATAGAGCAGTATATAGATTGAGAGAATGCGTTCAATGGGCATATTTGATTTACTAAGCTTGATTGGCAAACGAGAAAATGTGTACATAGATTTAATATAGCAGTTTAACATTTTATAATATGATATATAAACTTAATTGCTAATTTAACGAAATAATGCGGTTTTCGAGAGGCCTGCGCGGATCAATCTATTGTCAACGATAGGCCTTAAACGATTGAAAGCGGGTAATCAAGGTTTGTTACCTTTAATATTTAAATATTCCACTGCAAAGTGTTGTTTTTGCAGGGCTCGGGTCATTATAACCTCAGATAAACTGAGATCATCAGCAATCACTATATTAGTGCTGCGGCGGGGTAATAGTTTATCAATCTAAATTAAGTTGCCAAAGTTGTTTTGTTAACAACTTGGCGTACGCGACTGTGGGAGCAACGACACTTATTATGTCTCACATGCGGGCGGTAATGGATAATGCATGGTGTGGACTCGAAGTTAAACCGAAGCATACGCGATTGAAGTGATACAACACAAGTTACAGCTTATATACGTCCTACTGCTGGGCACAGGCCTCCTCTCATTTCTGAGAACCTCATCTCTTCTAAATATTTTTTTCTTATAGGCGCGATGATATTCTAATATCATCGCGCCAACTACATCCAGCTCAGACGTGATAATCGTTAATGGTGAGATTTTTGGAGTTCTTTAAGAGTACATCTACCTCGGGCAGATAGTCAAGTTAGGTATAAACAACTTCTAAAAATAGGCCTATAGGCGGATTCAGTTAGGCTTGGCAGCATTTGGGAAGCTTCGTTAGTTCGGAAGTTCGTTCTTCTCCTCTCCTTATTGCAAAGTTTGAAGATGAAAGTATCGTCCAGAGTGTCCCGCATGCACTTACATATGGTGCAGAAATGTGAACACTAACCGTAGGACCAAAGTCACCCAGCGATGGTAATGCGCGGCGGGTAAGATTCTCTTGAAAGTCAATGAAATTATATTTAATTAATTCATTACAACCTATCAAATATCTAAAAATAGACCTCATAGGTGTATCATAGAGAGATGCTACGCTTGGTTTGTAATTTTCTATAATAACTAATGAGTTGTTATCAGGATGAAAGCCATGCTAGCTCATGGTTAGCGCTCGCTGTAAGTTTCACAGTACGTGAGAAACTGGTTTGATCCCCGCCGGCACCAATGAAGTTGTTAATTGTGATTTTAAATGCTGATTTACCACGTGCTCGGCGAAGCAAAACGTGAGGAAACCTCCATGCCTGAGAAATAAGAAAATTTAATTCGAAGACATGTGAAGTTGGCCAATATGCATTGGGGCAGTGCGGCGTACATTTACATGCCTTAAAACACTTTTAAAAATGAAAGAAGGCTTGCGCCCAGCTGTGGGACGTATATAGGCTGTAACTATAACTTTCAATTTTCAGGATGATACTGCTAAACATCTGCATCCGGTTCTCTCTCACCTTTCACGACACCTACAGGATGATTTATTTATTTATTTATTTATAATTAATTACAACGGCTTGCGCCAATGACAGTAATTAATAGGTAAAACTAAACATATAACATAATTAACATAATTCAAAAACAAATAACAAGTCAGAGATCAAACATACTTAACAATAACTAGAGGAAATAAAATAATATAAAACAGAATAAAGTGATAACAACATACAACTTATTTACCTAACAAACATGGCTTTCACATAACATGAGATAGTTTGACATGATCACCTTGAGTGTGTCATTAAAGATGTCACATTCCGGGACTGTCTCCATTAAGGAGTTTAAAGCACCATGCATGCGACACAACGGGGATAGCGCGCGCGACTCAGTGCAGCAATGGGATGTGGCGAACAGCCGGTGTCGTCGAGTAGGCCTATGACGCAGGTAGTTGTTAGGCACATAAAGTGTACACAAAGTATTGTGCAGCTCTGGGGAATCTACCATGCTCCTTAAAATTTTTATGGCTATTAGGATCTGATCTCTGGCTCTACGCACTGAAAGGGAATTATATCCTAACATTCCCAGCAAGAAAAGAGTAGGATACATAAATGGATGATGATAATAATAATAATATGTGGTATTGCATTCCTTTGCGCCACCACTACTAGGCAATAAAATTATGCACCTGGAATATGTACCAGAATTCGATATCAGGTGGGATAGTATTCAGTTACTGGCTTATAATATTAAAAAAAAATATTAATATATCTTACGGTGACGATACGATTACGTAACGGTGTCACAGCTGACAGATCAAGCTACGGCTTTGTTTTTAAAATCCTCTTTGCACCGTTTTTGTGTTGCTATTCCCTTTGTAGCTGCTGTTTGTTATCGAAGTTTTTCACTCATGGACATTTAAGCGCTTAAAGCGCTTTGTTTCTTACCGTTAGTTCGTGACCATAGACTTAGAATCTAAGTCTATGTTCGTGACACTATTATGTAAAACCTACTTTATTACTTAAATTATCTATTATTTTTCTTTTACGCGGATAAAACGATGATAGTGAATAAATAGAGAAATGTGAAATATGAAATTATTAAACCTCTTTTACGGTAAAATCTAGGAACAATAGTCAGGTTTTATAACTTAAAATACTAAACAGATATGAGATCACATCTTTATAGTTAATACAGCTATTAAAATGTTTGTTTCAAGATCAACAAAGAACAGCTATACAAAATAATATGAGATAGCGAGCTCAATCTTAAACTGCACATTGATATCTATATTTTTTAAATAAAATAAGATGAATGTTTTTAATTTTAAAATAATCAGACTTGTGCGCTTTCAGGTGCTCGATCTTTCAGGTATCTATATATCTATAAAGCTCTTTGTGGTCCTGCTACCAGAAGCCAAAAAATACTTATTACGCTATTATAGACTTGCAATGCAAACATTTATAAGTAAATATAGAATAGAATAGAATAATAATGTTTTGTTAAATAGTCTTTGTATATTTTCTGGGAATTTGTTGCAAAAGCGTCAATTGTAAAATGAGAAACCTAGCCTTTCTGGAATACCTCGTTACTAGTACAAAGGGTCTCCGGTTCTCTACGTTCACTATATGAAACAAAACAATATTACGCTACTGTTTGTAATGACGTTCTGTGAAAGAGATGAAGTTCAGTTGACGAATTCTGGGAGCTTATAATGATGTAGTTGACTGATAAAGGTTGATAAGGAAGACTGTCTTGGCAAAAACCTAGGGTTTTTAACACCCGCCATGCAAACTGCAGCAGCGGTCGCTCAGCGAGCAATGGAGAGGGCTATCCTCGGAGTTTCCTTGCGTGATCTCTACATAGTATAAAACAAAGTCGCTTCCCGCCGTCCGTACGCTTTGATATTTTAAACTATGTGTTCACGCAAAAGCGTTAGTGTCAGGCATCGACGTTAGATGGCACTCGGCTCGGTCGATACGGAATGACGTTCGTGCGTGTTGAACGTCCGAGCTTGCTGAAAGGTGGGAGTCGAGAGCGAAAGATTAGATGTCTTCTTCGCGTCGAAGGAGAAGGCAGTCCGTTTTGGTTGGGAGCTCTTAGATCTAATTTTATGTTAGGCGCGTATAGTAAATATACCACTGGGAATGGTAGCACGTGTTGAGAGTTTACCCGGGACTTTAGGTTTAACGCAGAATCTGTATAAGTGGATTCGACTGTATTAGTTACTAGTGCGGTAGTTAATATTCTAGAAATAACGGTGACCTTTGACCCGTACGTTCTGTGTTCATTTTCGCGAGTCAATCGTAACAAAGGAAGAAAGTGACTGCGGAAGGCGACCTTAGCTTGGAGAGGAGCTGAGGGCCGAACTGCTGCAGGGGGAACGGTCAAATAAGGTCAATAACACTACCAGACACACCCAAATACACATCACTGACCTTTACTTTCTAGCACAATACATCCACACGAGACCTGACCGAATCCTGAGGGACCAGTCGCCTTGAATAGAGGTAAGTAAGCTCTGTTCAATAATTGTAACGCTCCCCCCGGATTGTTTAGTGTAATTAGACCTTTAACCCGTGGCGTGAGGACGCCCGACCAGCATCTGCCTGTAGCTTCTTCGTCTATGGGCCGCGAAGGATTCTACTCCTGGGATAGGCAGCTGCCGGCCGTAACATTTGGTAGTAGAGCGCGATTCTGGGATCGATTCCCGGTCGATCCACCGACCATAGTGTTTGATAAAAATTAAATAATTTGGTGGCAGGGAGCGTTGGGTTGATTGGTTTAATTTTGTGTCTACAATCACGCCCGTTCGTAATACGTAAAAATATTTTTTTTATTATATACGTAATAATAAAATTCCTTTCTTTGTTAGCTTGCTTTGTTGTTAGTGGGTAAATTTGAAAAGCCACGCCCGGTTCGGGCGCAAGCGGGAGTTTGCGTCATGTAGGTAGATGGTTATTTTTGCGTAATCGGTTAATTATCGTTGCGGATAGTTGTGGTGTATTACTTATCGAAGGGTCGATTTCCGAGCAAGGCATTTTTTGTTGATGTGTATCTTCGTTATGTATCTTTCGTATTGTAATTTGTATTTGAACTAAAGAGTGGTAATTTGTATTTACGTAATTTGAATTTAACTTGATTTGATCGCACTAGTATTTGTTATTGTTAATTTGATTTACCTTTTCTTTTGTATTAACTTGTGTTTGATTTGATAAGTAGCGGTTCTTATTTGTGTACATTCTATTCAACTCGATTTGATAAGAACTGCATTAGTTAGCTGTTAATTTTTGTATTTTTTATTTGTTATTTTTGTAATTGTGCTCGAGCGGCGTCGTAATTTGTATTTAGTAGTGATGTCCTCGCCCAAGATGCTAATCCATTGCCTGCGGACTGAGTTACGCTGGGCCACCAGCGCCCATGCTTTGATAGGTCGACCGGATAGGGTCCATAATTTGATGAAGCGGTTCGAGCAGGTCGATGCTCGAAGGGCTGCAGTGGAGGAGGCTTACGCTGAGCTTGAGGATTCGGATGTGGAAAAGGGAGTCCTGGACTCCTGCTTCGCAGACTACGAGCAGTTCTTGTGGCTCACGGACGAGTTGATCGAGGCTGAAGGCAGGTATGCCGAGGAGGCGCGTGAAGCTCGGACGAGTGGCCTGCCCGAGTCCTTTCGGAAGCAGCCTCAGCCGGAGCTGTTGGGACGACTCCCAACTCTGGACTTGCCAAAGTTCTCCGGGGTCCTTTCCGAGTGGCTGACCTTCGTTGGTCTTTTCGACGGCCTAGTGGACGCCCGGAGTGACTTGACCCCGAGCCAGAAGATGGCGTACCTCCTGGCCTCACTGGAGGGGGAGGCCCTGGACGTTGTCAGCCATTTGAGCTTGTCGGACGACGCCTACCAGACTGCTCGGGACCTCCTAGTCAGAAGATACGCCAACGTCCGGCGAATTGCGGACGAACATGTTAAGCAGCTTCTGAGCCTCCCGCTGCTTAGTGACCGGGCCAGACTACGTCCGGACCTGTTGGATCCAGTCTTGGTGGCCTGTAATATGTTGAGGCGGCTGGATGTACCAGTGGGCGAATGGGCCTTCTTGTTGCTCCGCATCGTGCTGTCCCGTCTACCTCTCGACCTTCGAATGCATTTTGAGGAGAGGTACGGCGGGGACGAGGCCTCCTATATTCCGCCCTTCTATGACCTGTTGCGGTTTTTGGAGGAGCAGTGCCGACAGATCGAGCACGCGGCGGGCACCGTCGACGACTTACGAGCCGTGCCCAGAGAGAGGCGAAATCCGCCGGGCAAGTCGTCGTCAACCCCCCCCTGCTCCTATTGTCGAGCATCTGATCACCGGGTAACGTCTTGCCCAAAATTATTAGGTAAGCCGAGTCCGGCTAGGCGAACTATCGCCAAGGAGCGCCGCTGGTGCTACTCCTGTTTGGAAGGGCATCTCCAGCGAGACTGTCCGCACCGGCGGCCCTGTCTGCATTGCCAGGGCAATCACCATGCCGTACTGTGCCTGGGTGCGAACGGCGTCTCCTCTCGGGGCGTTGCCAGGCCCTCGACCCCCACGGGCGGGGGCGCTCCGCCACGTCCTCTGATGGGCGACGCTCGGCGCCCGCCGGCTAGCCAACAGACCCCTAGGTTTGGAAGGGGTCCCTCCCCCGACCAGTCGGGGGATAATTCCCCCAGGGGCGGGGGTGTCATCACCCCCCCTCAGCGTGCGAAGAGGAACTTCACGGCCACTCATCGGTCCGCTGGACCCTTCTCACTCCCGTTAGCTGAGTGGCCGCGACTGGTGTACCACTGTACCCCATTTGATGGAGGTGGCCCTAGCTAGCTGCCGCCTTAGCTCCCACCATGGCTGCCTCTACTGAGCCTTAAGCCGTCAACAGTCCACTTGTCAAGCTGTTCTGTTGCCGACGGCCTCAGTGAGGGCGTACAACCCGAGTGGCGACCGTTAGCGGTTGCGCTCTGTTAGTATCGGGTTCACGCGGTGTGGCCTCCACTTGGTGGTGGGAAGATTAGGGCCCCCTGGAGAGTTGAATCACGCTCTCAAGGGGTATTGGATTTGGTTTGGTCGAGCACTTAGTTAAAAATTCTTTAAATTTAAATTAAAATGCTTTTGGGTTTTCCGCGAAATTCATATTGTAGCGGTTATGATTAAAAGAATTGAATTTAAAATACTCCTTTAAATGCTGCTGCATATGTTTTGTAAATATACTTGATCACTGCGTTTGTTGTTGCACGGAAAATTGAGATTAAATTGTGTGCCCTTTTTTAATGCTTGTGATAGTGTTTAATCATTTTGCTTTGTGATAAGGAAGGTTGAAATTAGATAACCCTGTGGTTGCCAAAGGAAATAGAAGTCAATTCTCTTTTGGTTTAGATTTTGTTGGCACTGTCTAAGATATTTATTTGAAATAAGAAATAGGGCTGTCCCTTACGTTTATTGTTTTGTTTACTTTGCCAAGTTGACCTATGTGCATCGGTGATTACTTGTTTTAATTAATTCTGTAATTGAACATTGATGCTTTTGAAAAATTAGTTGAAATATGAGCATAGGATTACCTGCCTAAAGGGCAATCTGGTTTGTAGATTATCAGATGGAAATCAGCTGTCGCACCATTTGGCAAATGATTATAGGTGGATGGCTTGGTTATGCCTACTTGTTTGAAAATTCATACTAGGGACTATCTGTGCGTTTCGTTCAGCTCTCCACAGACGACGTTCATGGGGAATTTGGGGGTGCTCTCTGCACTGAAGCTTGGAAGGTCCCTATGGGCCGCTTCGTGTCGCGTCGCTGTTTGCAGACCTGATCCGGTCGGATTGCGGAACTAATCATAGGAGCGCAGATAGGTGTTTGAAGGAGGTCGTCTGACTTCTGTCTAGGAATAGGACTTATTTATGTGCTGCGATGTCCAGGAAGGGCATCCAGTTCGACTCTCCGGCTAGCCCACGTTGGGGCTATAATTTTGAGGCGTTGGTCAGGGTTGCAAGATCTGATTGGGTGCGTAAGGTAGCCTAGTTTGGTTGTAGATTCGATCTTGCAACTTGCCGTCGCGACCCTGTCCCGCTGACCGGTTTGCTCGCGGACCTAAATCCTTATGTCCGGGACGGGGGTTTGTTCACGCAAAAGCGTTAGTGTCAGGCATTGACGTTAGATGGCACTCGGCTCGGTCGATACGGAATGACGTTCGTGCGTGTTGAACGTCCGAGCTTGCTGAAAGGTGGGAGTCGAGAGCGAAAGATTAGATGTCTTCTTCGCGTCGAAGGAGAAGGCAGTCCGTTTTGGTTGGGAGCTCTTAGATCTAATTTTATTTTAGGCGCGTATAGTAAATATACCACTGGGAATGGTAGCGCGTGTTGAGAGTTTACCCGGGACTTTAGGTTTAACGCAGAATCTGTATAAGTGGATTCGACTGTATTAGTTACTAGTGCGGTAGTTAATATTCTAGAAATAACGGTGACCTTTGACCCGTACGTTCTGTGTTCATTTTCGCGAGTCAATCGTAACAAAGGAAGAAAGTGACTGCGGAAGGCGACCTTAGCTTGGAGAGGAGCTGAGGGCCGAACTGCTGCAGGGGGAACGGTCAAATAAGGTCAATAACACTACCAGCCACACCCAAATACACATCACTGACCTTTACTTTCTAGCACAATACATCCACACGAGACCTGACCGAATCCTGAGGGACCAGTCGCCTTGAATAGAGGTAAGTAAGCTCTGTTCAATAATTGTAACGCTCCCCCCGGATTGTTTAGTGTAATTAGACCTTTAACCCGTGGCGTGAGGACGCCCGACCAGCATCTGCCTGTAGCTTCTTCGTCTATGGGCCGCGAAGGATTCTACTCCTGGGATAGGCAGCTGCCGGCCGTAACACTATGCAACGGATTATGATGCGGTTTTCATCAATAGACTGATTCACATAGGTTTATATGTATAATACGTGCATATTCAAAAGCTTTTCAGAAACGGCTGGACCGATTTTAATGTGATTTTGTATGTGTGATTAAATTGATTAGAGAATGGTTTAAATTCACTATTGGACACGGTAGGTGGCATTATTTTCGAGATCCAGAAATCAACCGTGTGAAGCCGGGGCGAATTGCTAGTCTAGTTATATATCATAAAACAATTTTAATGATTCAGTTAGAAATGGCGGTGTAATACCTTTTGAAGTCAGAGGATCCTCATTTTGAAGAGAAAGTAGACGAAAAAAACTTTAAAATCAAATGTTAATTTGCTATAAAGAACATTTTTACATAAAACTAAAGTGGTAGAGCCACGCGGCAGCTTTTGCTGTCGCACGGATGGGCCGGCTCGAACCGGGGTGGTACCACGACCTCACAGAATACCAGCGTGAAGTAGAGGTTTACCTCTGCGTTTCGCTTGGTGAGTGCAGGTGGCCGGAGGCCCTTTTTTACTGGAAATGAGGCATTCCATCTTAGTCCTCACGGGTGACAACGCATCTGCATTTTGATTCGCAAACGAGGATAGATGTAGATGTCTATGGGCCGCAGCAACCACTTACCATCAGGTGGACTGTGTGCTAGTTTGTCACCCTCATCCTATAAAAAAAAAGTGGAAAGATAACTTACAGTCGACCTGAATGTAGCTACTGTAGACCATGGACACTTGCAGCCAAATTCATACAAAACAGTCTACAGAAGCGTTGTCACCCTGAGGACTAAGACGGAATGTCTTACAACCTGTAATTTTACTGTCACTCTATACACTTTATATCGGAACACAGCTATGCAAGCACTGCTGTTTGATGGCAGAAATATATAAAATGTGGTATCTACTCAGTTGGACTCCAAACAGACGGAGTCCTACCATCTGTTCATTATTTTGATTTTATTACCGACTGTTTAGCGGCGGTGTAAGAACATATTAACATGGTAGAGTAGAGCCATACTGCAGCTATATTATGGTTGTAGCACGAATGGGTCGGCTCGACCGGAGTAAGACCATGTTTTCACAGATTTAAAAAAAAATACTAGTAATGCTATTAAACATTACTAAAATTCCCTTTAACCAATTCTGGTAAGCTTAAAACGCTTGTGTTAGAAGTGGTTCACGACAGTAGTCGAATGGCGGATTCGAACCCACGACCTTTCGAGTTCGTGGTCCGCGCCCTGCCATTAGGCTACTGACGCTTACCATAGCTTAGAATACTAGCGTATAATAGAAGCTTAATGTTGCTGTGTTAAGTAGGGTGAGTCTAGAGAACCGCAGACCCATTTACTGTAAACGAGGAATTCCATCTTAGTCCTCACGGGTGACAACGCATCTGCATTTTGTTTCTTAATTGAGGATATATGTAGATATCTATGGGCCACAGCATCCACTCACCATCAGGTGGACTCTGTGCTCGTTTGCCACCCTTATTTTATAAAAAAGAAATCTATTACACCATAACGTCATGTGGGTGTCGAAAAAGGAGACAAAAGGAAATGAACTAGGATATGGACAGCAGTGCCTTCGCTGTATAAAAAAAAAACTCAAAATCCTACAGAAAATAAATAACTGCGGTTGTTTCCCCAAACGTGCCAACTATGGAAAATATCACCATCTTGAGGTAATCTTAGGGGAGGCATCTATGTTCAGCAGTGGACTTGTATACGCTGTGATGGATGATGGAATTTATTGCAGTCAATATCTTGTTCCACTTTGTTCACAATATCCTCTTCCGACACATTTACCAACTATTAATTTATCAAGTAAATCTATAATTATATATAATAATTAGGCTTGTTGAGATATCAAGCTACAATTATCTAGTATCAGTTTACACATAGATCAGTTACGAATCTATTAATCATGGTTTTGATTACTGGTTGAAGATTACATATCGACGACGTATTTGCTAATATTGGGTTCAGTGGCTTAGCAAATATAAGGGATAATATAACGAGAGACAATACATAACATATTCGATAGGAAAGATTTGTTTGACTAACTCAAATATCTAGAAGAGAGAAAATATTTGTATTACGTCGTCTCCTGATTGGTTCGAGTTGATTATAATTAATAGGGATTCCATTTTTATGCGACGTGACGCAGGGCATTAAATTTGTTTTACATTGATATTAAAATAAAATATTCTATTTTAGTAACAAATAGTCGTCCATTATGATTTTTTTCTATTTATCATCAACATTCTTATCACACCGTGCCGTTTTAGTTCAGGGGATAAGCCCTCGCTATAAATTTCACAGTAGGCGAGCAATTCGGATTCGATCACCGCCGGCATCAATGAAATTGTTAATTGCAATTTTATGTTATGTGATTGGCGTTAAAGGAAAACATTCTGTTACGAGTCCTGGCTGCAGCCTATAGATACTTGCAGCCATCTTGAAACAAAGAAGGCAACAATTGCGTTGTTACTTATGAGGACTAAAATAGAATGCCTCACAGTCTGTTACTCGCACGCTACCTAGTTAATTATTTAATAAGTGAATAAAGACAATAAAATAAAAAAAAAGTGCACAACGCCGCTAAAGAAGTTTTCACTTCAAAAACGACGGGTTGCACTCCAGGAGTGCCGGCAGAAGTGAAACTTTGAATATTAACGTTGTGCATTTTTAATATTTTGGAATGATTAGGGAATAATTTTGCACGAATTGCTTTAATTATCAGTATACAAGTACTATCATTTATGTGGTAGAATACAAAATTTATTTATTGCGCTATCGTACACAAACATGACAATTTATAATACATTAAAAAGTTTATCTCTCAAAAAAATCAATTCCCATCCATAATTTCGACGACTTTTTCACCATCACTATTACCAGAACCATCATCGCCAATCTCTAAAACTGATACGATCGGTTTATGATAGCTGAAGTAAAAAATGAACAGTTTTGATTCGAATCTATTTAAATGTCTAATAAAGACCGCATCAATAGTAGTTTTGTATTTCGTTGTGCTAAGATTGCAATCATTTGACATAGTTAAACCAAATTCATTATTTAAAAATTCAATTAACAGAACGAAACAGCAGGCGCAGGCATATACCGTGCCGTAGAAAGAGAGGGGGATACTTCCTCTTCTACGCCGCGCCGGCTGTCTACTCTCCGTCCGTCTTACGAATTTTCGATCAGGTCACGTGTCCTGACGCGAGTTTAACATTTTTTACCCATTACAAAAAAGTTCACAACGCCGCTAAAGAAGTTTTCTCTTCCAAAAATGTAACTTTTTCCTTTCTGGCGGCTCCGTGATGCAGTTTCTTGCAATTTTTTTCTCATTGTAAGCCGGTACTTGACGATAATGCAAAAGTGGTGGTAAGTGGAAAAGCCCTAGATGGTAATCGCATTGTCTAAGCGTATCAAAAGCTTATAAAATCCTGCCCTGAAGACGCCCCGATTGTATTCGAACAGACAACCAACGATACACATTAAGCGGCTATTTTACGCTGGATCTGGTTCTGTGAGAGCGTGGTCCTACCCCGGTCGGACGGCCATAAATATAATAATATTTTTTTATCTTTAAATCTATTGAAACTCATCCACTATATTGCCAAGAGAATAGCTGTCGAAGAAGAAAAAAAAAGAAGAGAAAAGTAGAGTCGCCATGATGACGGAAAACTATTGTCAGACCGAAACAGGATTTTCTATCGAAATCGAAACCGAAAACGAGCCTTCGGTCTGGGTGTCAGTTTGGCAGAAACCGAAACTGAAACCGAACCCTATTTAGACATGTTCATTTTTTGATTGTATTTTGGAAATTGGTATATATCATCATCATCATCATCATTACATCCCTTCACAAGTCCACTGCTGAACATAGGCCTCCCCCAAAGAATGCCACAAAGCGCGGTCCTGAGCCACCTGCATCCATCGATTTCCTGCATATCTTACCAGGTCGTCACTCCATCTAGTGGGGGGACGCTCTACACTTCGCCTGCCGGTACGAGGCTACCACTCGAGAACCTTTCTTCCCCGTCGGTTGTCGGTTCTTCGAGCTATATGACCAGCCCATTGCCACTTCAGCTTAGTAATCCGTTGGGCTATGTCGGTCACTCTGGTTCTACTGCGGATATCCTCATTTCTGAGTTTATCACGCAGAGAAACTCCAAACATAGCCCTCTCCATAGCGCGCTGAGCGATCTTGAGCTTCCTCATCCGGCCAGCAGTGAAGGACCACGTCTCAGTTTCGTATGTCATCACTGGCAACACGGACTGGGTGTACAGTCTCGTTTTCAAGTTTTGAGGTATACCTGACGAGAAGATGTGTCCCAGTTTCCCGAACGCTACCCAACCGAGTTGAATCCGTCGATTGACCTTTCGATCGAAGTTGAACTTACCTAGTCGGACTATTTGTTCCAGGTAAACATACTCGTCAACAACTTCGAGCTTAGTGTTCCCAACAACTACCGGCATAGGTGTGACATGGACATTAAACATGATCTTTGTTTTGTCCATGTTCATCTTAAGACCTATCCGTTGGGAAACACTATTGAGGTCATTGAGCATAGTGCTTAGGTCCTCCAGCGATTCTGCCATAAGGACTATATCGTCGGCAAATTGAAGGTGAGTGATGTACTCACCATTGATGTTGATACCGTATCCATTCCAGTCCAGAAGCTTGAAAACGTCTTCTAATGCAGCGGTGAAGAGTTTCGGGGATATGACGTCACCCTGTCTTACACCTCTCTGCAATTGGATAGGTTTCGTACTCTGGTTCTGTACTAGGATAGCCATCGTAGCCCTACTGTACAAGCACTTCAACACTTCGATATACCGACAGTCAACTTGGCACCGCTGAAGGGACTGCAGCACCGCCCAAATTTCGACGGAATTAAAGGCTTTCCCATAGTCCACATACGCCAGACATAGTGGCAAATTGTACTCCTTGGACTTCTGTACAATTTGCCGAAGGGTATGTATATGGTCTATGGTGTTAAAGCCTTTTCGGAAACCGGCTTGTTCGGGAAGCTGGAAGTCGTCAAATCTGCGTGCGAGACGATTTCGTAATGACTCTCAAAAACAGCACGTAGACGCGACTCAGAAGTAAAATCGGTCTGTAGTTCTTCAAGAAAGCATTGTCACCTTTCTTGAAGAACATGACCACCGCACTTCTGCTCCACGCCTCCGGTGTAATGCCACCATGGAGGACGGAATTAAAGAGGAAGGACGACCTCTGAAGGACTTTCAGTACCCCTTTTCCACCCGCTTTCAGAAGATCCGCTGTAATTCGATACTCGCCTTGGGCCTTGCCGTTTTTAAGGTGCTGGAGAGCCATTCTAATCTCGCTTAGACTGACGTGCGGGATATCATCGGAATAATGTCGGATAAGACTCGTTCTTGGATCGTTACTCACACTTGCGTGCGGCTCCAACGATGACGTGTACAGCTGCCCATAGAACCTCTCAATCTCACTCAAAATCTCAGGTGCCCCGGAAACGATGCTGCCACACTCGGTCTTCAGCTTTGACAGTTGGCTCTTTCTGGCAGACAGATCTCTGGCAAAGACTTTGGAGCCTTCGTTCCGCACGATCGCTTCTTCAATACAAGTTGTATTGAAGTTGCGTAAGTCCCGCCGCATGCATTTGGAGATCTGTCTGTTCAGTTGCCTGTATACTGTCAAATCTATTGAAGAATGTAGCTTCATCTCCCGTCTAACAGCCATGAGATTAAGAGTGTGATCGGAGAGTTTTTGTGTTCTTCTGCGGCGGGTCTTGCAGAACTTAGCTCCATCCACATGGACAGTTTCCACGAGCTTGTCATTCTAATCGTCCACTTCATTGCAGTTTTCTAGGCACTGAAAACGGTTTTGGAACTCGAGCTGATAGGTTTCGGGACTTTGGATTAGAGCACGAGGGGGACGGAGCGTTGACTTCATTAGACGAGACCTATCCAACTCAACGTTTAGGTTCAGTGTGCCTCTAACCATTTGGTGATCGCTGCCGGTTTTCACCCTCGCGATCACTGAAACATCACTGAACAGTTGTCGTCTGGTCGTTATAATGAAGTCAGTCTCATTTTTTGTCGAACTGTCAGGGCTCGACCAGGTCCACTTCCTGTGGGGCCGCTTCTGGAAGAAAGAGTTCATCATAAAGAGTCCCTCTTTCTCCATGAAGTCGGCCAGCTGCAGGCCTCTTGGGTTCCGTTGCCCTATTCCAAATTTTCCCACTTTCAGCTCACCGTTTTCTCTTGTGCCTAGTTTTGCATTGAAGTCTCCCATTAACACCGTATATTGGGTTTTGGAGGAATGCATGGCTCTAGAGATATCCTCATACATTTCCTCCACCTCCTCATCGGGGTGTGCCGAGGTTGGTGCGTAAACCTGTATGACCTTCAGCGAATACCGTTTGGTGATTCTGAGTATAAGGTACGCAACCCTCCTCGACACACTCCCGATCTTTACAACGACGACTTGTGGACGATAAATCCGACACCTCCTTGGGACAGATGGTCACCCTCCCGGTAATAGAGCAAGTTGCCGGATTCGAGGATTCCCGTGTCCTTCCCCTCTCTTCGGACTTCGGATAATCCTATAATATGCCAGCGTAACTTGTCTATCTCTTCTTCCAGCTCCACAATCTTCTCGTCAGTCCTCAGGGTGCGTGCGTTCTATGTTGCCAGGTCGAGTCGTCGTAGGTGGCAACCAAACCTCCACCGGAGATTCTTAGCACCCCCTGCCCCGCCGTTACCATGGTCGCCACCGTAGCCAGGAATAGCGGGGCCGCCGGGGACTGGGGGCCGTCTTTTCGTAACTTTTATCATGGGGAGTATATTGCCATAGTTGCAACGCTTGGCGAGCGGGTTGGCAACCGCAGTTTTTTTATTGTATTTTTGTCAATACCAGGAAGATGCTGCTGTCCATCTCCTGCCTGTTTCCCATTGTCGCCTTTTACGACACCCACGGGAAGATATGGGGTAGTGGATATTCTTAACCGCAACTACACGGCACGGTATATATACAGATAGGTAACGCATGTTAATCAAAAACAGTAACTTTAATAATCATGTAGCAATATAGTTATTTATTTTCAAGTAAAAATCAACAATTTAACGTTAAGAAATACTTTTTAAGTCAATTTTGTAAAAAAGTCAACACTTACACCCATAAAAAGTTGCTCGCTAATTGAGAACATATTTTATTGTGTTCACGATATTGTTAATATTATTCAATGAGAGCATTAACTTCATGTATCACATTTACACACAATATACATACATACACCTTAACAAAATCCCAGAAAATATACAAAACCTGCTCAAAGTTTAAAAACTTTAAAATACTAAGTTTGTATAAAATGGGTTATTATAATAACAAGGAATTTATGGATGATAATAACCCCACTATGGTGATCACAACCAAGCTATTTCTAATTGCTTTTTTGTTGTTAATTGTGTTACATACATGAATGTAAGAGCGGCGTAGCTACGTGTGGGCGAAGTGGGCCCTCGTCCACGGCCTCGCACTAAAAGGTGCCTCGCGAGACCCCCTAAAATGCGATGCTCCCAGACTTGACCACAGATGACTAATTAATTTGATCACTTTTATCCTTGAAAAAGTGAAAGTGCGTTTGTTTGGGGCCTCGCAAGAAGTTCCCCTTAAATGCGACTGCAAGGCCTTTGAAACTACCTTCAAAGACCGTGATTGTTACATTGACGGAATAAGAGACTTGTCAGGAATTAATATATATGAGTAGGTACGAGAGTAACACTAAAAGTTCTCAAAAAATCAAAAACTGAACAAACTAGCAAGTTATTACTCTTATTATATATTTACAAAATAGTGTCCATATATATCTTTTTAAGAAGCTTTTCTTTTATTATCGGAAATAAATAAAAATTGCAAAGTGCGAGGTCGGTGCTATAGGGCAGGTGACCCAGTAATTCCACGTCTGCCAGCGCTAAGTAGTCGATTGTTTGCTTGGCAGTGTGCGACGAGGCGTTGTCGTAGTGAAGGAGAATCCTGCGAGGTCGTTTCTCCCGAACTTTTTCCAAGACAAATAGCAAACAATTGTTAGTGTAGCACTCTGCAGTAAAGAACGAGGCCACCATCTTTTTTCCTCACGCTTCGACGCCTCTTTACTTTAGTTGGCAACTCCCCGGAAGGAAACACCCAAACAGCAGACTGTTTCTTAGTTTCAGGATCATAACAATAAATCCAGCTTTCGTCACCTGTAAGTATGTCCAACATAGCATTTGAGTCACCTCCATTAAATATTTGAACCATTTCACGACACCAATAAACACGACGGAGTTTTTGAGCCTCTGTCAAGTTATGAGGTATCCACAGGGCACAAAGCTGCCTGATTGCTAAATATTCATGGAGGATTTTGTGCACTTGCCTCATACTGATGCATTATCTTGTTCGAATCTGCTGATAAGTCACTTTTTTTTCAGTCTCTATTACACGCCGCACAATACTGATGTTATCTTCATTCGTCGCCTTAGAAGGCCGTCCCCATTGAGTTATACAAGACTAAATCAATGGCCGTCCCTCACGCAGATCATCGGTGAAATTAGTGCGACCACGTTTAAACTCATTAAACCAGTTATAAACAGTGGCACGAGATGGGACTGCATCGTGAAAGGCCAACCGAAGTCTATCATATCTTTCTTGTTGATTAATAAAATACATACACAATAATATTAGCAAAGAGTTCCATTTTCAAAATTTGAACTTATTTTTTTTATTATATCGTTTACAAGTGGCCAGTTCTAAAAACTTGCAGTGTCGACCTCGTATGTCGTGTCAATGCATTTTAGGTAGGATAGATCTGCGAGGGCGGCACTGAAAATTTCGGGAATCAAGGAAGTTACACAATATTACTATTTAAAAATGTATTAATTGCTTTTCGAAGTATTCTCCGCGAAATTTGACACATTTTTCCATACGATGGAACCAATCATTGAAGCAACCATTCCATTCGGACGTTGGGGTCTCCAAAATGACCGTTTTGTAGGCGTCCAAAGCTTCTTCAGGTGATGAAAATCTCTGTCCACGCAATTTATTCTTTATTTTAGGGAAAGTATAGAAATAATTAGGGCTTAGGTCGGGGTTGTACGGCGGATGGTCTAATAATTCTATGTTTTCTTGCTCTAAAAACTCTTTTGTTCTGTGTGCGGTGTGAGAACTCGCATTGTCGTGATGGAGGATGATGTGGCGGTTGCAGTTCTCTTTACGGAGTTCAGAAACGACCTTTGGCAAACAAATGCTAGCATACCATTTTGCATTAACCGTTCTTTGTCCCTCAAGAGGAATAGTCGTAACATGGCCGGTTTTGGAGACAAACGTGGCCACCATTTTTTTTGCAATACTCCGTGAATGAACAATTTTTGTTGGCTTTAACTCATTTTTGAACACCCAAACTCGTGACTGGTTTTTTGTTTCGGGTTCGTACGCAAATATCCAGGATTCGTCACCTGATACGATGTTGTATACAGCATTTGAGGATCCTGCGTGAAATCTTTCGAGAGTTCTGACGCACCAAGTAACGCGAGCCGCTTTTTGCTCTGCACAGAGCGAATGCGGTATCCATCGGGAAAACAACTTTTTTACACCTAATTGTTCTTGCAAGATTATTTGTATTTGACGCGTGCCAATGTCTAAAGTTGCCTGAATTTCGCGGTATGTCACATGTCGATCATCCTCAATCAGCTTACGCACAGCATCAACGTTTTCTTGGGGGACTGCAATTTTTGGACGACCTTGACGGGGATCATCACTAAGCTTGACACGTCTACGTTCAAATTCAGCAAACCAGCGATAAATTGTGGTTTTGGATGGGGCTTCATCACCAAATGCAGAAATCATCCGGTCAACACACTATTTTTGTGTTAAACCACTTCGAAAGTCATAATAAATCATCGCTCTTGAATTTTCTCGAGTCAATTCCATTTTCTCAACGACTAAACAAGTTTGACAAAACCTTGTGACAAGACCGAGAATCTTTTTTTTAAATAAATAAATGGTATTCGATTTTTAAAACCAAGCAGTTTTCAATTAAAAAGATTTTAATATGACAGGAACGGTGGAAATATTCCATTCCCGATACTTTTAGTGCAGCCAATGTATTCGGTAAACCCATGGAACGAAAGAAAAGGGGCCTCGCTGATGCAACTTCGCGCACGTTTATATTAGTTCAGGCCACGCCTCTGATTGAAAGCTGTTATTTAAAAAAAAAATCCGCTGGGTTTCTTGCTGGTTCTTCCAAGGGCAGAGGTGTTTTTTCGAACCAGTGATAATTAAACAAAAGATTGACTTTCAATAAGTATTATTTACAATCTATATTATTGAATAAAAAAGATTCTGTTTCTGTATAATTATGAATAATATACGAATCACGAACTCATCCTAACGACGCACGGTAATCCACGAATACTGAGTTTCGGTGCCGCCGAAGGTTCGGCAGGTTTTTTGCCGAAACCGAAACTATTACCGAAACTAGATTTTTTGCCGAAACTTTGCCGAAACCGAATCTTCGGTCGCTCACTATGGAAAACGTTGTAGATTCATTAGTTGAGCACGGTTTCCATGTCACTTGTAATGTACGAAATGTACTGTCTATCTTTATTTTTTTTTTTATAGAATAGGGGGCAAACGAGCATGCGGCTCACCTGATGGTAAGTGACTACCGCCGCCCATGAACAACCGCAACACCAGGGGAATTGCAGATGCGTTGCCGACCTTTTAGAAAGGTGTAAGCTCTTTTCTTGAAGGTTCCTAAGTCCTATCGGTCCGGAAAATTCGCTGGTGGTAATTGATTCCACAAGGAAGTCGTGCGAGGGAGAAAACTACTTCTAAATCGCACAGTGGTGGACCGCCAATCATCCAGATGGTATGGATGGTAACGCGAGTTTTGTCGCGATGTGCGATGGTGAAATTGAGCGGCTGGAATTAGTCCGAACAATTCCTCAGAGCACTCCCCGTGATAAATGCGATAAAATACGCAAAGAGATGCAACATCTCTACGCAGTGCCAGTGTATCGAGCCGATCAGAAAGAACTCCGTCGTCGACGATTCGAACCGCTCTGCGCTGGATGCGGTCAAGTGGAAGGAGCTGGCACTGGGGTGCCCCGGCCCAGAGATGAGAACAGTATTCCATGTGAGGCCGAACTTGTGCTTTGTAAAGTTGCAAGCGATGTGCCGGCATGAAACACTGTCTCGCTCTGCTGAGCAAGCCAAAGCCAAGCTTTTTAGAGGCCAATTTGGCCTTCCCTTCCAAGTGACCACGAAACTGCACACTATTCGATATGTCGACGCCAAGGATTCCGATACTGGCTGAGGCAGTAAGGGGAGTGCCTTGAAACTGAGGAGATACGACAAAGGGGTTCTTTTTAGCGGTAAACGCGCAAACTTGTGTCTTCTGGGGATTGAACTGGACTAGATTTAGTCAGCCCCAATCCGAGACTTTGTTAAGCAAAGACTCGACTTCAGACACAAGTTTGTCCCGGTACTCGGCGACGTTTTCCCGAGAAATATTCGCACGGCCGGTACATAAGGCATCACCAGTGCTGTCGTCCGCATAGCAATGAATGCTACCAGTTAGCAACATATCATTGATATGCAGGAGAAACAGCGTTGGTGATAGCACGCAGCCTTGTGGAACACCAGCGTTGATAGGCTTGAAATCAGAGCATTCACCGTCTACTACGACCTTGATGCTCCGATCAGCAAGGAAACTGGTGATCCATTTGCACAATTTCTCGGGAAGCCCATAAGAAGGAAGCTTCTAAAGAAGCGCTTTGTGCCAGACCCGATCAAAGGCCTTCGCTACGTCCAAACTAACGGCTAACGCCTCCCCCTTGGACTCTACTGCCTCCGCCCATTTATGAGTTAAGTAGACTAGAAGATCACCAGCTGATCGACCCCGACGAAAACCGTACTGGCGGTCACTAATCAGCTGGTGATCCTCAAGGTACCTCATGAGCTGGCAGTTTATAATGGCTTTCATTATTTTGGAGAACAAGGAGGTGATGGCGATAGGCCTATAGTTGGACGGGTCTGAGCGGTCGCCTTTTTTATTTGTTCGGCTATATTCACATGAGACTATTTAAAGTGGTTTCAATTTATTTTGAATCCCTAGCTTTTTATTCATACAATATCGCAGACACCTGAGTAATGCAAAGTGCCTCGTACAGCGCCGTCGGAGCAAAGGTACGGGATCAGTTTGTTTGCCGAATGCATTGCAGCGTACTGCACGGACCAGAATACTGATAAAGAATATTTACCGGTAGGATTTATGCGGAGATATTGGACAAATAATGCATGTAATATATAAAATGCAACAAATATGCGTGCTGTTTAGCTGGCTTCAAAAAGGATATTTTTGTTCGACTGTGTGTTTTTCTTCTTTGTATGTTACGCAATAGTTCTAGTTTTTTTTTTAGTTTGGAGAAACGCAGCCAGCGTTCTTGGCACGATACCGCGGGGAGTAGGACTATATTATGATATTTAAGTTTCTAGTTTTAGTTTTTTTTTAAATTATTATTATAGTTTTTAGTATAGTTCTACTAATTGTGAACAGATTTTGATGATTTGTTTATAATTACTATATTATTGAAGGGGACATTTTTTTAGAATCGTCTATTTTTTTTTGCTATTAAATTAATCGTATATCTTAGTATATGGTAATCTGCGCGTTGCAGTCGCAGAAGGAATAATTGCGGAAATATCGTTTTAAATTTCGAACAGTTGTTGTGTGTGTTTAGTTGAAAATTATAAAACATCAATTAAAGTTGAATAATATACAATTTTCGAATAAATTTGTCGGTACGATACGCGCTACGTACGATAGGCATAAAATAATTAACTTACCCCAGGTGACCCTATGCCTATAATATTCACGGAAGTGCATGCAATATGTTGACAAAGTTTTACCGCAATCTGATCAACGCCATGGCAGCGCATAAAATACGAACGAACAAAAATTGAGTTTTATATATTAGATATATTATCCGCATTTGAAAATTATTTTATTGAATAAATCAATATTGAAACAATATTCGTACTCTAACTACCATAATCCACTTGTGTCGTTTTTAGAAATTAAAAACTTAAGAGTCTTCAATTTCATTTAATGAGTAGGTATATTATGTAATATGTACCATGTATGTAGAATAAAATAATTTTTTGTTACTATATTTTAATTTATATCTTTAAAATAGATAATACATAAAATAAATAAAAAATATGCATATAGTATTTATAGTTATTTATTTTTTAAATATTACAATATCTTAGAAATGGCTGGCGTACCAGAGAATGCGCGCTAAAAACGGTCGGCTGTCAAAGTGTCAACCCTACAATTATTATTGTCCTACTCTTCATATTCATTTGTTTCATTCTGTCAATGTTACGTTTACTGAAGGTTTCACTTTTACCGCGTTTGAATGTATAACACATTTTTTAAATTAATTTAGAACTACGTCATGTGTGACCCAAATAAAATTGGAGAACAAATTCCAACCATATGGGTGCAAAAACAGAGGAGTTAATTTTCAATATAACTAATTAGACATTACAGTATTTGTTTGTTTTAAAAATAAAAAAAAAACTATAACATTAATATTATATATAACATTAAGTACCATCTTAAAATATATGCGCTATCACTGCAGCTATATTATGGTTGTAGAACGAATCACGATAATCGAGGATGGATGTATTATATATCTATTGGTCACTGCTTCCGCTTAGCATCAGGTGGACTGTGTGCTTGTTGAAGGGTGATACTCTTATCATATAAAAAATCAACTAATGGTCCTATTAAGCTAATATATATAAAGTAATAGGACCATTAAGCCTAGGACCTATAAATAAAGTAATAGGACCATTAAGCTAAAAATAGCCTTTTCCAGGTTATTCTGCAGCACAGGTTTCGGTAAAGTTTTCTTAAAATTATTGTAGGGGAAGGTGGGAGGACACCGGATAGTTAAGATAAGGCACAATAAATAAAGCACTATGTAATTTATTGAGATAATCAATATCACAAATGTTTAAGTATATCTCAGGCTTTAGTACGAAAATGTCTTAATAATTACACACTATAACAATTTTAATCAAAATTTATAAATCCGAATTCTCTTCGTACCTACAGCTCAAACTAATGTTTTGCATACAAAAAATAATAATCCTTGCTCAGAATAATCAATGCAACTTTCGTGAGCCCATTTGAGACAAGCAGTGCATTGCTACCATTCATGTGTGGACTTTGTTTATACTTTTGTTTTCTTTATTGGTTTTTTCCCGATGTCTTCTACCTTTGCCTTTAAAATTTATTTTAATATCTGATAGCCTTTAAAACCAGTTCATTTTTATACGTCGGTTCAGTTAAACTTGCGGTTTTTAACGACGCGTTGATGTCCGCATGTTCCTTTTAAAATGAGGAATCGGCATGATATCTTTTGGTAACTATACTAAACTTATAGAATCTGAAAACGTTTGTCCTTCCGTACATGTTCCTACATGCGGGGACGGAGTTCTTTCTAGAGGTAATGGACCCTGAGAGATTCCATTTGTGGTTGGTTCAAATGATATTTCTGTAGTTTGTGATGGTGCCAAAATCTACATCTGTGAAAATATTGGGATCGAGTGGGCAAATTTCAATTTTGGTGAAAGCAGATATTGCGTTGTGCATGGTAGCGGCACGATTATAAGGAGTTCCAAACAAAGGTGTCATTTAAAATTGGGTTACAATACGCCCCGGATGATTTCGAAGTCATAACTGGAATTTTTGCGAATCTGACTCCGACCATGGGAACCTTTTTGCCTTACTTATATATGTTTGTGGCAAGCTATAAAAATAATAAAAGAATAGTAAGAGCTTTTAGAAAAACTTACTTCGCAAATATCCGCGTTATAAAATAAAATGATGTGTCTTACCTAGTATGAAGAGCACCTCCCGCCCTCCCTCAATTGCATGCACTATCCCGCAATTGAGGGAGGGCGGGAGGTGCTCTTCATACTAGGTAAGACACCTTATTTTTTTATAACGCGGATATTTGCGAAGTAAATTTTTCTAAAAGCTCTTGTTACGGCCAGCAGCTGCTTATCTAACAGTAGGATCTCCCGGGCCCATAGCGGAAGAACCTACAAGCAGATGCAGGTCGGGCCTCCTAAAGGCCAAAGTGGAAAGTTTCTAATTACAATAACAGTAAGGGGGAGCGTTCTATTCTATTAAACCGAGCTTACTTACCTGTAGCAGGAGACGACTTCGCTCCAAGGCTTGGGCAGGCCGTGAGTGCGTAATGGTGTTTTGGTGTATAGTTTACAGTGAGGGGTGAATGTGTGGGGTTTTGGCAAGCACAGGCGACCAGCAGCGGCCGAGTTCCAGGCTGCTCCAAAATGATGCACCGCTCCAAACTGCTTCAGCGCCGGACCATTTCTTTCTTCACAGTCATTACTCAGTCTCTTAGCTTCATTGTACATTTAACTAACTTCCAGAAGCCTCTAACTCTAATTTGTTATACAACGGAACACCGCCCGAACACGAATGTACGGATCAAAGGTCAACTACCGTTTCGCGTAACAACAGTTATTTATAGAATATCAAATACCGCACTAGTAGCTAATACAGTCGAATCCACTTATATACGGATTCAGCGTTAAGCACAAATAAGTCCCGGGAGTCGCTCTCTGCAAGGAATGCGCGTTACGTTCCTAGACAGTATATTTACTAGACGCGCCTAACTATTCCGCGTTCCCGACAAAAATGACAGCGTGCTGTCCCAAGCACAGCTGGCGAAAGACTCGTCTTTTTTGCTCGCGACCCACGTGCCCTCGCCACGCTCGGCCGAACTTCAACCGGTATCGCGCCGAGCCGAGTGCCATCTGGCGTCGATTCTTGACATTAGCGCTTGGCGCGAACAGCTCTTATATAATGAATTTCCGCAAAGTAACGCCTGATTCTATTAATTATATAAAAAGAATAGTAATTAAAAAAAGATAAATTCTCACATAACCTACGTACAAATCAATCGGGGTGAAACTGGATGGTCGAAATCACCCCATCCGCTTGTACCCCATAGGTAGCATGTTTGAAATTATAATAACTAATAGGAAATGTTTACATTCATAGCAACAACACGTACCATTTTAGTAGGTGATACGTGTATTACTTCTTAAAAAGTATAACTGTTGATAGCACATAGCCAAACTTAATGATAACACTTTAAAAAATCAAAACGTTACATAACGTACCTTCGTTTTCAATTTTGTTTACAGATGCACCTGCTGAGATATTACCGTCACCGCCATTTGCAACCGCAGAAATACGCGCGAACGTATACGAAATACCTTCGCGCGTATTTCGTATTTCTCCACCTAGCTAGAACGAGACAGCTATTCACGGAGTAATGAAATAGTTACTGTCTGGTTTCATCCTCTATCCGGTTTCCCGCTTCATTCCCCCACTTTGCTTTTACTTTTGTACATGTTACTTTGTGTACTGCACGTTTAAACTGGATTAAACGCATTTCTTTCTTTCTTTCTTAACAATGTTCATCATCATTCACGCCTATTTATTGATTTTTTAATACTTTATACAATTTAGGCATTTCGAAAGCTCATAATGACGTCGAAAGTCGTATGTATAAACGAAATCTATATTCGTGCGCTAAAACAAGACCTCAAAGAACCGGCACATAATAAATAATAGTACTACGTACAGAAGTTGCACTCCTTTGATGTTGACTGCTAGCCGACGTTTTAATAGCCTACATAGTTATTACTCGTATTAATCAGATAAATCGCGCACGCAAGCTAAATAAAACTTTATCGCTGCGCGAGTGTTATTATATGAGTGTTATTATTATAACTTAAAATATTTTAATTATAAAAGATAAGTATAGGTATGTAAGTACTTGGGGACTGAAGTAAATTTCAATTAAGTTTTGTAATAAAATACTTAGGCATTACTTCTGTAGTTAAATTCTTACTTAATATTTTTTTTGCTATAAGTACCTATGTGAAAAAAAAAATTAAATAAATTCACCTTTCATTATCCTTCGGTAACTTAAAAATGATATATTTAAATAATTTTGTTTGCTCGTTAAACATCCATGCCATCCCCGCAACAATTATAGTAGGAACGACGTTTTGCCATTATAATTTATCTAATAGATAGGTAATATAGATATTATTCTTAAATTACATTAAACCTTTTTCAATTATTTTATTCTACAATTAAATATACTAAACACTAAACAAAAGCTATTTCGACTAGTATTTTAACAAGTATTTACAAAAACTATTTAAGTAAACAGCGTTAAAAAAACTTTTAACATTCAATCGCCTAGAACGCGCTAGCCCCGACTGCGTTCTGCCCCGGGGGTGCCTCGCGATTGTAGGTAATTATTTCACGCAGGTAGCAAGAGTAAAAGGCCTGGAACCGGCACGAAACGCGGTTTTTAAAGTAATTTCCTCGTTGGCACAGCTACAGAAGAAAATCCTAGTGTGGAAGAAAATTTTTTTTAACATAACTAAGTGCAGCACAGGGGGGGTATTTACTATAGTTACTAAGTTTGGAGGGCGGATTGACAACCGAAGTTTATTTTTTTTTATTTTTAATAAGACGTTGCTGCTATCTCCTGGTTTATTTCCCTCTGTCGCCTCTTACAACTCTCACGGGATGATTTAGGGTAGTGGATATTCTTACATCGCTACTGAAACAACAACACAAACACTCACACCTGTCACCCAGAGGCGTAGGCAGGGACTACGGACCTACGGACTTCCATTTGGCACGATCCTGAGACACCTCTCTCGCCTCCTTTACATCCATATATCTACGTATACATGCTCGTCGATTAAGGGTACTCTGAATCTGGCCCATTTTCAATATTATATCGCCAATTTGGTCGATAAAACTTCGTCTAGGGCGTCCCTTCCCGACTCTGCCGTTCACTTCTGCAACATAAATTTGCTTTGTCACTCTTTTCTCGTTCCTTCTTTCTACATGACCAAACCACAATTTACACACATGTTTTCCCATAATTTGACTTCCCCGTAGCGCAGTGGCTAGGCGTTTGGGTGGGGCGCTGCAGGGCTACAGGTTCGAATCCCGCACGGAAAGTTTGTATGACCTACAAATAATATTTCCTTGTCTGAACATGTGTCCTCGTGCAATTAATGTATGTAAACCGCCTTCACGATCCTAGAAAATCCTACTAACGCTTTTTTTTAATAATAATAGATATATTGTTCTACTTTATGTTTTTTTTATAGAATAGGGGTGAAAAGCGAGCACACAGTTCACCTGATATAATTGGATACTGTAGTCGATATACATCTACATCTATCTTCAAGAAGAAAACGCAGATGCGTTGTCATCCCTGAGAACTTAGAATGACTTGTTTTAAGTGAAAAAGTATTTCCGGTTCTTTATATTCACCAAATGAAACACAGTTGCATTAAGCTGCTATTTTACGCCGGTATTTTGTGAGAACGTGTTCCCTCCTCGGTCAACACAACCCATTCGAAATACAAACATAAACCTGCAGCGTGGCTCTATCACATATAAAACCCTTTAGGTCGGACTTATTAACAAAATTCTTACAAGGCTTTTTTTTAATTTTACGTAATTTTTTTAATTTTTATCATACGTTTTAAAAATAAAAATAAGAAGAAAATTACAGTTTTAGTTCAGTTTTATCTGCCGACTTCCAAAAAGAAGACGGTACTCAATTCGACTGTATGTTTTATATGTGTGTTATAACTCTACTGGGTGAACTGATTTTGATGATTGAAAGCTGGTACTTCTCGTGTGGTCCCATATGAATTTGATCAAGGTCAGACCAATAGTTTTTGAGTTATTCTTAATAACTTACATTGAAGTCGGCTGTACAAAATTTATAATTTTGAATTATTTTACAAAAACAATAAAATGGAACCGCCAGCTACCAAGCGATCAATTTTATAAGGAACAATTTTAAAATAAATGTTAGCGCAGGTGTACTGCTACATATGCGGCGATACTTAGGCCCCCCGCGCACTAGGCAGCCTGGCTGCGGCAGCCAGGCTGCGGCAGCCAGTCGAACATATGACGGTATATGGGAGCCCGCGCACCTAAGCAGCCACGAACTCCCGGCTGCGGCAGCCGTAAAAGCGCGTCCGATTGCACGGCAGCCCGTTGGCTGCGCGCAGCCAGAATGAGTAGGGCAAATGTATGTGGCTGCCGTCAGTCACCGCGCACTTGTGGTAGCAGCCAGGCATATTTTGTGTTCCGAAATCACAAAATGACTTTCGATACGGAGAAATTAATTCGCGAAATTGAAAACCGTGAAGCAATATGGGATAAATCTACAGGAATATCATTGCCCTATGATTGAATTTCTTATATTTTCCAAAAGGTATCAAATGATTGCACTGACATTCTCGTGTTAAAAACCGGTCTGGGTATTTACGAACATCTTTAAAATAGGTATGAAATAAGCCTTTTTTTTTAAACGTTACCCCCACACTAGGATTTTCTCAATTATTGCAGAGGCAGTTTACAAACACAAATTGCACAAGGACAAACATCCTAAACACCCGGAACAATTACCTAGGTGGATTGAAAAGTACTCGGCCTAACACAGATCCATTCAATTCTAAAAATCAAATCTACCCACATTATTTAGTTCAGTTTAGACTAGTTCATTGTGTGAAGTTCGAAACGTGTGCGATAATTAGTTGTGATTTTATAAATTTATTAACAAAGTAATCGGACATAATTTCCGCGAATGGAGCAAATCGAGCAGCGTGCCGTCATTAAGTACCTCCATAAGAAGGGGCTATCATCAAAAGCCATCCATGATGACATGGTCAGTACATTAGGCGATTGTGCTCTGTCATATTCATCCGTCAAAAAATGGATAGCAGAATTTAAGCGTGGTAGAGAGAGTGTGAAAGATGAACCCCGCTCTGGAAGGCCTTCGACGTCAACTACTGACGAAAATATTAAAAAAGTACTTGATTTAATAATGGGAGACCGCAGATTAAAAATTAGAGAGATAGCCGAGATTATAGGCATCTCTTATGAACGAACTCAAAACATCATTGTCAACGAGTTGGATTTCCACAAGGTGTCTGCGAGGTGGGTTCCGCGACTGCTTTCAGTTGAACAAAAAAGGACGCGATTGACTATTTCACGGGACTGTTTGGAGTTATTTGAAGCCGATGCAGATGATTTTTTGAATCGTTTTGTTACTATAGACGAAACATGGGTTCATTACTGTACACCGGAAACAAAACAACAATCAAAACAGTGGAGAAGACCTGGTTCACCACCCCCTAAAAAGGCTAAGTCAATTTTGTCAGCAAATAAGGTGATGGCTTCAGTATTCTGGGACTCGAAAGGTGTGATTATGATTGATTATCTTGAAAGGGGTCAGACTATAAACTCTGATTACTACTGCACCTTACTACGTCGTTTACGAGAGGAAATAAAAGAAAAACGTCGAAGAATGCTCAGAAGAAAAGTCCTGTTTCATCAAGATAACGCCCGTGTTCACACGTCAGTACAGTCAATGGCTGAAATTCACAACTGTGGCTTTGAGCTGTTACCGCATCCGCCGTATTCACCTGATCTGGCACCATCAGACTTCTTTCTGTTCCCTAACCTAAAAAAGCACTTGGGAGGTCAAAGATTTTCGACAAACGACGAGGTCAAAGCAGCTGTAGACGCATATTTTGACTCTAAGGAAGAATCATTTTTTTTCAACGGTCTAAATGCTTGGAAGGGGAGGTGGCAAAAGTGTATTGAACTTGATGGTAATTATGTAGAAAAATAAAAATATAACTGATTTAGTATGTGTTTATTTTCTTGGTTAGGCCGAGTACTTTTCAATCCACCCTCGTATTTGTAGGTCATACATATACTTGTTCCGTGCGGGATTCAACCGCGGCCCCAGCGCAGCAACTCATTGCTAAGCGACTGCGCCACGGAGCCGTCTTTTGAGTGCCGTTCTAGAAAAAGAGGATGAATTCAATGTCTTCTAGCTTTGCTTTTTTTACGAAATACACACAAAATTACAAGTCCTTCAACGTCCATATCCCTCGAAGAAAGGGTCACGACTGGCCGTCCATTGCCTGTTTAGAAGTGGCTACTCGAATATTTCGTACGCCGCAGCCTGGCTGCGCAGCCAGGCTGCCTAGAAGTGGCTGCTCAAATCTTTCGGCCGCCGCAGCCTAGCTGCGCAGCCAGGCTGCCTAGTGCGCGGCAGGCGTTACACTGCAATATAAAATTCAATGTCTTTTCTGACATCACGATAGCTCTGACGTTTTTGCTCACTATTACACTACTAGCGATTACATATTATTCATATATTTATATAAATATTTTTTATCTTCCCGCTTTTAAAATTAATAATCGGTCCGCGAAATGCAAATTTTCATCAGATTTTAACAGTGGTAGAGCCACGCGGCAGCTTTTGCTGTCGCACGGATGGGCCGGCTCGAACCGGGGTGGTACCACGACCTCACAGAAAACCAGCGTGAAGTAGAGGTTTACCTCTGCGTTTCGCTTGGTGAGTGCAGGTGGCCGGAGGCCCTTTTTACTGGAAATGAGGCATTCCATCTTAGTCCTCACGGGTGACAACGCATCTACATTTTGATTTGTAATAGAGGATAGATGTAGATATCTATGGGCCGCAGCAACCACTTACCATCAGGTGGACTGTGTGCTCGTTTGTCACCCTTATCCTATAAAAAAAAATCTCCACGTTTTGAGATCCTAGGAAGCCGTTACGACTATTTCAGGCTGGATGTACGGCCGTTTGGGTGTATGTAGTATGTAAATAAAATTTTGTCGTACCATATCTTTAGAAGGAAATCAACCGATCGAGATGGGCGACACGGCATTTGAAAGTGATCATCGAGACTTTCAGCTGATTAGATTTTAAAATCAATCGGACGAGCCGTTTCAAACATTTTCAAAAAATAAAAACCAAAATCACAAAAATTAAATAGATGTACAAGCGTTGAGCTCGAAAATAAGCGGGTAATTCCAGGGAAGGCCTGCAGGGTCAACCGTATTTATAGAGTTGGGTGTTAAACGAGCATACAGTCAATCTGATGGCAAGTGGATGCTGTGGCGAATAGACATCTACATTTATCTTCCATTGAGAATCAAAATGCAGATGCGTTGTCACCCCTGAGGACCAAGTTGTAATGCCTCTTTTCCAATAAATGTATCTGTTTATGGGCCACAGCATTCACATACCATTAGGTTGTAGTGTGTGCTCGTTGTAGATAGATAAATAACTAATTAAAAGAATCAGGCGTTACTTTGCGGAAATCCATTATTTTAAAATTAATAAAAAAATATCTCGTGTCCGCTCGATAAAATAAAATGATGTGTCTTACCTAGTTTCCCCCTCCGCTCTCCTTCAATTTTTGCATTTAACCCTAAAGTTGTTACAATAGCGGAAAATTTATGAACTGCAATCGGTAGTCATATTGCTTTAAGCAGTTTCGACCTGACACACCGAACGTGAAAGAACATTGTAATTTTATATGTTAACGAATAAGTGGAACGTGCAATTTTAAATTTTACGTTGCACTTATTCGTTTAACATTACATTAACATTTTTAGACCACTTTAAGTCCATAAACTCTAAAATACAATTCAAAATGGAGTTAGAGGCGAATATTTCTTTAGCTTTTCTAGGTGTTTTAGTCACCCGAAATCCTGATAACACTATTGGTCACACTGTGTATAGAAAAAAAAACCATACCAACCGATATTTAAATGGTGAATCACACCATCATCCATTAGCTATCGTGGGAAAATCTTTGTTTCAGAGAGCACGAGGGATCTGTGACAGAAAACATTTGGCCGCCGAGCTTCAGCATGTCGAACAAGTATTGCAAGACAACAAGCTTCGGGTCGCGCGCCTACGTCACAGTGACCGAGTGAAGCCGGCCACAGTCGAACGTGTGCCTGCTGTACTACCCTATGTCAGAGCAGTCACAGACAAGATGGCGACATCTTGAAGCGAGCTTCCATTAAAACATACTTCAAGCCGCCGAAGAAGATTAGTCAATTTTTACCATCCGTCAAGTTTCATATCCCTCTACAAGATGCAGGAGTTTACAAGCTAGATTGTGAATGTGGTCTCTCTTACATAGAACAAACAAAAAGATCTATTAAAACCCGCGTGAAAGAACATATAGCTGACTTGAAGCACCGACGTTCCGGGAAGTCTGCAGTGTGTGAACATGTTCAAGATCGTCCCCGACATTACATTACATTTGATAGACCACAAATCCTCGCAAAAGAAAACCGACTCTTACCAAGGATGATTCGCGAGGCTATTGAAATTAAAAAAAATCCTAATTTCAATAGACAAGATGGATGGGTGCTGCCATCTGCTTGGGATCCTATCCTATAATTTATAATATTAAATGCAAACCCAAGCATACCACTGCAAGATTTCAAGATACTGTAAGCTCATTCTGCGTTGATCGGACCAAAACTTAATATTCAAAAACTGAAGGTAGCCGGGTTAACTATCGGGACGTCAAACACCTCAGCCCCCCGTGACCATGGGTGATGTAAAGCACCCGAAACATCGGGAATTAAAAAGTTAAATTAAACGTGATAAAATCCGAAAAAAAAATAGTTTAATTTAATTTGTAGTCTTCGCGTAAATATAAGAAATCATTAATTTTATATTTACATACATATACATAAACACCCACGCCTGTCACCCAGAGGGGTAGGCAGAGACTACGGACTTCCATTTGGCGCGATCCTGACACACCTCTCTCGCTTCCTTTACATCCATATATCTACGCATACACGCTCGTCGGTTAAAGGTACTCCTAATCTGGCCCATTTTTAATGTATCGCCGATTTGGTCGATAAAACTTCGTCTAGGGAGCCCCTTTCCGACCCTGCCGTTCACTTCTGCAACATAAATTTGCTTTGTCACTCTTTCCTCGTTCATTCTTTCTACATGACCAAACCACCGAAGCATTCCTTTCTTAATCCTTGTCACAACGTCATCTTGCAAACCTCACTTTTCTCTTATCACACTATTTCTCACCCTGTCATTCAGATTCAGCCCTAGCGTACTCCTTAAGGACCGCATTTCTACAGCATTTATTCTACTCTCATGCTTCTTCTGCCAGACCCAACTTTCACTACTATACATTAAATTAGGGACTAACACAGCATTATGAATCGCCATACGTGCCTTATTTGACACATTCTGACTCCTCATAATAGCGTGTAGAGCCCCATTCACTCTATTTCCTGCGTTCACTCGTCGTTCTATATCCTTATCATATCTACCATCCTTGCTAAATAAACATCCCAAATATACAAACTCATTCACTTGCTCAATCAACTCACCTTCTATTCTTATTTCACATAAAGTTTTACTGTCTTCTCTTTCAAAAACCATAAATTTCGTCTTACTTGCGTTCACTTTCATACCCCTTTCTTTCAATGATCAATTCAATAAAGTAACCATCATTTGCAACTCGGCCGCCGACGATGCAAATATGACTTGATCATCGGCGTACAGAAGGCATTTTGAAGACGGTTGACTTACCTATTCTTAACCCACATTCTTCAACTTTCAAAGTTTGCAAACAACTGTCCATAAATAGGTTAAACAGCCACGGAGAAGCCACACATCCCTGTCTGACACCTTTATGAATGCCAAACCAGTCCGAGTAGACCCCGTTGATCCTGACACAAGCACTAGAGTCCCTGTAAAGAGACCTCAATGCCCGTATCAAGCCAGCGCTCAACCCAAATGAGTTCAGTGTTTGCCATAACACATTCCTGTCCACTCTATCATAAACCTTTTCCAAGTCCATGAACACACAAAAAACTTTCTGGTTTTTGGCCAAAAACTACTCCGCTATCATGCGCATGGAAAAGACTTGGTCCGTACACCCCATCCCCTTTCTAAATCCAGCTTGCACATACCAAATTTTTCCATCAGTTTCTTCTATAACTCTTTCAATTAACACCTTAGCATACAGTTTACCCACAATGCTAAGCAAGCTGATACCACGGTAGTTTTTACAGTCCTGCTGCGAGCCCTTTCCCTTATATATTGGGATTATAAATAGAATTTTAAATTTACTGAAAAAATATATTTTTTTTTAATTTTTACGTGGTAAAGCCACGCTGCAGCTATACGAGTATTATGGTAGTAGCACGAATGGGTCGATTAAGGTAGAACCACGCTCTCACAGAATACCAACGTAAATACTAGTATTATCTACACAACGCAGCTTAATACTGCTATGTTTTGTGATGAGTGTAGAAAACCGGAGACCCTTTTTTCTGAAAACATCGTTAGATATAGGCATTACATCTCAGTTCTCAGGGGTGACACCACGTCTGCATTTTGATTCTTAATTGAGGTAAAATGTAGATATCTATGGACTACATAATCCATTTACCATCTGTTAGACTGTGCTTTATTGGCACCCAAATTCTATAAAAAAAAGAATAGGCTCTTTTCTTGAAGGTCCTTAATCGGGTGGAAAAATAGCTGATGGTAGTCGGGCATAAGTGTAGTGTAGTGTTTGGTAATTAACAATAAACGCACGAACGTCTGAAACAACAGATATTTATTTACTGATCACTGCGTAAGCTGAATTGAGCGTATGGCATAACGTGCCCATGTAGATTTTGTTGCATACAAATACTTTCAGACAGATTATGTTAGAATTTAATAGAATACCAAAACATTTATTATTATAGAATATAAATATACCTACAGCTATACTTAGGGAAACTAAGTAGCATCTATATAAAAACGAAAATATCCATCAATTAAGTCATAATATTTTTTAGTTAAAATTAAGTCGAGATAAAAGAGAAAACAGACAAAATAATCCGATTGAATGAGTGACGTGATGCTGAAAAGGGCATTGACTCAACATATTGGGGTTGGACTCGCCCGCGAGGATAGTGTCAAAATTATTAAATAATGGAAATGTAAATGGATGGAAAGTTTAGATATGCAGTATATGTAAGTGTATACAATTAATAATATAATAAGTATGTATAATAAAAGAGATATAATAAAGGTTAAATATCTTTATTATATCTCTTTTATTATGCTATGCTCTGAATATGTAATTTTTTATCCTGCCTAAAAGTTAAACCGAAAAAAGTATTCTTTAACTTTTAGTTTCACATAGGTACGTTAAGTATATACACAGTGGAATCACAATAACTCGAAATTCAAGAGAAATGCTACAAATTTCGAGTTAACCATATACTTCACAAGAAAAAATATTTTAGAAATGTTTAAATAATAGTCTTAAATATGTACTTGGGTGGTTATTGAAGGGATAAAAAAATAATATAAGTAATTCAACATTTACTAATCTTTTATTATAGGATAAGGGTGACAAACGAGCACACAGTCCACCTGATGGTAAGTGGTTGCTGCGGCCCATAGACATCTATATCTATCCTCTATTACAAATCAAAATGTAGATGCGTTGTCACCCGTGAGGACTAAGATGGAATGCCTCATTTCCAGTAAAAAGGGCCTCCGGCCACCTGCACTCACCAAGCGAAACGCAGAGGTAAACCTCTACTTCACGCTGGTTTTCTGGGAGGTCGTGGTACCACCCCGGTTCGAGCCAGCCCCTCCGTGCGACAGCAAAAGCTGCCGCGTGGCTCTACCACTGTTAAACACACTTTTTACTATTACTATTTTTCACTTTTTACTATTACGCGGATTTACTAATCGTATAATATTAGATTATTTTGGGGGACGAGGCTGTGGTTAGTGCTAAACGAGCAGCACCAATTCCAGTGGTAGGTTTCTGTTTTTCCAGAAGCCAGATGGAGAATAGGTCTGAACAGTAGTGTTGTGTGTATGAACTGAGTGCAAAGCGTCAGTTGTTGCTGTGTTGAGTGCTTGTTCATGGAGGGTAGTGGGATCCGAAGCACGAAGCACGGTGGTCCACTGGATGACCGCTTGTATTTGGGGGCCCAATTAGTGAATTAACTACTCATGAAAGGCTGCCCCGCCAACTAGCGAAAAATCCCAGGGTGGCTCCATTGTGCCGGTAGTCGGCGACCGGTCGAGAGGACCTGATGGCGATATCTAGGGGGTTCAGGCATTCAAATTCAAATTCAAATTCTTCCGACCATGCTGGAAGAGAAGCGTGGAATTTTGCCTTAACGCTAGGTCTTTCTCAGCTAGTAAAGAAAGCGACTAGGGTACCCGATGCAGACGGGCATACAGCCAATTGCTTGGACCTTCTGCTGACTACCGAACCAGCAGGTATGAAGTACAGTTTACCTCTCCTTTAGGTACATCTGACCACTGTCTGGTGAAATTTGTATCGTCATATTCTCCACCTGATTACGTTTTCCAAGGTGTTCGACAAATATGGCGGTATAAGTCAGCTGATTGGGATGAGATGTGACACTGTTTTGCATTCTATCCTTGGTAGGAGATCTCTTTCTCTTCTGCGGATCCGTCGAGTTGCGCAGATGCGATAAGCGATGTGTTGCGTCAAGTTATGGAGTATTTTATCCCCTTTTCTGACGCTCCCATCGGTTGCAAAGCTTTCACATAGTTTAACGCTGAATTCGCTCAGGCTGAAAAGCGCAAGCATTTAGCGTACCTATCCTGAGTTGACGCTCGAAACCGCAAAGCTCCGGATATCAGCTCCAAGAAGATAACTTTCAGTCAGGCCGCCAAGTACAAAAAAAGCATTACGGAAAGCCAACATCGATCGCATTAAACATGTTGGCGCAAAACTCTCTGCCAAGCCATTCGGCATCTAGAGCTTTATGGTTTCTTCACAAAGCGGTCGTGATAAACTTCTGTCAGCCTACACTGTCTCCCCTGGTAAAATCGGATGGCACACTGGCTCTGGCTAAAGAGAAAGCGGACTCGCTCGCGTCTCTCTTTGCGTAAAACTCGCGTCTGAATAGTAGCAACAATACTCCACCTAAATAACCTCACTGCGGGATCTCTATCTCGGCGGTTCGTATATAAATATATATATTTATATACGATTCGTTCGTTCGTATATAAATATAAATAAGGGGGTTCTTAAAACCTTGCGGTGTCTAGATGTGAATAAAGCCAGTGGACCAGATGGTATACCAGATATAGTTCTAAAAGCTTGTGCACTTGAGTTGTCTTCTGTACTGACACGCTTGTTCCGGCCCTCATTTAGGATTGGAATAGTGCCAAAATTCTGGAAGCTGGAGAATGTGCAGCCTGTTAAAAAATAAGCATCCATGCCTATCCCGCCAATTATCGACCAATCTCAATTACCTCCATTTTTTATAGGATAGGGTGATAAATGAGCACATAGCCCATCTGATGGTAAGTGGTTGCTGTGACCCATTGACGTCTACATCTATTTTCAATAAAGAATTAAACTGCAGATGCGTTGTCACCCATGAGGAGTAAGATGGAATGCCTCTTTTCCAGTAAAAAGGGTCTCCGGTTCTTAACACTCACCATACGAAACACAGCAGTGTTAAGCTGCTATTTTACGCTGGTATTCTGTGAGAGCGTGTTCCTTCCCTGCCAACCCATTCGTGCTACAAGTATACTACTAATATAGCTGTAGCGTGGCTCTACCACGTATAAAAATTCGATATACGCTTCATACTCTGCAAGATTATGAAGCGTATATTGAACGCCCGCTTAATGGCATACATAGATCAGAATGACCTCCTTAGGACCCGTACTGTAGGTCAGTACGGGTTTCGCCGAAATCAGCCAGCTGGGGACCTTCTAGTGTATGCCTTAGTTATGCTTCTACACGTATGGGGTGAGGCACTCGAGAATAGTGGGGAAGCACTTGCTGTTTCCCTTGATGCCTGGAAGGCTTTTGAAAGAGTTGAAAGAGAGCATGCTAGTCTTTTGGGTAAGCTTCCAACGTACGGGTTATCCCCTAGTCTGACTTACTAGGTAAAGGACTTTCTGAATGAACGGTTTCTCCGGATCGTCATCGATGGCTACTCATCCGATCCTGTGGCAACTAATACCGCTGTTCCTCAGGGTTTCGTTCTCTCCGCAACTCTCTTCCTGCTGCATATTAATGATCTGTTTATGCCCGGTATCTATGGGTATGCAGACAATAGCACAGTTGTGAAAAGATACCAACCAAGTCCTCGCGCCAGTCGGGATCAAATCCAGCCCAAAAGAGAAGCTATGGTAGAGCGTGTGAATCTCAAACTACAGGTAGTCTTTGAATGGGGCGATGCCAATCTTGTGAAATTCAACATCTCCAAAACACAAGCGTGTCTTTTCACTACAAAAATGAACCAGCTCACCTTGGCTCCTTCTTTCCGAAATGTATCACTCTAATACTAAGACGGCTTTCAGTTGTTGGGGGTTGAGATATCCTCAAATATGAACTTCGGGCGATTCAATGACTCCAAGGTCAAGGCAGCTGCAAGGAAGCTAGGAGTCCTTGCAAAGTATGCGGCGATATTTCACGCCGGTGTAGCTGCTTACTTTATATAAACCGCAAGTCAGTCGTGCATGGAGTATTACTGCCATATATGGGATGGAGTTGCATAATGCCACCTAGCAGCTTTGGACTAAATGGAAAAGCGTGCTAAAAGGCTTTTTGGTGACCCGCATTTGGTTAAAACCAATCTTACTAGCCTCAAACACAGGCGCAAAGTAGCCTTTCGGTTTTCTAGAGGATGCTTTTCGGAGAGTGTGCGCATGAATTGCATAATTTAATTCCTCCTTCTCCCTTCCACCATCTTACAACCAGACGTTCGACCAGTCTCCACCACATCGTTGTTGACTTACCAAGCGTTTGAAGCAAACGCTTTGCTGTGTCGTTCACCATGCGTACAGTAAAGGAGTGGAATAAGTTGCCAGCATGTCTTTCCATCGGATTACAGTGTAGGTGTCCTCAAGGCAAGAGTGAATAGGCTTTTGTTAAGTTATAGCGATTCACCATCTTAGGCTTCATCCCCACTTACCATCAGGTAGGATGGTAGCTAAGGGCTGGCTTAAAATAATATAAAAAAAGATACATTGCCAGGCCCTTAATAATCAACGCTATAAAATCTACGCATCTTTGAGTAAAGTTAATAAATGAGTTTTGAATATAATTGTAACAAAAGAAAACCTAAAATGTCAACATTTTCAGTGAAATTACAAAAAAATAAAACATAACTTTTTTGTACTTCTACATACGTATAAAAATTAACATTAAAGAAACTGTCTTTGTGTCTTATAAATTTAAATTTTTGGTAAATTGAGATCAATCATAAAAATCAAGTCTTACAATTACAATATAATATAAATAAATGAAAAAAGTATTAATTTTAGTGTGGTATTCTATGAAACAATTACGTTCCGGTAATAAGTTCAACCTCAATTTACATTTTTGAAATAAACATTAGTTAGCCCTTTTGTGCAATACATACACCTTCCTCTGCTGGTTATTACAGATGGATAATGAGTAACTTAATCATACCGAACAGCATCTGGCGGTCTTTCAGCTGCTCGCTCTGTATTGTCTTGGTTGATTTCATGCCAGGCTTGCTAATATCGCTCATATCAGTTCATTCATACCTTCGTTGGCTTTCGGTTGGTGGTTTTCGTTTTTTGGTATCCACCCTGGATTTTCTATCACGCCGATATAGAAGCCAGGAATTGTTTATACAGATGTCGAGTATTTCAGAAAATATTGGTGAATACCAGCAATGGCTTCGGAATATAGAGCGACCAACATGTCGGCGAGATCAACACCGTGCATGTTAGTGTTATATTCTTGTATTAAATTGGGGCAAGTCGACTTTTCTACTTTCTTCTGTTAGATTATCAATATGTATTCATTTTATATATCAGGTTTCTAAACGATTAATTGTTTTTGTCATGTCATTTTCTTATCAACATTATGACTATTTCCTGTATTAAAGTAGATGAGACTCAGTTTTAATTTCTAACGGTTAAGAATTATAAAGATAAATTTATTACTTTTAAAATGTTTAATATTAAAACATTTTAAAAGTAATTATAGTCACATAATTAATCACATAATAAAAAAGTACTTATTTCAAATGTTATTGTATCTAGAGAGGAAGCGAGCAAGATGGCGGCATTAGACGCTTATTAAGTGACTAAGACTGATCTGTAAAAATTGAATAAATGAGTAAAAGACATCCAGATCTATTAATTTTACATTTCAGAAGTGGGATATCTAAATCTATCGCCCATAAAGGTTTGTTGTTGGTAAAATATTAGCTCCAGTACTCGGTAAGTGAAAGAAATACAATTCTGTACAATTGGTATAATGTTCTATTTGGTTGTAACGTAATGGATAAAGTTGTGTCGGGTGAATTTATAAAAAAAAATGTTTTTACGAAGCGGTTTGAAGTGTAATAGTATAATAATGACAAAATAGTTATTTATTTACACTAGAATCATTGTGTTTATTATTTTTTCCTCGTAGTGTTATAATTGATTGTAGTTGCTTTTCTTTGTTTTAATTAAAAAAAAACCTTTTTAATAGACACAAAAAAAAATCCATGCGTTAACTCATAAATCGGACTCAGTTTATTGCGCCGGCTCATTGCTTAACTTAAAATTGCGTCATGGCGCAACAAAACTTTTATGCAGTTGTCAAATCTCAATCAATGTAGTTAAGTTTCGGGAGCGGTGCTGAAGTTTTTATAAAAAAAAGAACTAAATATGTCTTGATGACATTTATTACTATTATATTACAACTATGTATTAAAATTATTTTATTGCAATACTGACTTCCTTAACTAAGTGATTACATGACTATGATGAGTTCTATACTGTCCGATGTACTGCATCTGCAGCACCTAAGTCAGGTGCTGCAGATGCAGGAGCTGCTGACGGGCCGGATTCCGTGTTGGGCAGCTGGCCCTCCGACGTCTGCGACGTTGTACCACCAAATCGTCTCTGGTCCGTCTCCAGCTGGCGTTGACTTCGGGTACGGATACCCTCAATGTCGTCCTTTGGTAAAATCGGCATGATTTGATCCCACTTCTGACACCAATTGTTACGAGCTTGGGGTTCGAGACAATTACAAACTGCCGAATAAATTAACAAAATTGACTATTTAATTACACAACACTAATTACAACTTAAAATCACACTAATAATAAAACACAGTTCGCCGATATTTCGCTTTGAAGTATTCTCTTGTATCGCCAATTCAATACTGCTTCGGTCGTGGTCTATAATGGCCTTATATAGGGCCTCAGATAGTTTCCAGAACTTTCTACTGTAGCGACATCTAGAATGTTCGAGTACTTATCGGTCCCGACATTTCTGGAAGGATCTCGACTCTCCTAGTTCTGCTACTCGACACTAGAGGGCGCTAGTGTAACTAGTGGTGCCATGTACAAGGCGCGCAACACTTTCTTTTACTCGACACTAGAGGGCGCTAGTGTGACTAGTGTTGCCATGTACAAGACATTAGTAGTGGCGCGTAACAGTATGATCTTTTTACCCACAAGTGCGGTAGAAAATATACCTAGGATGGGAATTTCATTTTATAGCAAATGGATGATGCAGTGCTTATTTTTGAACTTAATTTTGGTGTGGTAAATGTAAACAATATTTCTTAATTTTATAGGTAAAGTCACTATCTAACAAGAATTTATTAACACTCAAATGGTACACAAGATAGGCACTAGATGACAAATAATTTAATATTAATTTGAAAGCTATGGAATCTTTGATTGTTATCAGTGGGTTAGATAGAATGATTTTGTTTAATATGGTTATTCTTACTGTGTATTTGAACAATTAAAATGTATATTAACTATCTCTAAAGCACTACACTAATTTAAAGCTAATCACAGACTTGTATGAGTGTAGTTTAGCAAACTGATACCTCATAGAGAAGTTTGGTGACACTGTAAGCAACAGCAGAGTATGTTTTATTAATAGGTATTTTTCGTCAGTATTTAATGCTCAATATGTAACAAGTTGAAGGATTTTAGTGAATATGAACGTTGAGATTTTAACAGGATTTTATTTGACTAAAATTAACTGTATAATATAACATTTTTATTGCAATATGAAATCATTAATGAAACATAAATATGTATAATACAATTATATAATATAACATTTTTATTGTAATATGAAATCATTAATGAAACATAAATATGTATGTGTGTATGTGCCTATATTGGAAGGAATATGGATTGAAAATTTATCAGTTGTATAATAATGAAAGGTGTCAAATTTGTTTCTCAATTTCTTTATGTGTGCAAATTAGTTATGGAAAATATTTTTACAGATACTGTAAATAACTCAAAGAAGAAGTATTTGGTTTACGATTATACTATATATTATTTTTGTTATCATTGTAATTTTAACAATATAGTTAACAATGACAATTAACAATTTAACAATATTAAGACATTATTATACGTGTTATCTCTTTTATACACAATAGTAGTTATATATATAAAATGTCTGATCGTGGTTTAATACCCCCTTTACCATCTATAGGAGATGATCATATGGATCGTGCCAAGTCGTACCGTCCTAGCCGTAAGCGAAATCGTAGCGAGTCCGTTGGGCATTTTACTTCAGACTCAAATTCGTCATACAGAGAATACACGCGACCACCTACTAGGCAACAAAATCGCCACCGTTGTAGATGTCGGCAATGTCGTCAAACACCCACTCGTGGTAGACAGACTACTCGTAAACCTCGTATTGATTCTGCTTCACCTGTTCAAAATCTAACGAAACGGCAGCACCGCCGGCGTCTTCAACGTGATAGCACTCCGTGCCATACTTATTTTAAACGGTCGCAGCGCAAATCAAAACACTCAGATAAACACAAAAATATACGGCGTAGCATATCTAGTGATACATCCATCGAAAATACAGATTCTAGGCAAGCTTATGACAATAATCTACTTAAACAATTGGTAAGTGTACTACAAGGTAGTAATTCGTGAGTACATGTACCAACGCACGTGCAAGGTGCACAAAGTATTATCACGGAATTCGACCTTAGTTCTAAAGCACAAACCATGAAAGACTGGCTCATAAAGATAAACGAATCGGCGGAAATGTATGGTTGGTCCGAACAACAAACCATGTTCTATGCTTTACCAAAGTTAAAGGGATTAGAAAAGAAATGGTATGATGGACTTACGAGTGTAAAATTTAGTTGGGCAGAGTGGCAGGTAAAGTTATTGGAGACGTTTCCCTGCGACCAGAACTACGGAGATTTATTGTCCGAGATGTTAAGTCGTAAAAGTAGACGTAACGAAACTCTTGTTGAGTATTACTACAATAAGATTATGCTTATTAATAGGTGTCACCTAGTGGGGCGACAGGCAGTGGATTGCATAACTCACGAGATATTGGATTACAACGTGAGAATGAATGTACAAGGTGCACATTATGATAACCCGGAACAGGTCTTAAATTACTTTCGCTATATTACCGGTAATAAAACTGAACCACCACAGTTTCCTAGACAGTTTAACCCTGATATGCGTGACAAAAGAAATGAAAGCGTAAATAAATATCCAAACCAATCCATGCAAGAGGTAAAAAGTAGAAATAATCACGACTATTTTAATAACAAAAGGACCATGAGCCACATAACGTATTTCAATTGTGGCGAAGTAGGTCACACAGTTCTGAAGTGTACTAAAGAAATACTAAGGTGCAACAAATGCAAACGCCATGGCCATAAAGATATAAATTGCAATTCACAAAATTATCATAAACCAAACAACACAAACCGCAAAGAGATTAATAACATATCAAAGACGGTATTAAATATAGATGGAACAGTGATGGACAGTAATCAAAAATATTTTAAAGATGTTAAAATTAACGATTTAATAATAAAAGGATATATTGACTTTGGGAGCGAGTGTACTCTCTTGAGTGACAAAGTGTGTAAAGACTTGAATTTAAAAATTTCTTCAGACGAGTTGCCCATTTTACGGGGATTTGGTAATAGTGCCATATCTCCAATTGGTAAAGCACAAGTAAGAGTAAGAGTCGACTTTGTGGATATAGGATTAATAGCATATGTTGTGCCTGCGTCTTTGTTGCTAGCTGAGGTACTCATAGGGCAATCTCTCTCTGAACATCCTACTGTAAGAGTATTTAAGACGGATAAAGAATTGACGTTATACCAGATTACTGCTAACAAACTTGCTGGTATTAACAACTGTAGACGATTACATGATTAAAAATGATACAGTAATAGAAAATGTTAGCGTTTCCCAGTTTACAGGATTCGTGAGCATAGCATCAGAGATACAGCGATGCAATGATTCACAATATTTAATCTTACCCAGAATTTATGCTATTTATGATGGTATCGTCCGTGTAGTTGTTATAAGTTTATGTGATAAACCCTTTTCCCTTAAGAAAGGCAAAATCGTAGCAAGCGGCGTAGGAATATCAAAACAAATATTCGCCACCAATGAGGAAAACAGTTACGTGGTAAATGTGAGGTGTATAGCCACCGATGTTTCTTCAATTACCATCGATGATTTAAATACAGATCCGAATCTCGAACCTATGGCTAAGTCGAATCTCTTAGATCTGTTAAACTCGTACAGAGGGTGTTTCGCTTTTACCACCAGGGAATTAGGAAAGACTTCAATTGCTGAAATGCGAATAAAATTAAATGATGCTGCACCGGTTACCTATCGGCTTTACAGATTATCTCTTTCTGAAAGAGAAAAGGTTAACAGCATAATTAACGAACTTTTGACCAATGAAATTATAAGAGAATCTGATTCTGAATATGCAAGTACCATCATACTTGTTTAAAAAAAATGGTGACCTTCGACTTTGTGTCGATTACCGCGCATTAAATCGAAAAACCATCAAAGATAAATATCCGATGCCATTGATTGAAGACCAAATAGATAACCTGCAAGGCCAAAGGTATTTTACTACGTTGGATCTGACGCAGGGTTACCATCAGATCCCTATGTCAGATGATTCTAACCACCTTACTGTTTTTGTTACTCCAAATGGACACTTTGAATACAATCGAATGTCATTTGGACTAACAAATGCACCCGCAGTATTTCAAAGGATGATCTATAAGTTACTAAACAAACACAAAATCCCGGGTGTTATGGCACACATGGATGATATTGTTATCGGGGCAAAGACCATTACTGAAGGGATAGAAAAATTACATCAAGTTTTAAATATTTTGCGAGAAGCGAACTTAACGTTAAATTTAAAGAAATGCCATTTTTTCAAAACCACAATTGACTATTTGGGATTTGAATTGTCGGAAAATAGAATTCGCCCTGGTAGACGGAAAACAGAAGCTCTATTATCGTTTCCAACACTTCGAAACCCCCATGAAATTCAACAGTTTATTGGGTTAGCTAGTTTCTTCAGAAAATTCATCCGCAATTTTGCTACTATTGCTCGACCATTAACGTCGTTAACTAAAGCGAATACCCCATGGACTTGGGAGGAAGATCAAATTAAATCTTTCCTTAAAATTAAAGAAATACTTACAGACAGGCCTGTGTTAGCAATATATAACCCAACCTACTTGACCGAACTGCATACAGATGCAAGTCAACTCGGAATAGGCGGCATGTTGTTGCAAAAGGAGAACGAGAAATCACCCCTTCGGGCTATCGCATATTACAGCCGGCAGACTTCGGTAGAAGGACAATATTTTCATTCATACGAGTTAGAAACACTTGCGGTGGTGATGTCCTTAAATCGATTTCGTGTCTACTTGCTGGGTGTTCAATTCAAGATAGTTACCGACTGCAACGCTTTAAGGACAGCATTAACCAAGTGAGATCTTGTACCGAGAATTGCAAGGTGGTGGCGTCTTGTTCAAGATTACGATTTTTCGATCGAATATCGACCTGGTACCCAAATGCAACATGCGGACTCTTTGAGTCGTAATCCTTTGCCCGCCGATGATAGTGATTCCTTAGATATACACGTATTAAATGTTGTACAAGACGAACATTCCGTACTAGCAGCGCAGTTAAGTGACCCTAAACTAAAGCTTCATCATCATCATCATTACAGCCCTTCACAAGTCCACTGCTGAACATAGGCCTCCCCCAAAGAATGCCACAAAGCACGGTCCTGAGCCACCTGCATCCATCGACTTCCTGCATATCTTACCAGGTCGTCACTCCATCTCGTGGGGGGAGGCCCTACACTTCGCCTACCGGTACGAGGCTGCCACTCGAGAACCTTTCTTCCCCATCGGTTGTCGGTTCTTCGAGCTATATGGCTGGCATACTGCCACTTCAGCTTACTAATCCGTTGGGCTATGTCAGTTACTCTGGTTCTACTGCGGATATCCTCATTCCTAAGTTTATCACGCAGAGAAACTCCGAGCATAGCCCTCTCCATAGCTCGCTGAGCGACCTTGAGCTTCCTCATACGGCCAGCAGTGAAGGACCACGTCTCAGTTCCGTAAATCATCACTGGCAACACGCACTGGTTGTACAATTTCGTTTTAAGGTTTTGAGGTATGTCTGACGAGAAGATGTGTCGTAGCTTCCCGAACGCTGCCCAGCCGAGTTGAATCCGTCGATTGACCTCTCGGTCGAAGTTGGACTTACCTAGTCGGACTATTTGTCCCAGGTAAACATACTCATCAACAACTTCGAGCTTAGTGCTCCCAACAACTACCGGCATAGGTGTGACATGGACATTAAACATGATCTTTGTTTTGTCCATGTTCATCTTAAGACCTATCCGTTGGGAGACACTATTGAGGTCATTAAGCATAGTGCTTAGGTCCTCCAGCGATTCGGCCATAAAGACTATATCGTCGGCAAATCGAAGGTGAGTGATGTACTCGCCATTGATGTTAATACCGCATCCTTTCCAGTCCAGAAGCTTGAAAACGTCTTCCAATGCAGCGGTGAAGAGTTTCGGGGATATAACATCACCCTGTCTTACACCTCTCTGCAATTGGATGGGTTTCGTACTCTGGTTCTGTACTCGGATAGCCATCGTAGCCATACTGTACAAACACTTCAGCACTTCGATATACCGAGAGTCAACTTGGCACCGCTGAAGGGACTGCAGCACCGCCCAAATTTCGACGGAATCAAAGGCTTTCTCATAGTCCACATACGCCAGACATAGTGGCAAATTGTACTCTTCGGACTTCTGTACAATTTGCCGTAGGTTATGTATGTGGTCTATGGTGCTAAAGCCCTTTCGGAAACCGGCTTGTTCGGGAGGCTGGAAGTCGTCAAGTCTGCGCGCAAGACGATTCGTAATGACTCTCGAAAAAAGCATGTAGACGCGGCTCAGGCTCGGTCTGTAGTTCTTCAAGAGAGCGTTGTCACCTTTCTTGAAGAACAAGACCACCGCACTTCTGCTCCACGCCTCCGGTGTTATGCCACCATGGAGGACGGAATTAAAGAGCTTCTGAAGGACTTCAAGTACCGGTCTTCCACCCGCTTTCAGAAGCTCCGCTGTAATTCCATCCTCGCCTGGGGCCTTGCCGTTTTTAAGGTGCTGGAGAGCCATTCTAATCTTGCTCATACTGACGTCCGGGATATCTTCGGAATAGTGTCGGATAAGACTCGCTCTTGGATCGTTACTCACACTTGCGTGTGGCTCCAACGATGACGTGTACAGCTGCCCAAAGAACCTCTCAATCTCACTCAAAATCTCAGGTGCCCCGGAAACGATGCTGCCACATTCGGTCTTCAGCTTTGACAGTTGGCTCTTTCTGGCAGACAGATCTCTGGCAAAGACTTTGGAGCCTTGGTTCCGCTCGATCGCTTCTTCAATACGAGCTGTATTGAAGTTGCGTAAGTCCCGCCGCATGCATTTGGAGATCTGTCTGTTCAGTTGCCTGTATGCTGTCAAATCTGTTGAAGAATGTAGCCTCATCTCCCGTCTAACAGCCATGAGATTAAGAGTGTGATCGGAGAGTTTTTGTGTTCTTCTGCGGCGGGTCTTGCAGAACTTAGCTCCGACCGCATGGACAGTTTCCACGAGCTTGTCATTCATATCATCCACTTCATTGCAGTCTTCTAGGCACTGAAAACGGTTTCGTAACTCGAGCTGAAAGGTTTCGGGACTTTGGATTAGAGCACGAGGGGGACGGAGCGTTGACTTCATCAGACGAGACCTCTCCAACTTTACATTTAGGTTCAGTGTGCCTCTGACCATTCGGTGATCGCTGCCGGTTTTCACCCTCGTGATCACTGAGACATCACTGAACAGTTGTCGTCTGGTCGTCATAATGAAGTCAATCTCATTTTTTGTCGAACTGTCGGGGCTCGACCAGGTTCACTTCCTGTGGGGCCGCTTCTTGAATAAAGAGTTCATCATAAAGAGTCCCTCTTTCTCCATGAAGTCGGCCAGCTGCTGGCCCCTTGGGTTCCGTTGCCCTATTCCAAATTTCCCTACTTTCAGCTCACCGTTCTCTCTTGTGTCTAGTTTTGCATTGAAGTCTCCCATTAACACCGTATATTGGGTTTTGGAGGAATGCATGGCTCTAGAGATATCTGTTGGGAACCGGTTGCATGTACGCGCGGGTGGAGACGCGCGGGAGGACAAGACGTCGACGTCTCCTCGAGCGGCAGCGACGGGGGGATTCGGAGAGACGACACTCCACCGCGGTCGGACGACAACACTAATTTTAATATATAATAATAATTTTATTAAGTAGACCGGGTTATTGTAAAGTACGGATGATTATATCAGCCCTATAAGAATATACAGTCCACTTTCATTTCACCACGTCACCAGGACCCTAACATTGGTCCTTTAGGATTCTCACCGTCTTACATAATACGGTCTTCGCCACGTCTCCGAGCTCTTAAGTGTGGTCTTCAGCTGCGAAATTATACTTCTGCACGAGCCTTCGTGAACCATCACATCCTGCGGAAGATCCTTCAAAGCAACTCGCACGCTCGTGAGCCGGGAACCATATTGAATTCGACCGTGCCACGGACTTTGGACCCATCGAAAGTTCGAGTCATCGTCTCAACACAGGAAATCATCAACATAATCGACGATTACCACCTTGGTGAAAGGTTTAGTCATTGGTGAGTCCGTTCCAATTATTCCTGTGACCTTTTCCATCTTTTTCATATATTTAAATTTAAAAAGCCTTTATTTTTAGTGAGTGCTTTTGGTCATATATGCTTAAACACTATCTAATTTCTTCCATAATAACACGTACTTACTTCTAAAATCAAATTATTGCATAAGCCCAGCAACAGCATTGCGCTCGAATAACGGGATCTTGTTTACGCAAATCGCTCGCTTCTTATCTATATCTACCTGAGCCGGCCGGCCGGGTCGCCACTTGCCCATCTGTTCCTTTGTTCGCACACCAAGGTCAAGTTCACGCTGCATTTTATAACTACTTTGCGTTATAACTTTGTTTCTCTTAAATATTTCATTACCGCTTTGTCATGGCCGAGGAAAAAATACAAAAATTAATTAAATTACGTAGTTCTATTAAATCTAAGGTTACTATATTTAATAAATACGTAAAAGTATTGCAATCAGGCGGCCCCCCTAGCGATTTACAACTGCTAGATTTAGAAGGTCGCTTTAAAAAATTCGATGCCTTATACGCGCAATATGACGAATTACAGAGCCAGATCGAGGTGCTTTCAGACGACAGTGATGCTCAAGAGCTAGAGCGTGAGGAGTTCGAGGGCCAGTACCACTCGCTGGCGGCGGCGGCGCGCAGCGTGCTCGGCGCGCGGCCCGCGCGGCAATGCGAGCAGCCGCTGAATCGTTCCTTATCGAGCTACGAGGATGCAAGCTTACAGCAAACAGGTGCCTTTAAATCCAATTGCGTCAGATTGCCCAAAATTGATTTACCAGTCTTCAACGGTCACTATCAACACTGGCTTGAGTTTAGGGACACTTTCATATCTTTAATACATTCGAGACAAGATATTGATAACATTAATAAACTGCATTACCTTCGCGCGTCTCTTAGAAGTAGCGCTTTGCTTGTTATCGATAACTTAGATTTCAAAGCCGAAAACTATAATTCTGCGTGGAATTTATTGTGTAGCAGGTACGACAACAAACGCTTACTGGTTAATAACCACGTAAGGGAACTATTTAATGTGGAGCATATGCGCAATGAATCCTGCAAGGGTATTCGACGCCTTATTGACGTTACGAATAAAAATCTTCGCGCCTTGACCACCCTAGACCAGCCGACACAGCATTGGGATACACTAATAATTCACATGATGGCTGAAAAACTTGATAGTGTCACTCATAGAGAATGGGAAGAATATAGAAATACTCTTAATAATCCTCCTTCGTTAGAAACATTTACGACTTTTCTCAGCAATAGGGCAGACCTTTTGGAGACCTTGCAAGAAAGTAAAAATAAACCACAAAAATATGAAACTTACAAAACTAATACAAATTTACTTATAGCTACAAACACTCAAAGGGAAAAACAAAACTTCAATAAAAAAAACAACTTATTTAATAAAAAAATATTTACATGCCCATTGTGTAATCAAAATCACTTTCTATTCACCTGTGAAACATTCAGAGCCCTTCCTATTGAAATTCGTATACAAAAGGCTAAAGAGTCAAACGTCTGTCTTAATTGTTTACGACCTGGGCACTTAGAAAATAATTGCAATTTATCTTCATGTAAATATTGCAAGAAAAGGCATAATACGCTATTGCACTTGCATGAGCCACAGCAGATCCCTGAGCCTGCTATGCCATCAACCAGCAGCATTAACCACTTCGCAAATTCAAGCGAGTCAAAGCAGGTAGCTACTCCTCCGCTTGTTTTGCTTTCCACAGCGCTGGTAAAGGTGCCGGACGGCACCGGCGCCGCGCACTCCGCCCGCATGCTGCTCGACAATGGCAGCACGGCTAACTTCGTTACGAAATCGCTCTGCGGTAAGCTGGGTTTGTCGCGACGTAGCGCGAGCTCCACGGTGACAGGTATAAACAGTAATTCATCTCATATTACACAGTCTTGCAGCCTTAACATTAAGTCGCTTCATAATGACTATAGCCTTACTGTAGACTGCCTTATTTTGCCTGAGATCACTAAAGCTTTACCTTCTTCTTTCATAGACATACAAAATATTCCTCTTCCGATGGGAATAAGTTTAGCCGACCCTTCCTTTAACATACCGTCGGTTATAGACATCTTAGTGGGTGCCGAAGTATTTTGGTCCGTCTTATGTAATAATTCCATTGACTTGGGCAAAAATCAGCCTAAGTTGTATGAGACAAAACTGGGTTGGCTGGTGTCCGGGCATGTCGCCCGTCTTAAGGCACCGTCTTCGTCTCCCGTTTGTCACTTTATAAGCGAGGATTCCAATCCAGACTTAACTCGTTTTTGGGAGTTAGACACTGTGGCAGCAAAACACTCTTTGTCTCCTGAGGAGCGTGCCTGCGAGCAGAGCTTTTTAACAAACACCGTACGCAGCGAGAACGGTAGCTTTGTCGTCTCCATGCCGCTAAAGGACGATCCGTCAGTCTTAGGAGAATCCTTTCAAATGGCCAAGTGCCGTTTCTTATCTTTAGAGCGCAAATTTCTTCGGGAGCCTGTTTTTAAGGATATGTACATGGAGTTCATGCACGAATATGAACGCCTAGGTCACATGACTGAAAACAAAGAGTCTTCATTTGGCGATTTACAACAGGTCAATTATTTTTTACCTCACCACGGAGTCATCCGTGAGTCCAGCCTTACCACCAAGCTTCGCACAGTCTTCGATGCTTCCGCCGTATCTAGTTCTGGATTGTCGCTTAACGACATTCAAATGGTAGGGCCGACTGTACAAGAAGACCTTTATTCTATTTTATTACGCTTTCGCCAGCATAAATACGTCATTACTGGAGATATAGAGAAAATGTACAGAGCGATTGAGCTTAATCCCGCCCAACGCTCACTTCAACAAATCATATTTAGGTATGACTCATCACACCCGTTAAAAACATACACCTTAAACACGGTGACTTATGGTACGGCGTCTGCCCCATACTTAGCCACGAAGTGTTTGGTGAGCTTAGCATCCAGTGCTCTCGATAGCGACGTAAAGCAGTCGATTCAACGCGATTTTTACGTTGATGATTATTTAGGCGGGTCGTCGACTATCGACGACACTATCAAGCTGTGCAAAGGAGTTATTAATACACTTAAAACTGCAAATTTCAATTTACGCAAATTTCAATCAAACAACAAATTAATTTTACATCACGTTTCATCTTCATTACAATCAGATAATGTCTTAGACATAGCAAACAGCGATAGTAATGTTTCTTCTAAAACTTTAGGTCTAAATTGGATTTGCGATTTAGACATTTTGTCATTTTCAATCAATATCGAACTTCGTGACAAAGTGACAAAACGTCACATACTTTCCGTTATAAGTCAGATCTTCGACCCATTGGGTCTCGTGGGCCCCTGTGTCATCGAAGCAAAGCTCATCATGCAGAGGCTATGGATCGAACGATGCTCATGGGACGATGAGGTTTCAACGGAAATAAAACGTTCATGGTTTTCGTTCGCCGACACCTTACCACTTCTTAACCACTTAAAGGTTCCTCGGTGGGTACTTCAAGACCATTCAATATTCCATGAAATTCATGTGTTTTCGGACTCTTCTGAGCGAGCATATGGGGCTTGCGTCTACATTCGCTCTATAGACGCATCAGGCTCTATCAAAGTACAACTTTTGACTTCTAAGAGCAAGGTAGCGCCAATAAAGCCAACAACTATTCCGCGCCTGGAACTTTGCGGATCGTTAGTGGCTGCAAGACTGTGTAACAAAGTATTAACCTCTTTAACACTACATATCAGCAAGTGTAGATTCTGGTGTGACTCAACTATTGTTTTAGGGTGGTTAAAAACACCACCTACTAACCTTAAAAGTTTCGTAAGAAATCGTGTACATGAAATTCAGGAATGCACAGAGGGTCACACGTGGAGCTACGTACCGTCGAAGGACAATCCGGCGGATCTTGTTTCCCGTGGGCTGAAGGCTGACCTCATCAGCGGTTCAGAATTGTGGTGGTCAGGGCCACCTTTCTTAACAGACATTGAAACTAATTGGCCACAAATGCCCAACGTCGGCGTGAAACAGAATCTACCAGAGTTGATCACCTGTTCCTTCGCGCTTAACAATTCTAATGCAGACTTAATATCTAACTTAATCAAAAACAAATCTAATTTAACAAACTTACAAAACACTATAGCATATTTACAAAGATTTATTTACAACTGTAAGAACCCGAAAATGCAAATGAAAGAACATTTATCAGTTCAAGAGCTTCAAAATTCCTTAAATTTTATTATTCTTAAATCTCAATCTGAGATGTTTCCTGACGAATATACTTTTCTTAAAGCCGGAAAGGCGCTTCCTAACAAAAATCGACTTATAGCTTTAAGCCCATTTCTCGATGCTAATAACATAATAAGGGTTGGTGGAAGACTCGATAACTCCCCTTACAATTACGACACAAAGCACCCAATTTTGTTATGCAGCAAACATCATTTCACTAAGCTTATGTTTGAACATTTTCATCTAAAATATTTACATGCACCGCCACAACTTCTGTTAGGAAATATTAAGCAAACTTATTGGCCCTTAGGTGGCAAAAACCTAGCTAAAGCTACAGTTAACAAATGTATGCGATGCTTCCGGTACAGGGCGGAAACTGCTCAGCCCATCATGGGCCAGCTCCCCGCCTCGCGTACCGAACTAGAGTTTCCCTTTCTTCATTGCAACGTCGACTACGCCGGGCCAGTGTTGATAGCAGACCGTAAGGGCAGAGGTTGTAAACTTATTAAATCTTTTTTGGCAATCTTTATTTGCAGTTCGGTAAAGGCCTGTCATATTGAGCTCGTTACGGCACTATCCAGCGAAGCATATATAGCCGCTTTAAATCGCTTTGTGTCCCGTCGCGGAAAGCCCAAGAGCATCACGTCAGATAACGGTTCGAATTTTATCGGTGCAAGCAACGAGCTGGCTCAATTTTTTCTTCAATCGGAACTTGAGGGTCAAATGGCTCAAGAAGGCATCGAATTTAAATTTGTTCCCGCTTATACCCCTCACTTTAATGGCTTAGCTGAAGCAGCAGTACGCTCTACAAAACACCATCTTAAGCGTTTATTACAAACCACTCATTTAACTTATGAGGAAATGGCTACATGCCTCGCTCAAATAGAGGCTGTTTTGAATTCTCGGCCCCTCACCCCTATTTCCACTGATCCCTCAGATTTCTCCGCATTGACTCCTGCCCACTTTTTGATTGGACGCTCACTAATCGCTATCCCTCAACCACAAATAGGTGATGTGAATATAATCCGCCTTGATCGATTCAAGAGAATCGAGCTTATAAAGCAGCACTTTTGGAGCCGATTTTCACTAGAGTATGTCACTCTACTCCAGCAAAAGGTAAAATGGCGGTCATCGACCAAGGAGCTGAAATTGGGATCTCTTGTTCTTGTCAAGGAAAGAGCTCTTCCACCATTGATGTGGTCCTTAGGACGAGTCATGCAGCTCTATCCTGGCAGCGACGGCGTTTCCAGAGTCGCCGAGTTGAAGACAAGGAGAGGCACAATTCGAAGGGCCTTTAATAACATCTGTCCCCTTCCAGATTTTTGAAGTTCTCTGCACACTTCAACCCGGGGAGCATGTTGGGAACCGGTTGCATGTACGCGCGGGTGGAGACGCGCGGGAGGACAAGACGTCGACGTCTCCTCGAGCGGCAGCGACGGGGGGATTCGGAGAGACGACACTCCACCGCGGTCGGACGACAACACTAATTTTAATATATAATAATAATTTTATTAAGTAGACCGGGTTATTGTAAAGTACGGATGATTATATCAGCCCTATAAGAATATACAGTCCACTTTCATTTCACCACGTCACCAGGACCCTAACAATATCCTCATACATTTCCTCCACCTCCTCATCGGGGTGTGCCGAGGTTGGTGCGTAAACCTGTATGACCTTCAGCGAATACCTTTTGGTGATCCTGAGTATAAGGTACGCAACCCTCGTCGACACACTCCCGATCTTTACAACGTTGTTAACGAGAGACTTGTGGACGATAAATCCGACACCTCCTTGGGACAGATGTTCGCCCTCCCGGTGATAGAGCAAGTTGCCGGATTAGAGGATTACCGTGTCCTCCCCCTCTCTTCGGACTTCGGATAATCCTATAATATGCCAGCGCAACTTGTCTATCTCTTCTTCCAGCTCCACGATCTTCTCGTCGGTCCACAGGGTGCGTGCGTTGTATGTTGCCAGGTCGAGTTGTCGTAGGTGGCAACCGAACCTCCGCCGGAGATTCTTAGCACCCCCTGCCCCGCCGTTACCATGGTCGCCACCGTAGCCAGGAATAGCGGGACCGCCGGGGACTGGGGGCCGTATCTTTGTTACTCTCGTCATTGGGGGGTATTTGCCATAGTTGCCACGCTTGGCGAGCGGGTTGGCAACCGCAGTTATTTTTAATATAATATTGGCTATTATCAGGAAGATGCTGCTGCCCATCTCCCACCTGTTTCCCTTTGTCGCCTTTTACGACACCCACGGGAGGATATGGGGTAGTGGATATTCTTGACCGCCACTACACGGCACAAACTAAAGCTTATAAAAGGAATACTCGATCGGAATTGCACTGAAGCTAAAGATATTAGGCATAACTACACATTGAAAGATGGTAAGATATACAGAAAAGTTGGCGGTGTCTTGAGATGGGCAGTACCACGAGACGCTCGCTGGAAAATCTGTCAGTTCTGTCATGATGACAGTGGACACTTTTCCTATGAGAAGACTTTGGAAAAGATGCGCACAGATTACTGGTTCTCTGGTTTGGCTCGATTTGTAAAGAAATATGTGCGCGCATGCATACCTTGTGCCTACGCTAAAGAACCATCTGGAAAGAAACAGGGTCTTCTGTATCCAATTTCGAAACCTAGTACACCATTTGAGTGTTTACATATAGATCATGTTGGGCCGTTTGTACGCAGTAAGACTGGAAATACTTACGTACTAGGAATCATCGACGGATTTTCTAAATTAATTGTGCTACGTGCTGTTAGAAACACAAAGAGCAAGACTTCGATACAAGCACTGCGTGAATTTATCGGATTGTTTGGTTGTCCTAAGGTAATAATTTCAGATCGCGGAACTAGCTTCACCTCTGATGAATTCAAGAAGTTAACGGGAAAATATAAAATTAAACACGTGAAGAACGCTGTCGCCACTCCACGTGCCAACGGGCAAATTGAAAGATATAATCGGACAATTTTGGGCTCTCAGCCCTAAACATCAAGTGCAGTGGAGCTTAAATAACACTATAAACAAAGCCATTGGAAAGACACCAGCGCAAGTCGTTTTTGGTAAAGACACGGTTAATAGTGCCGAAACTCATTTACACGAAATCTCTGAAAATTTAACACTAGACGAAAATATCGATGGACTCGTAAGCAAGTTTCCTCACACATTTAGAAGCAGCAGGAAACAATGAAGGCCAGATTTGAGAAAAAGAGGTGTACAGCTAATACATATAAGTTGGGAGATCTGGTTATGGTTGCCAAAAATGTACGTAATGTTGACAACAGCAACAAACTCGTTCCACCTTTTAGTGGCCCTTAAAAAATAACAACGGTGCTAGGGAACGATCGGTATGAGGTTTGCAGTGTTGAGGGCTTCTTTTCATCTCGTAAATATAGAAACATTTATTCGGCCGATAAAATAAAACCTTGGATACGACTTGGCTCAATCCCCGATTCTGATTCAGAAAATCAAGGCTCTTATTCTGACAGTGACCAGTAGTTTGTAATAAGGTTTAATTATTCTAATTCATTTTGCTATGTAAAAATAGTTAATGTTATTAATGATAAATCACTTTGTTTTTATGTTGTACTTGTACGTAAACCGACACTAAGTCCGCCGGAATCTAGTATCGTACTCCGACGCTGTGATGGATCAACGCAGACATAATATCATAAAGTTGGCAACTGGGTAGAGATCGATGCATCCTGTGCGTGCACGCGGTATCCCTTCAAAACAGGGTTGAGGCCAATATACCCTGTGTGTGTACGCGGTAGCCCACCAATTTAAAGTAGATAGACAGAGGCCGATACACCCAGTGTGTGTACGCGGTATTTCATTAATTACAGAAGGAGAGACCGATGTACCCCGTGAGTACACGCGGAAAACCCATCAAATAACAAAATGTGTGAACAGAGACCGATGCATCCTGTGTATGCACGCGGTTAGCATCTACAAATGATTCCAAAGCTAAGCATAAATCAGAGCATAATAATAAATGAGTGTGCAACTCCGTAGTAATACTTCATTTCGTGAACTAATGCTGGGAAATTCTGTGGTTACAAATTGTAACATAAGTACTATGTGAAGGATGTTCCGTCAGAGTGCTGTGATAGTGCCAAATTATAAATAATTCGTAATTCGTATGTCTGTGTGTCAATAATACGAGTATGTATTACAATTATAATGGATACTACTGTTAAGTTTAGTGATAATAATTATATCTTAGAATACAAGTAGAATCGAATGAGGGCATTCAATTAATAAGTAAGGATGGCCGAATTGACAAACTTTATTTTGTTAACAACATGTATATTAGTACATATTTTCTTTCTTAGCTTAAATGAAAATCCATATTAATTCACAATTGTATTTAAAAAAAATGTGTATTAAACATATTTTCTCTGATAGCTTAATTGTAAATTCATATCGTATTTAAGTTTATTGATAAAAAAAAATGTGTAAAAAAAACTCTCATATCATGATGTCAAACTGCCTGAGGACAGGCAGTAAAAATCAGAATGGCCGATTGTTAGATTATCAATATGTATTCACTTTTTTATATCAAGTTTCTAAACGATTAATTGTTTATGTCATGTCATTTTCTTATCAAAATTATGACTATTTCCTGTATGAAAGTAGATGAGACTCAGTTTTAATTTCTAACGGTTAAGAATTATAAAGATAAATTTATTACTTTTAAAATGTTTAATATTAAAACATTTTAAAAGTAATTATAGTCACATAATTAATCACATAATAAAAAAAGTACTTATTTCAAATGTTATTGTAACTAGAGAGGAAGCGAGCAAGATGGCGGCATTAGACGCTATTAAGTGACTAAGACTGATCTGTAAAAATTGAATAAATGAGTAAAAGACATCCAGATCTATTAATTTTACACTTCTTTCTTGTAATGAACCACCGTCTAGGTATGATACGCATTCATTAAAGTGATTGCAGTAGTAATTACTTGTAGCATTTGTTGTTGAACCATTTGACAACAGCAATCTTGTTTTTATGGATACGACTTGTGCATGAGATCTTCTACCCTTATTTTAGATTATTATTCGTGGGTAATTTTTTCTCCACTCCTCGGAGCCTGTTTGTTTTAATTGTAACTATTGCAAAAATACTAAGTTCATTACGTAAATATTTTAATAGCTCAACTGACGTGAAAAAGGTATCGAAACTCAGGATTTTGCAAGCAGGTTCTCGGATAGATTTTGCGAAAGCTAAAACTACTTTTGACCCTAGGCCCATACTATTTTCTTCATTCGTGAAAGAGTGAAATCTGAAGGTGTCATCGCATCTACAGACCAAGAAGTCGTAAACTATTCAAGAGACACCAGCATGAACAAATATTTTATAACCCCATTTTTTCGGTTTATTTTTTATATATTGTTTACTGCTGCCTGCTGTTGTTCCTTTATGAGAGCCCATCATTTTGTCTTTGCTGAAACGTGTCTCTTCTTCTACTTATAAATAATTCTCACTTATTATTTGAAGGGCTGGCCTCACTTTATAATACCTATAACCATCGTCTTTAAAATTATTATTAAAATGCAAATAACGCCTCAGTAATTGAATTTATTGAGGGTCATTATATCAGCTACTTTTTCGCATCGCGTAAGTTTAGCGCAATAATCTATATAAGCTGGCAATTTATTTACACCCATATACACAATAATTTCCAGAAAATTGTTGATATCGTTTTCTAATATTTATTGTATTGACCTTTAATTGTGCGCTATATAAATTTGTTTGTTGCACTATAAGCGAAATAATGTCATCAGAAAAGAACAACCTAAAGTATTCAATTGGACTTTTGTTTACACGTGGTTCAAACGCGATATTATCCACTTCTGCACAACCAGTAAACTTGAAGCGACCGCAATTAGGTTCTAACCTATTTGTTGGTATAACTCTGCGCTTTACTGTGACAAGTCTAGGCCTCTTTGAAAGAGTAGCTGTTGAAGGAGAAGATGCAAACAATGTTGGCGGCGTTAATTGATTACTCCGCTTGAAGTTACTAAATCTTGATGATAGCACTTGTGAGGGAGTAACCAGTAAAGATGGTGATAATGGTGACGATACTGGACACCAAGGAATAGTCTCAGTTGCAAATCGATTGGGTGATAAAAGTGATGACGTTGATGACTGTTGATGTAGTACCAAAGATGTTGAAGCAACCACTTGATTTACCTCAATATCGTCATCTGAGAGAAGATTTAGGCTTTCTATTGAAAATGGCGGTGATGAAAGTGGTGAACTGCTATCGGAGGGCATCGTGCGGGTGTAGTAGAGAGATAAATAGATAAAGCATTTATTTGTTTCTCTAATCACACACGTAAATTCAGTGACTAAACTAAGTACAAAGTAACATATTACGAAGAAAATAAATACTGTACTAGTAGTAGTAGTAGTAGTAGTACTGTGTAGTACTGAAATTCATCCTCAGATGATTCACTTTCGTCCAAACCCAATTTTTCTCCCGGCTGCGGAACGAGAGCTACGAGTTGCCGAGCTCTTCTCTTTTGTTAAATAATAAGTCGAGGAATTACCTGCGGAAGTAAACTAGAAAAAAAATCATCTTCACCACATTTTGGCCACAACGGCCAATCTACTCGTAGCCTAGTTATAGGCACAATCTGGAAATCAAACCGGAGTAGTATTTATACAAATCAGGCAATGCCAAATATTTGATAAGTAGCAAAAAATATATAGAATGTTCGCCATCTGGCAATGTATCATATTTGCTACACTCGAAAAACACGAAAGATAGCATGTACTTACTATTCATTTTGGTACAGAAATACAACGTTTATGACTATAATATATAAAAAGTCTAGTCTACTTTTAAAAAAAAATTGAACTGAATATAATAAATAATGCAATCGATCGGTCCGCTCTCTTGCGTTTTACAGCTCTATTTGGTGTAGCAAGCACTTAAATAGTATTTTCCGTAGAAATATAAATATATTTTCTAATATATTAAATAATAAAGTTTTAAAAATTCGTTAGATAAAGTCTCGGGATTTTCTAAAAGTTGCACGTATCAAATTGTACACAGAGCCGAGAATAGGGTAAATGAGTTTCGGACTTAAAAAGTAGTTTGAGATTTATATTCCAAACGTATAGTACGCAGATATATTACTTAAAATGTTAAATGAATGTATTCAATCATTGCAAGTGTACAAAGAACATACAGTAGAACAGAAGCTTTCGGTGAATTCCAAGTAAGACGTCATTATATTTTATTAACTTCGACTTACATAGTCTATTGTTTTAAATTCGAGTTACAGAGTATAAATATGTACTATCAATACCTTGGAGGGATATGATATTTTGTTCGAGTTCCAGAAAAGTTAAAATTATTAGAGATACCGCGTAGTTGGTTTAACAGTGGTAGGGCCACGCGGCAGCTTTTGCTGTCGCACGGATGGGCCAGCTCGAACCGGGGTGGTACCACGACCTCACAGAATACCAGCGTGAAGTAGAGGTTTACCTCTGCGTTTCGCTTGGTGAGTGCAGGTGGCCGGAGGCCCATTTTACTGGAAATGAGGCATTCCATCTTAGTCCTCACGGGTGACAACGCATCTACATTTTGAATTGTAATAGAGGATAGATGTAGATGTCTATGGGCCGCAGCAACCACTTCCCATCAGGTGGACTGTGTTCTCGTTTGTCACCCTTATCATATAAAAAAAAAAGTTGGGGGTTCAGCGGAAGGGAACGGCAATTTATTTATAAGCTTCGAATCATGTGTGTTTCCTGATCTAATGAAACATAGCTAAGTCATACCTTTATTTAAATTTTAATTCTAGTAGTATATGAGACCCCACCAATTATAGACCAATTTCTGTACTATCAAGATCAAGTAAAATTTTTGAAAAAAATATTATAGATCAGATGTAAAGTTTTTTTTTAATATAAATACGAGAATTGCTTCATAAAAATCAATTTGATATTACAAGGGGTCGCTCGACTACCGACGCCTGAGTCAAACTTATAAAACATATTTTTGTACATGGGAGTATTCAGAGGATACTTTGGGTGTGTTTTTGACCTTTACAAGGCCTTCGACTGTTTTCACCATGAGACATTAATCATGAAGCTACTGTATTATGGTGTCAAGAACACAGCGCTCAAACTTATTATTTAATATTTAAGTATTAGAATGCAGAAAGCTATTATAAACGGTAAAAGTTCTTTCAGGTCGTCCGTAAAGATGGGTATTCCTCAGGACTCTATTCTTGGCCCATTTCTATATTTAGTGTATATTAATGACTTACCTTCTAGACTAGTTTATTTCAGGTAATTTCATAGCATTATGTGTTATGGAATTTTGCTATGGGGAAATACGGCTGATTTAGAAACTATTTTTGTTTTGTAGAAGAGGGCCATAAGAGCTATTTACAACCTTAAACCGAGAGGGTCTTAGAGAAAATTTAAAGAAATAAATTTGAAGAATACTTTGGCCTCTCAGTACATTTACGAAAATTTAATGTATGTTCACAAAAACATTACTATCTTATTATATAGCTATTATATAACTACCTTGAAACGTACAATATTCTTAGAGAAGAACAAATAGGATTTAGAAAAAATAAGACTATAAATATGGCTCTACACAACTTTTTTAATACCGTTATGTCTAGCCTAAACAATAAAATACCTGTATGTGTACTTTACATGGATCTTACTAAAGCATTTGATTATGTTGATCATAAAATATTAGGTACTCAAAAAGCTTGAAGCCTACGGTATTCGAGGTAATGCACTAGATCTACTAACATCATATTTAGTTAACAGAAAACAAAGTACACACATTACAAATATTTGTCTAAAATCAAGAAAAGAAATAACATATGTTTCTGAATACAGAGTCGTACAAACTGGAGTACCGCAAGGAAGTGTTTTAGGACCATTGTTATTTCTTATTTATATCAACGACCTTCCCAACGTCATTAATCACAAAATAGTATTATTTGGTGACGATAGCACAGTTATTTTCACTAGCAAAAACAAAATAGATTTAGAAAGTAACATACACTTTGTTTTAGAGAAAATCATGAATTGGCTAAACATAAATAATTTAAATAAAAATTTAGAAAAAAACAAAACTTATGACATTCTATCAAAAACGTAATAAAATAAATAATTTAAATATCAATTATCTAGGACAAAAAATCAATACCATAGATAATATAAAATTTTTGGGTATAAATGTAGATTGCAATTTGAACTGGCAGTCTCATGTGAGCAGTGTGTGTATGAAATTAAATCGTTTTTCGTATGCGTTATATATGCTTGGAAAAGTTGTAGACACATCCCCCGTAATGGCATCATATCATGCTTATGTTATGTCTACACTTAGATATGGTATTATGTTCTGGGGTAATTGAACGGACAAAGAAACAGTATTTAAAACTCAAAAGAGATGCTTACGAGCCATTTGTAAAATTAACCAAAGTGAGAGTTGTAAGCCATACTTCATTAATTTAAAATTATTAACAATGCCATGTCTATATATATATATATATATATATATATATATATATATATATATATATATATATATATATATATATGAGGTAGTCTTATTTGTATGTCAAAACTTAAGTTTTTACAAAAAACTAAATGTCCAGCGTCATAAAGATAAATTGAGCCATCCCAATAGTAAGACTGTTTTGTTTCAAAAAAGCGTATTCTGTATGGGTTCTCGTCTGTATAACCATTTACCTAAATATATAAGAGCTTCTAAGAGCCTTCATATTTTTAAGAAACAACTAAACACATTTTTAATCAAAAAAGCGTATTATAATATTGACGATTATCTATATGACAATTTTTAAATTTTAACTATCAAATTTATTGAACGAAACGTTATCTATGTTATTAATTTTGAGACAATAATTTATACCTACTCATTTTGACATTATTATTTTGACATTACAATTTTAATTATTACATGTATTTTATCATTATTTTGTGAATTATTATTATGTTAGTAGTGCAAATATACAAATAGGGTTATATTATGTTAATGTAATTATCGGCGTTGTTATAAATTAATTTGCTTAATTCCGCGTAAAGAAAGAAAATGATGTGTCCTGCCCAGCTTTAAGGAGGACCTCCCACTCTCCCTCAATCGCGCGCACTATACCCGTCGGCGTCAATCCCAGCACTACCATCCTCAGCACCACCACACTAGGCAGGACACACCACTCTCGAAAATACGACACGTGTTTCGCCTCTACACGAGGCATCCTCAGGTGAAGTAGACCGCTAAGTCCGCTAAGTCTTAGCGGCCAGCCTCCGCAGAGTCTACTTCACCTGAGGATGCCTCGTGTAGAGGCGAAACACGTGTCGTATTTTCGAGAGTGGTGTGTCCTGCCTAGTGTGGTGGTGCTGAGGATGGTAGTGCTGGGATTGACGCCGACGGGTATAGTGCGCGCGATTGAGGGAGGGTGGGAGGTGAGGGAGGGTGGGAGGTCCCCCTTAAAGGTGGGCAGGACACATCATTTTCTTTCTTTACGCGGAATTAAGCAAATTAATTTATAACAACCCCATTATAATGGATTTCCGCAAAGTAACGCCTAATTCAATCATGTAATTATCGGCATTTTCCATTTAATTTTAATTATAAATAAAATCTTATATTTAAGTAGTTTGCACACCGGAAGGTAGAATATGGCTGTATTTTGTTAAATTATTAAGACCTATTGTAACCCATATATAGAAAATGAATAAAATGAATTTGAATTTGAATTTGAAAACAAATATAGTTCTAGTAATAAAAGTGATATACACTATGTAAACACCACGAACAAATACAAGCTAGTGAAACCAGTCGCTTGGCTCCATAGAGTTAGTAATTCATTCTTGGGGCAATGTATACGCTATAACAACAAAGTAACAGAAATATACAAGGTATCTATATAACCAAGTTTAAATATTTAATTAAACAAAAACTGTTTAAAAAGGGTTATTATAATATAAATAAATACATGCTTGATAATAACGCATGGGAATGAGGTGGTCGCTTCCAAGCTGTTTCTAAAATAAATTTTGTAAATAGTTTGTAATCTAAATAAATTTTGTAGATTTCTTGATGGTTCTTCCTAGGACAGAAGATTTTTATCGAACCGGTGGTAAGGTAAAAAAAAATGACTTACAATAAGAATTACTTGTAATCAATATTGATTAAAAAATATTCTATTCTATTTTATTCTATTATTATTTCAAACTTGATAGTAAAACGTTTAGATTCACTGATTATTCTTTTTTAAAACTTTGGCGGCTGGAACAATTTCAACGTTAAAGCAATTACAGTGGTTAAGCGTACAAACTAACAGGATGATTATAATTACAATATTCTAACCCCTAACTACGTTTTAGTTTACAAGATAGTTTCGCAGCCGATTTCTCTTGAGGACGCCTCGTTTGCCGAAACACATTTTCGGTTTTAATTGGAGTTCAACTATTGTGGGATAAAATTACACGTGAGTCGCACATCAACTACGGGGCTTCATTTTACTGATTGAACTAGAAATATATTACATGCTGTGAGAAATGTATTATTTAAGCAAGTGTCAAATTAATTAAAGTTAGTAGATTATCAAGCTTATTCTATTTGCATGGTATTAAAACATAAGTATATAAGCATAATAAAAAAAATTGACCAATTGTGATAAAACTTTACGAACAGATAGAAAGCAACTCATTTGAAAAAAAAACGACGGGTTGCACTCCTGGAGTGCCGGCAAAAGTGAAAACTTGAATATTAACGTTGTGCATTTTTGATATTTTAGAATGGCGGAGATTATTTGTTAGTATCTTATTTCATTTATTTTCATTCCAAATTATTTGTTTCGTAAACCTACATCGCACATGTGCTTATTGTGATGTTATGAAAATATAGGTTAGTGCTATAAAGTATAAACATATTACAAATATTAAATCTATAATGTTTAAGTACATATGTATCTATATTAATAATTTCGTCAAGCAGTACAGTAGACTCGATCGAAACCTAATCTTTATAATAAAACTATATTAATTAATAAATGAAAATTAATTAAACCTAACTTACTTCCTCTCCTACGCCGCGCCGGCTGTCTACTCTCCGTCCGTCTTACGAATTTTCGATCAGGACACGTGACCTGACGTGAGTTTAACATTTTTTACTCATTACAAAAAAGGTGCACAACGCCGCTAAAGAAGTTTTCACTTCAAAAAAGATAAAATAAATAATACGTTGCCATGCCGCAGCTATATTAAGGTTGTAGCATGAATGGATTGACTGGACCGAGGAAAGCCCATTCTCTCACAGGATACCATTTTAATGCTGTTGTGTTTAGTATGGTAAGTATAGAAAATCGGAAACCCTTTTTACTGGAAACGAGGCATTCCATCTTAGTCCTCTGCGGGGACAACACTTTGCATTTTGATCCTTAATCGAGGATAGATGTAGATGTCTATGGAACAAGTACCCACTTCCCATTAGGTGGGATGTGTGTTCATTTGTTATCCTTATTCTATATTAAAAAAGATTTCTGAATTGCTGATCTAGTATTATGCATGGAAGTATTATATGCAGGCAAGTCTCCTCACAATACATTATCGCATTTAATATGTAGTGCCAATGGGGTTGAAACTTGATCACTTACTATCAATTTTAAAACAGGTTATAAATACTGGCCACCGAAATACTAACTAAAAGAAAATGAAATGTTCATCCAAAATGCAATAAAAAGATGAATAAACTCTTATATTGCCCTTGGTGCAATACATTAGTATCACCGTAAGTTATCTACGCCTTCAGTCTGTTTCAATCAATCTCAAACCTTAATAGCTTCATGTCCTCAATGACCGATCGCAGCGAGTTTCGTTCACCTACAAGTTATTACTATAACGCTTATGCAATTAGATACAAATGAAAAATATCTAATAATGTCCAGGCTTATAATATATGTCGCAGATTTATGATAAAACCTGGTTTTTATATATTATAAAGAACCGGCAGAAGACAAAATGACAACTTAATGTTATCATAATACTGAGGAAATCCTGTTTTTGTGATTGAAAACCTAGACTGATTTAGTTTTATGATAAAATCAACTTTTTTATATTGAGAAATGACTACGCTTACCCGTCTCGCGGGGGCAAGGAAGGGTAGTGTTGGAATCTATTATTAGATGTTTTGCAGACCAGACAAATAGGTGGAAAGTGCTATTTTAATATCTACTATATTTTATTACACATCATCATTCTCTAAACCATTTCCCATTATCTGGGGTCGGCGCAGTAAATCTTTTTGTTCCATTCCTCTCTATCAGCCGTCATTTCCATACTTACTCCTTTCATTCTCATATCACTCTTCACACAATCGATCCATCTTTTATTCGGCCTTCCTCTGCCCGTGTGTCCCTCCACATTCATATTCAACACTCGTTTTGTGACATGACTTTCATTCCTCCGCAGCACATGCCCAAACCATGCCAATCTGCTTCCTCTCACCTTTTCTACCACTGGCGCTACTTTCAGGCTTCCTCTTATATACTCATTCCTTATCTTATCCATCCTTGTCACACCACACATCCATCGTAACATTCTCATTTCATTCGCATGCAGTCTATTTTCATCCTTCTTCTTGACGGCCCAGCATTCACTTCCATACATGACGACAGGTCGGATGATCGATTTGTAAATTTTCCCCTTCAGCCTTATTGGCATTCGGGGATCGCACGTTGTGGCTGTGACCTGTCGCCATTTCATCCACCCTGCGTTAATCCTATGCTGCACAGCTCTATCTATTCCGCCGTCGCCTTGAATGAGGGAACCGAGGTACTTGACATCTGAGCAGATAGGCAGTACAGCGCCATCCAACGACATGGGTACAGGACTGGAAAGACCGCCGAAATCACAGCACAGCTATTCGGTTTTGGATCTGCTGATCTTCAAGCCAACACTTTCCAGCCTCCGTTGCCACCCCGTCAGTCTGCTCTGTACCTCGATGCCTTCTTCCCCGACAAGCACGATGTCATCGGCAAAGAGCATGCACCAGGGTGCCTCATCCTGCAGGTCCGACGTCAAAGCGTCCATAATCAGTAGGAAGAGGTAAGGGCTCAATGCCGACCCTTGGTGCAGCCCTACCGCCACATCGATACTGCCCGTAGTTCCCGCGGCAGATCGTACACATGTACGGGATGCTCTGTACATAGCACGGACTAACCTCACATACTTCCCAGGCATACCTTTCATCTTTAACGCCCACCACAAAACCTCACGGGGAACCCGATCGTACGCCTTTTCAAGGTCGACAAAAACCATGTGCAGATCTTTATGCACGCGCTTGTACTTTTCGCACAATTGGCGTAATGCGAAAATGGCATCTGTCGTACCTCGACCGGGCATGAATCCGAACTGGTTTTGTGTTATCTCACACTCTTCTCTCATTCTTCTCTCTATTATTCTTTCCCAGACTTTCATCGTATGTGACATGAGTTTTATTCCCCGGTAACTGCTGCAGTTTTGGACGTCTCCTTTGTTTTTAAAAATGGGGACCAGTATACTACTGCACCATTCCAAAGGTATTTGTTCTTCCTGCAACAATTTACCGAAAAATAAACTCAACCACTTCCATCCATCCGCCCTCAGCAACTTCCACACTTCTACTGGTATTCCATCTGGGCCGACCGCCTTCCCATTCTTCATATTCCTAACAGCCATTTTTACTTCTTCCACACTAATTTCTCTCACTAAGCCCATATTCACTGGTGGGTTTTCAAGCATACCATTCCATTCATTCTTCTCATTCATCAATTTCTCAAAATACTCCTTCCATCGCTTCTTTATACTTTCATCGTCAGTCAAAATCCTTCCAGAATCATCTTTTATACATTTTACATGTGAAACATCTCTTCCATTCCTTTCTCTCGCTCTTGCAATTTGAAAAAGTCGTTTTTGACCTTCGGGGCTTTCAAGGGACCGATATAATTTATCTTGCGCCTCTGCCCTACAAATAGCAACTTCCTTCTTCGCTCTCTTCTTACATTCTTTATACGCCCCTCTCTTACTTTCTTTTATGGATTCATTCTGGTCTTCTACGCTCTGCCATTCTTTAAAGGCATTTTTCTTTTCTCTCAAAACTTCTCTAATACTTTCACTCCACCACCACCCATCCTTATCTATCATACGCTTCCCTTTTGTTTCTCCTAACACCTTCCTTGCCACACTTCGGATACAATCAGCCATTTCCTTCCAGCACTCATTCACACTCATTCCTTCCATATCACCCATCTCTATCATCTTGTTTACAACTAGCTCTCTAAATTCACTTGCATACCCCTCCTTATGCAACAAATGCCACTTTATTTTGGGTGGGGGACAATCCTTATGTTTGTTGAGGCGAACAGTTAAGCAGATGTCAGCCAGCAGAATTCGGTGCTGGGATACTAAGTCTTCACCTGGAAGCACTTTGCAGTTTTTTACACTCTTGATTTGGTTCCGTCTTATCAGAAGATAGTCGATCTGTGTCGCGTGGTGGCCACTTTTATAAGCAACAAGATGCTGATCTCGTTTTTGGAACCACGTGTTTACTACAGCCAGGTCGAAAGCACATGCTGCTTGCAGAAGAACTTCCCCCTCACGGTTCCGCATTCCGTACCCCCATCCACCGTGTACTCTTTCATACCCGTCATTCACTCTCCCTACATGTCCATTAAAATCTCCTCCCATATAAACATCCTCACGCTCAGGTATTCCCATCATCATACAATCAAATTCCTCCCAAAACTTCTCTTTCACACTCTCTTCACAGCCTGTTTGCGGAGCATACACACTTACAACATTCACTACTTTGTTTTCAATCATTAATTTAACAACTATCATTCTGTCATTTACTCTTTTCACATCTGTCACTCATTCTTTCATTCCACTATCTAGCACAACTCCTACTCCATTTCGCTTCCCATCACTTCCACAATAATAAAACTTGTATCCCTCCCCAATCTCTCTTGCTTTATTGCCCTTCCATTTTGTTTCCTGCAAACAGGCAACATTCACTCTTCGTCGTTTCAAAACATCTGCTAACTCTCTTCCTCTTCCAGTCATCGTACCTATATTCCAGCTTGCAAACCTCACTCTGACATTCTTCTCTCTCCGGGCTCGCCTCTTACGTCGCACCCACTCCGTAAGGTGCGACAACCCTTGCCCACTTCCCACAGGAGCCGGGTGCTGCCCCTGCGCGTCGCCTGCGGGGTACGCCCTAGCCCTGTCATATATCCCACAACTCGTACTATTCATTTACTGCATGGGATTTGGCAGAAGTTTTACAGTCAGCCGCCTGCCTGACACCAACCCTCTTTGGGTATGCTATTGTTGGTAGAGGAAGCTACCATTTTGTGAAAAGGAAAAAGAAGTTTGGGGGTAGGAGCATAGGTGTAAGGATACTGTTATCTCGGCAGGAAAGGTATGAGAATAACAGTAGCTCGGGGAGCCGGGGTCGCGTACCCGTATTCCATAACAGGATCACCGGAAAGGTAGACCAGCATGAAAACCCCCTGACTTAACTACTATACTATACTACCCCTGACTTACTATATTTTATTACACCTCATACCTATTCTCCTCCGCCCCTGCATTAACATATAATCCATATGTCGAAAGAGATTGTGTTGGGTTACAGATGCATGACTTCGTGCTATCCTATATCAGCGATTTAGGAGTGGGTCTGAAGCTAAAAAGTTAAACTCGCGATACCATTTATACCATCTGGATGATTGGCGGTCCACCACTGTGCGATTTAGAAGAAGTTTTCTCCCTCGCACAACTTCCTTGTGGAATCGATTACCACCAGCGATTTTTCCGGACCGATACGACTTAGAGACCTTTAAGAAAAGAGCCTACTGGTTTTTAAAAGGCCGGCAACGCATCTGCAATTCCCCTGGTATTGCAGTTGTTCATGGGCGGCGGTAGTCACTTACCATCAGGTGAGCCGCATGCTCGTATCCCTCTCTCCTATAAAAAGAAATGTTACAGTGGTTAGTACTGAAAGTCAGTACAGCAATTGGATTTTCATAATTATTTCTTATATTTACGCGAACACTACACATTGAATATAACTACTTTTACGGATTTTATTTACTGATTCCCGACGTAGATTTTCAGCTAATTATAATACTAAATATTGCTGAATTGTTAGCTTCGCTTGTTTGTTGGGAATAAGGCGTATAATTTCCATTTTTTGTTAAGTTTGTTTTATATTTTAGAAATTTTCCAAGCTTAAATGGACTGTGATCATAGAAGTTATTTCTGTGTTATTTTTGCTTATTCTTAAATTTAGAATGAGTATGCTTATTTCTGATAGGTGGGGCAACAGTCCTTTCTTATAAAGGGAGTTGTCATAAACGGCACTTTACACTTGGTGTGAATTCATTCGTTTATTTATTACAACCTATTAAAAGTCCATTGTTGAACATAGGCCAGATTATATGGAATGCCTCATGGATACTTGCCATAGTTTCAACGGTTGACATGCGGGTTATTAATTGCAGACTTTGTATTTTTTTTCTTATTGAATATTTGAATCTGCTATGGCTAATCGACTGTACTGTTACTGCGAAAAGTTCAATATACGAGGGTGGATTGAAAAGTATTCGGCCTAACACAGATCCATTCAATTCTAAAAATCAAATCTACCCACATTATTTAGTTCAGTTCAGACTAGTTCATTGTGTAAGTTCGAAACGTGTGCGATAATTAGTTGTGATTTTATAAATTTATTAACAAAGTAATCGGACATAATTTCCGCGAATGGAGCAAATCGAGCAGCGTGCCGTCATTAAGTACCTATCATCAAAAGCCATCCATGATGACATGGTCAGTACATTAGGCGATTGTGCTCTGTCATATTCATCCGTCAAAAAATGGATAGCAGAATTTAAGCGTGGTAGAGAGAGTGTGAAAGATGAACCCCGCTCAGGAAGGCCTTCGACGTCAACTACTGACGAAAATATTAAAAAAGTACTTGATTTAATAATGGGAGACCGCAGATTAAAAATTAGAGAGATAGCCGAGATTATAGGCATCTTTTATGAACGAACTCAAAACATCATTGTCAACGAGTTGGGTTTCCACAAGGTGTCTGCGAGGTGGGTTCCGCGACTGCTTTCAGTTGAACAAAAAAGGACGCGATTGACTATTTCACACGACTGTTTGGAGTTATTTGAAGCCGATGCAGATGATTTTTTGAATCGTTTTGTTACTATAGACAAAACATGGGTTCATTACTGTACACCGGAAACAAAACAACAATCAAAACAGTGGAGAAGACCTGGTTCACCACCCCCTAAAAAGGCTAAGTCGATTTTGTCGGCAAATAAGGTGATGGCTTCAGTATTCTGGGACTCGAAAGGTGTGATTATGATTGATTATCTTGAAAGGGGTCAGATTATAAACTCTGATTACTACTGCACCTTACTACGTCGTTTACGAGAGGAAATAAAAGAAAAACGTTGAGGAATGCTCAGAAGAAAAGTCCTGTTTCATCAAGATAACGCCCGTGTTCACACGTCAGTACAGTCAATGGCTGAAATTCACAACTGTGGCTTTGAACTGTTACCGCATCCGCCGTATTCACCTGATCTGGCACCATCAGACTTCTTTCTGTTCCCTAACCTAAAAAAGTACTTGGGAGGTCAAAGATTTTCGACAAACGACGAGGTCAAAGCAGCTGTAGACGCATATTTTGACTCTAAGGAAGAATCATTTTTTTTCAACGGTCTAAATGCTTGGAAGGGGAGGTGGCAAAAGTGTATTAAACTTGATGGTGATTATGTAGAAAAATAAAAATATAACTGAGTTAGTATGGGTTTATTTTCTTGGTTAGGCCGAGTACTTTTCAATCCACCCTCGTATTAAATGAAAATCAATATGGCTTTCGCAAAAACAGATCAACAACTTTAGCAGTATACAAATATGTCAATGAAATACTAAATATATTCAATAAAAAGAAATATGCGATTGGTATTTTACTGGACATGACCAAATCTTATGATCGATTTAGATTTGACATACTTTTGCGGAAATTACACGGAATAGGAGTAAGAGGGCCACCCTACAACTGGTTCGAGTCATACCTTACCAATCGAAAGCAGTGTGTAGAGATAGAACACCATGACCTAACCAGTGGAAACGTGATTAAAGTCAGATCTAAATTTGCACCGGTCACTAAATCAATACCACAAGGTAGTGTTCTCGGTTGTTTATTATTTTTAATTTATATAAATGATTTGCCAAAAATAATCAAAGCTCCTTGTACCTTGTTCGCCGATGATCTTTCTGTAGTCATCCCATTCGACAATAATAAGAACAACAATCTTAACAACTGTCTAGATAGTTTACTAACAGAAATCTCTGAATGGTTAATAAATCACAATCTCGTAATAAATTACACAAAAACTAAGATAATGCAATTTAAGCCGTATCAAAAATACCCCCTATCTCTAAATTATTCTTACAACAATACTAAATTAGAATGTGTTGATTCATATACGTTATTAGGTATAAACATAGATTCGGGTATAAATTGGAAAGAACACATAAAGAAAGTATCATCTAAACTTTCCCGTTTCTCGTATGCTCTATACGAACTTAAAAAAGTCACAGATTCAAAAACGGCCACGTGTGCATACTATGCTTATGCCCATGCGTGGCTCAAGTATGGCATTATACTGTGGGGAAACAGCACAGACGCAAATAATTTATTTATTCTACAAAAAAAATGTATCCGCATAATTACAAATATAGATAACACTGACAGCTGTAAACCTTACTTCATTTCATTAAAAATATTAACACTTACATGTTTATATATACTAGAAGTATGCACATTTGTTAAAAAGAATATGTACCTTTTTTCAACTTACTCCCGGCCTTATTTTTTACGTCCTAATAATAAATTAGCTCCACCTATCACAAAATTACAAACAGTGAAATCAGGACCATATGGTATGTGTGTAAAAATTTATAATAAAATCCCTAAATGTCTACAAAAAGAAGAATCGTTAAATAAATTTCAAAGAGAGCTTAAAAAATATTTAATTGAAAAAAGTTTCTATTCGTTGTCAGAGTTTTTTGTGGAAAAATAATAATTGTTTAATTGAATATATATGTATACGTTTTTATAATCCATGTATCATAATAATCATGTAGTTGTTACTATTGCAAATGTTTATTAAACTTAAAAGTAATGTTTAGTTTAAGTAAATAAAATAAGTAATTATTCTTTCTAAATCAATTAAATTAAATTAATATATAATGTTGCTATGCCCTATCAGGGCTCATGTTTGGCTCTATTATATTCAACATAAGAACTATTTATGTAACCACATGAACGCAATAAAATGTTTGAGTTTGAGTTTGAGTTTGTTTATTTTGAGTTGTTTTTAAGAAGATGCTGCCGTACATCTCTTGTTATAGATTTTGAATGTCACCTTTTACGATATACACGGGCTGATATTGGACAGGGATTACCAATTAATTTAACTGCGGGTCTGTTTAAAAAAAATATAAATCGGTCGCGGGCCGTTTGGTATATGACGACTGGCAACTAAAATTTAAATTGTCAATTAACAAATAAAACGAAAAGAAATCGGAACATTTTTTAAGGATACATCTAATTAAAAAATAACAAACCAAGTACCTAATATAGCGGCAGAGACAAGACAAAGCGCGGGCTAAGTGTAATTACCACAAACGTTTACATTGATATTTTTAGATTCTTCTGAGTGCACAAATAATAGGTCGGCGGTTCGGATCCGGACCACGTTTCGCAATTTGGTGACCGCTAATATAGGATATAGTAAATACCACTATATAAATAACTGTGTAGTAGAGCGATTAAAGTTTGAACCCCCTTGACAAAACATATATTTTTTTATAGGATAAGGGTGACAAACGAGCACACCGTCCACCTGATGGTAAGTGGTTGCTGCGGCCCATAGACATCTACATCTATCCTCGTTTGCGAATCAAAATTCAGATGCGTTGTCACCCGTGAGGACTAAGATGGAATGCCTCATTTCCAGCAAAAAAGGCCTCCGGCCACCTGCACTCACCAAGCGAAACGCAGAGGTAAACCTCTACTTCACGCTGGTTTTCTGTGAGGTCGTGGTACCACCCCGGTTCGAGCCGGCCCATCCGTGCGACAGCAAAAGCTGCCGCGTGGCTCTACCACTTTTAAAATTTATTATTAAACGCGATAATGAAAACATTGTGAGGAAACTTTCATAAATAAAGAAAGAATATTCGTCAAATTACAACATAGGAATTAGCCTGTTCCAGCTTTCGTAATTTACGATATATCTTGATGGCGAAGTATTCAAAGTCACTATCTTTTGCAGCGCAAAATCTACAAACTGGAGACTTCATCTAATCCGCATAAGCTGCAGCGAGTGAATCAGTTGCGATTTCGATGTTATAATAAACTTTTAAAGCTGCTTTATAAAGCCAAAGCGAACGCCGCTTTAAGAACACAGATCCCGTATTCATTTGCAGCATGAAACCTTTTCATTCGGACCGCTATATTCCATGTGGAATGCATTTACACCGTAGAGAAATTTTCTTTCATCACTGCTGGAAATAAGAGGGCTGATCGTTTTTTCGATTATAGGTTAAATATAGCCATTCGACGATGAAACGCATCCAGCATTCTTTACACGATCACACAGGGAGGAGGATTGTACAATAATTAAAGTTAATTAAAGTAAATTTTTACTTATTATATAAAATATTTTAATACTTTTAATAGTAAAAAAAACATACCATTTTATCATAGAGCAAAACGGGTCAGTGGATCCTCTGGATCGGAGGGGAGTAGTGCCCTCTCCCCTCTGCAGAAGTATAAGACCTTGCGGTCTTAATAGTTTAGCAAAGCGGCATGCGTACAATAAAACTAGTTCCAGCCGCACTGCTTACTAGACTAAATCTAGTTGCGTGGCTGAATCGACGTCCTACAAAAATGCCGAATTGTTAAGATTTTTGCTTCGAAGAGATTTGCCAAGTAAAAATTTAAGAAAAGTTAGCATTACCTTACTAATATATAAGAAATTTTAATCACATTTCTATTTATTTATTTCAAACTTAAAAATTACAATAATAACGGTCATGTTGTTTGGGATTGGTTTACTAACATAGGCCGCTCGCCCTCATACAATACTCAGATTGATCGAACGACTGATTCGATTCTGTATCCGAGTTGTCGCTGTCACCGAGCTATACAGTTTTAATGTACCAATATGTGTGTGCCAATGGTTATTTTTGTGTTTTAGTTGTTATGTGTGAGTTTCGTTGCGACAGACGATTGTTTTTGTGTGCACGAATTTCCCGCAAAATAGACAGTAGTAGTTCTGTATGGTCGAAAAACGCTATGACTACTCCCCTCAGGTCCACCGGTGACTCGCGATGCTCTATGCATTTTATTAGATTTGGCCATTAAGTACTGTACATAACTATGATTTTCTGATAATTATTCTTAACTTATGTGCAGGCTTCTGTCTAATTATAAAATATCGCTCATGACGTTACGCTCTCATCAGTATGGGTCTTTTATATTATTTTTATAAGGGTCACCTGATAGTAAGTGGATGCTGTCGTCCTTAGCATCTAAATATGTCTTCAATTGAGAAAAAGGGTCCCTGTTTCTCTATTTATTGTACGAAAAATATCAACATTAAGGTGCCATGAAGTAGCTAATCTAGCTAAGTTAAGGAGCCACGAACGAGGCTCTACCACTTACATCGTTTACGTGGTACATCTGAGTCTTATATGAGATAGTTCATTATACGGTATAGTCCATGCATTACATTTAGTGAGTTCTTATAACATCTACGAATCGAGATAGTGATAGATTTTATTAGGTTACTCTCAAACGAAAACACACACAACAAGCTTTTCATATCTTGATTGACACACACGAGACACTTGTTCACAATCTGTAAATTAAAATTGTGTAAAACTTACGGTAATAATTGTTACGCTGTGGTGTAATAGTCAGCCGAGTAGCCGGTTTGTTTGCAAAAGTCTTCGCTTGAAGCAGCCGTCTGTTACAGTATCTTTTCCACGATTGACTTTTTACCGCACCATATGAGCCTTGTAGTTGCGTGTTGTTTCGTGAAACAGCAATAATGACGGCAGCAAAACATGTTCTGTAAATTAGTCTCTCACTTATTATTTCAGTATGTTTACACTAAGGTAAATTCTTTTCTTGTATTTTTCTTGTTTTGTTTTAAGAGATAGAATACAATATTTTTATTTAACTTAGACTCAAACCAACGAAGAAGAAAGACAGAGCCCTGAGTACATTTAAAATGACGCCATAACCAAGCACAACTGTTCGACATGCATTCGCACTTCTGTTTTCTTTTCTATAACAGCCAGTAAAAGCCAACTACCACACTTACAGAAACGCATTTAAAATCATGTTGGTTGCCAATGATATTAAATGCATAACAATTTGTGCGTGAGTAACAAAAACAGTTTTTTTTTTAAATTCAATGTAGATTATAAATAATACTTATTGAATGTAACTCTTTTGTTGAATTACCACTGGTTCGAAAAAAACCTCTGTCCTGGGAAGAACCAGCAAGAAACCCAGCGAGACTTTTTTTTTAAATAACAGCTTATAATAATGTGTGTTACAGAATTAATAACACAACAAATTAGAAATAGCTTGATAGCGATCACCTCATTGCCAGGGGTGATTATCATCCAGTACTTGTTCTTATTGAGCATGTGGTTGAGCATAGTTTCGGTTTGGTTTCAGCGTTACGTGAAATGTTCGCAGTGTTCCGTCTATCTTTGTTTCTTTGAGAAATTGATTATAAAATAATACACTTGCTGAAAGTCACTGTACTTTAACGTCTGGTTCGGAAAAAACCTCTATTATAGGAAGAACCAGCTGTAATTTAATTAAAAAATAAATTTACTATATTATTTGTTTTACAGTTAAGTATGAAAACATTCAGAAACAGCATGCTAGCGATCACCTCACTTCCAGGGGTTATTATTATTATCAGTCATGTACTTTTTAGTAGTATAATAACATTGCTTTGTATAAATTTTAAATTTTGTAATATATTTTTTATAATATACGAGCAGCTATGCAGGTCTAGAGAGACTATAACTGCGACCTAAAAGATCTATTGTGATTGCTGCTTTGTCTGTAGTTCACTGCTAAGCTCTGCGTCTTCAATGAATAGAAAGAGTTGCTTAGCTGTGACCAAGTTCACTTTTTTTGGACGAAGTACATAGTTTCCCAAATGAAAGCTACGTTTGCGCATCAAGGGTCTGCAATTAGTCAGGATGTGTAAAGGCGTTTTCTCCTCTAGGGAGCAAAACCGGCACATCCTTGAGTGGCTTAGTCCTAGGATGGACATGTGTTTTTTAAGACAACAAGTGTTCAGTTAGGACTCTTACAAGAATGCGCAATTTATTTTTACCTAATCCCAAGGCTTCCGAAGCTAATTGACGATCGAAATCCCGGATTAAGGTTTTAGAAATCATTCTTCTGATCTGGTCCTGATTCTCAGATCTGGTCTGATACCAGGTTTATATCAATAAACCTGGTATCAGACCAGATCTAAAGTGATTTTTTGTGGTAAAGAGTTTCCAGGGTCAATCGGGCGAGGCTTTTTGAGATTCCACAAAATTCTCTTTGAGCCCTCCCGTGCGAGCTTGTCGGTAATTTCATTGCCTACAATACCCGCGTGACCCGTAACCCATCTTCAAACGACCCTGTTATTACCTCCCAGGGCGTTTAGACGGTTCATGCAGTCTCCAACTAGCTTCGAGTTCACCAAGTTTGATCTCAGCGCTAGCAGTGCTGCTTTACTATCAGAGTTAATATAGATTATATAGTTAACGTAGTGTTTTTGCAGATTGATTTTTGCACACTGAAGTATGGCGAAAATTTTTGCCTGGAAGATAGAGGTGAATCTACTCAAATTCATACTAAGTTTGAATTTGGGGTATTCCCCATAAATTCTAAAGTCTCTGTCGAGGCCCATTTTTAATCCATCGGTATACTATATAAGGCTACCGGACTTATAGATGATCTGTCCATTCAAACAGTCTTCTCTGGATGGTAGTTTTTTTGTATACTTTTGTTAAAAGTATATGGTGGACGTATGATATCTGAGATCATGCATAAGATCAGTGTTTCCTTAATTGAGTCAAGCATGGATCTCAATCTATAGGAAAGCAATTTCAAACCGCCCTGATCATTAATCCTATACAAACTAGCCCTCGTCTCCTTGTCTAAGTAAAGATCAAGTAGCGTTGAGGTCTATAAGTGGATTAAGAGCCGCTCCAGGCGATGCTTCCATCGCTCCTGCTGCCATTAAGCAGGTACTACCTAGTAGACTATTTAGTCTGTCTGCAGTCGTCGTTTGGTTGTCCTTATTACATTAGACAGGGGAGGCGTAGGTAAAAATTGGCCTCACTATACTGCTGTACAGCCATAGGATCATACTGGAACGCAAGCCCCAGTTGTTCCCGATTCCAATCTTCCAATTTTACCCTTATGACATACGTTGCTTAAGTGAGAGTTCCACGTTAGTTTTTGGTCGATTGTTACGCCCAAGTACTTAACTTCAGTGGAGAATGGTACTTCTTTACCATTAAGATTTATGACTAATTTTTTTCAACCGTCTCTTTTCTTTTAAGATAAGATGATTTATTTGTTAGAATATGGTACATTTAAGTTGTTACAGAATAATTCAGATTCTAAATATTCTGCAGTTTCCTGCGTACAAATATTTTCAGACAGATTATGTTAGAATTTAATAGAAAACCAAGACATTAATTATTATAGAATATAAATATACCTACAGCTATACTTAGGGAAACTAAGTAGCATCTATATAAAAACAAAAACGTCAATCAATTAATTCATAATATTTTTTTGTGAAGAGATGTCAATAAATTAAGTCGAGATAAAAGAGAAAACAAACATAAAATAATCCGATTGTATGAGTGACGTGATGCTGAAAAGGGCATTGACTCAACATATTGGGGTTGGACTCGCTCGCGAGGATAGCGTCAAAAATATTAAATAATGGAAATGTAAATGGATGGGAACTTTAGATATGCAGTGTATATAATTAATAATATAATAAGTCTGTAAAATAAAACAGATATAGTAAAGATATTTATATTATGCTATGCCCTGAATATGTATTTTTTGTTATCCTCCCTAAAAGTTAAACTGAAAAAGTATTCTTTTACTTTAAGTTTCATATAGGTAGGTTAATTATATACACAGTGGAATCACAATAACTCGAAGTTCAAGAGAAATGCTACAAATTTCGAGTTAATCATATACTTTACAAGAAAAAATATTTTAGAAATATTTACATAATAAACTATACAAATAAATAAAATTAAAGTGTCTGTTTGTAATGTTAAAGTAACAGCTATTTACTAAATGCACATGAATGTATATACGGTACTTATAACTAAAATACAATTTTTAAAATTTTTGTCTGTCGTCTGTCGGTCTGTCTATCTGTCTGTCTATCTGTTTGTTCCGGCTAATCTCCAAAACGGCTGGACCGATTTCGACGGGACTTTCACTGACAGATAGCTGATGTTCTAAGAAGTAACTTAGGCTACTTATATTTGAGAAAAAGATTTAGGGTTCTGAGCAATATAATTAAAACCCTAAATTACATGCGGGCGAAGTCGCGGGGACAGCTAGTCTTAAATATGTGCTTGGGTGGTTATTGAATGGAAAAAATATATAAGTAATTCAACATTTATTAAGCGTATATTATTAGATTATTTTGAGGGACGAGGCTGTGGTTAGTGCTAACGAGCAGGACCAATTCCAGTGGTATAAGTCTGAAAAGTAGTGTTGTGTGTGTGAACCGGGTGCAAAGCGTCAGTTGTTGCTGTGTCGAGTGCTTGGTCATGGAGGGTAGTGGGATCCGAAGCACGAAGCCGTAAAGCTCCGGATATCAGCTCCAAGAAAAAAACTCAATCAGGCCGCTAAGTCCAAAAAAAGTATTACGGAAAGCCAGCCTCCATCGCATTAAACATATACGCGAAAAACTCTCTGCCAAGCAATTCGGCACTAGAACTTTTTGGTCTTTTCCCAAAGCGGTTGAGACAAACTTCTGTCGGTCTACACTGTCTCCCCTGGTAAAAGCGGATGACACACTGGGTCTGGGTAAAGAGAAAGCGGAATTGTTCGCGTCTCTGTTTGCCTAAAATTCGCGTCTGAATAGTGGCAACAACACTCTACCTAAATAACCTCACTGCGGGACCTCTATGTCGGAGGTTCGTATCATAAATAAGGGGGTTCTTAAAACCTTGCGGTGTCTAGACGTGAATAAAGCTAGTGTACCAGATGGTATTCTAGATATAGTTCTAAAAGCTTGTGCACTTGAGTTATCTTCTGTGCTGACACGCTTGTTCCGCCACTCATTTAGGACTAAAATAGTGCCAAACTTTCTGGAAGCTGGACAATGTGCAGCCTGTTAAAAAATTAGCATCCGTGCCGATCCCGCCAATTATCGACCAATCTCAATTACCTCCATTTTTATAGGATAGGGTGACAAATGAGCACACAGCCCATCTGATGGTAAGTGGTTGCTGTGACCTATAGACATCCATGTGGATGTCTAATCCTCAACAAAGAATCAAAATGCAAAATCGTTGTCACCCGTGAGGACTAAGATGGAATGCCTCTTTTCCAGTAAAATGGGTCTCCGGTTCTCTACACTCACCATACGAAACACAGCAGTACTAAGCTGCTATTTTACGCTGGTATTCTGTGAGAGCGTGGTCCTTCCTCGGTCGAGCCAACCCATTCGAGCTACAACTATACTACTAATATAGCTGTAGCGTGGCTCTACTACGAATAAAAATTCAATATACGCTCCATACTCTGCAAGTTTATGGAGCGTATATTGAATGCCCGCTTAATGGCATACCTAGATCAGAATGACCTCCATAGTGACCGACCGTACGGGTTTCGCCAAAATCGGTCAGCACTAGAAGGTTCCCTAGTGTATGCCACACACGTATGGGGTGAGGTACTCGAGAATAGTGGGGAAACTGTTTCCCTTGATGCTTCGAAAGCATTTGAAAGAGTTGAAAGAGAGCATGCTAGCCTTTTGGGTAAGTTTCTAACGTACGGCTTATCGCCAGGTCTGATTGACTAGATAAAGGACTTTCTGAGTGAACGGTCTCTCCGGATGGTTGTAGATGTCTGCTGACCCGATCCTGTGGCAACTAATACCGCTGTACCTCAGGGTTTCGTTCTCTCCGCAACTCTCTTCCTGCTGCATATTAATGATCTGTTTAACTCGGTTTCTATGGGTATGCAGATAGCAAAGTTGTGGAGAGATACCAACCAAGTCCTCGGGCCAGTCGGGATCAAATCCAGTCCAAAAGAGAAGCTATGGTAGATCGTGTGAAACTCACACACTACAGGTAGTTTTCGAATGATCCGATGCTAAACTTGTGAAATTCAATACCTCCAAAACACAAGCGTGTCTCTTCACTGCAAAAAGGAGCCAGCTCACCTTGGCTCCTTCTTTCCGAAATGTGTCACTGTAATACAAAGACCGCTTTCAGTTGTTGGGGGTTGAGATATCCTCAAATATGAACTTCGGGCGGTAGGCGCTTGCTTAAAATAACATAAAAAAGATACATTGCCAGGCCCTTAACAATCAACGCTATAAAATCTACGTATCTTTGAGTAAAATTAATAAATGAATTTTAAATATAATTGTAACAAAAGAAAACCTAAAATGTCAACATTCTCAGTGAAATAACAAAAAATAAAACATAATTATTTTGTACTTCTACATACGTATGAAAAAAGCGGCCAAATGCGAGTCGGACTCGCCTGTGAAGGGTTCCGTAGCAGCATGTAACATAATATAAAAGTTCTTGTAGTTCGTGTAACTTTGATCGATGTATTAATAATTGCGTATTTTTTTATTTTTATATTTGAGTTGTTTGAATGAAAGGTAAATTGCAGTTTACGATTTATGACGCATTAAAAAAAACTACTTACTAGATCTCGTTGGAACCAATTTTCGGCGGAAGTTTACGTGGTGATGTACATCATATATATTTTTTTAGTTTTATCATTCTCTTACTTTAGAAGTTCCATGGGGGGGGGGAGACACACAAACACACACACACACACATATTACCACTTTGGAAGTGTCTCTTGCGCAAACTATTCAGTTTAGAAAAAAATGGTATTAGAAACCTCAATATAATTTTGAGGACCTATCCATAGATACCCCACACGTATGGTTTTGATGGAAAAAATTGAGTTTCAGTTCTAAGTATGGGGAACCCCCAAAATTTATTGTTTTTTTTTTTCTATTTTTGTGTGAAAATCTTAATGCAATTTACAGAATACATCTACTTACCAAGTTTCAACAGCATAGTTCTTATAGTTTCGGAAAAAAGTGACTGTGACATACGGACGGACAGACAGACAGACATAACGAATCGATAAGGGTTCCGTTTTTTTCCATTTGGCGACGAACCCTAATTAACATAAAAGAAACTGCCTTTGTATCTTATAAATTTAAATTATTGGTAAATTGAGATCAATCCCAAAAATCAGTCTTACAATTAAAAATATAACATAAATAAATGAATAAAGTATTAATTTTAGTGTGGTATTCTATGACACAATTACGTTCCGGCTATAAGTACAACCTCAATTTACATTTTGACAAAAAATTTAGTTAGCCCTTTTGTGCAATACATACACCTTCCTCTGCTGGTTATTATAGCTGGATAATGAGTAACTTAATCATACCGAACAACATCTGGCGGTCTTTCAGCTGCTGGCTTCTGTATAGTCTTGGTTGAATTCATGTTAGGCCTGCTAATATCGCTCATATCAGTTCATTCATACCGTCGTTGGCTTTCGGTTGGTGATTTTAGTTTTTTGATATCTACCCTCGCTTTTCTATCACGCTGAAATAAAAGCCAGGAATTGTTTATACAGATGTCGAGTATTTCAGAAAATATTGTTAAATAACAGAAATGGCTTCGGAATATAGAGCGACCAACATGTCGGCGAGATCAACACCGTCCATGTTAGTGTTATATTCTTGTATTAAATTGGGGCAAGTCGCTGGCACTTTTCTACTTTCTTCTTTCTTGTAATGAACCACCGTCTAGGTAGGATACGCATCCATTAAAGTGATTGCAGTAGTAAGTACTTGTAGCATTTGTTGTTGAACCATTTGACAACAGCAATCTTGTTTTTATGGCATACGAATTGTGCATGAGATCTTCTACCCTTATTTTAGATTATTATTCGTGGGTAATTTTTTCTCCACTCCTCGGAGCCTGTTTGTTTTAATTGTAACTATTGCAAAAATACTAAGTTCATTACGTAAATATTTTAATAGCTGAACTGACGTGAAAAAGTTATCGAAACTCAGGATTTTGCAAGCAGGTTCTCGGATAGACTTTGCGAAAGCTAAAACTACTTTTGACCCTAGGCCCATACTATTTTCGTCAATTCGTGAAAGAGTGAAATCTGAAGGTGTCATCGCATCTACAGACCAAGAAGTCGTAAACTATTCAAGAGACACCAGCATGAACAAATATTTTATAACCCCATTTTTTCAGTTTATTTTTTATATATTGTTTACTGCTACCTGCTGTTGTTCCTTTATGAGAGCCCATCATTTTGTCTTTGCTGAAACGTGTCTCTTCTTCTACTTGTAAATAATTCTCACTTATTATTTGAAGGGCTGGCCTCACTTTATAATACCTATCACCATCGTCTTTAAAATTGTCATTAAAATGCAAATAACGCCTCAGTAGTGGAACTTATTGAGGGTCATTATATCAGCTACTTTTTCGCATCGTGTAAGTTTAGCGCAATAATCTGTATAAGCTGGCAATTTATTGACACCCATATAAACAATAATTGTCAGAAAATTGTTGATATCGTCTTCTAATATTTATTGAATTGCCCTTCAATTGTGTGTTATATAAATTTGTTTGTTGCACTATAAGCGAAATGATGTCATCAGAAAAGAACAACCTAAAGTATTCAATTGGACTTTTGTTTTCACGTGGTTCAAACGCGATATCATCCACTTCTGCACAACCAGTAAACTTGAAGCGACCGCAATTAGGTTCTAACCTATTTGTTGGTATAACTCTGCGCTATACTGTGACAAGTCTAGGCCTCTTTGAAAGAGTAGCTGTTGAAGGAGAAGATGCAAACAATGGTGATGGCGGCGTTAATTGATTATACCGCTTGAAGTTACTAATTCATGATGAAAGCACTTGTGAGGGAGTAGCCAGTAAAGATGGTGATAATGGTGACGGTACCGGGCACCAAGGACTAGTCTCAGTTGCAAATGGATTGGGTGATAAAATTGATGGAGAATAAGGGTTAATTGATGGTGATGATACTGATGACTGTTGATGTAGTACCAAAGATGTTGAAGCAACCACTTGATTTACCTCAATATCGTTATCTTAAAGAAGATTTAGGTCTTCTATTGAAAATGGCGGTGATAGAAGTGATGAACTGCTATCGGAGAGCATCGTGCGGGTGTAGTACATAGATAGATAGATAAAGCATTTATTTGTTTCTCCAATCACACACGTAAATTCAGTGACTAAACTAAGTACAAAGTAACATATTACGAAGAAAATAAATACTGTACTAGTAGTAGTAGTAGTAGTAGTACTGTGTAGTACTGAAATTCATCCTCAGATGATTCACTTTCGTCCAAACCCAATTTTTCTCCTGGCTGCGGAACGAGAGCTACGAGTTGCCGAGCTCTTCTATGTTGTTAAATAATAAGGCGAGGAATTACCTGCGCAAGTAAACTAGAAAAATAATTTCATCTTGACCACATTATGGCCACGACGGCCAATCTACTCGTAGCCTAGTTATAGGCATAATCTGGGAATCATACCCGAGTAGTATTTATACAAATCAGGCAATGTCAAACATTTGATACGTAGCAAAAAATATCTAAAATGTTCGCCATCTGGCAATGTATCATATTTGCTGCACTCGAAAAACACGAAAGATAGCATGTATTTACTATTTATTTTGGTACACAAATATAACATTTATGACTATAATATATAAAAAGCCTAGTCTACTTTTGAAAAAAAAATTGAACTAAATATAAAGAATAATGCATTCAATCGGTCTGCTCTCTTGAGTTTTACAGCTCTATTCGGTGTAGCAAGCACTTAAATAGTATTTTCGGTAGAAATATAAGTATATTTTCTTATATATTAAATAATAAAAGTTTTAAAAATTCGTTAGATAAAGTCTCGGGATTTTCTAAAAGTTGCACGTATCAAATTGTACACAGAGCCGAGAATAGGGTTAGTTAACTACTTTTTGGACTTAAAAAGTAGTTTGAGATTTAAATCCCCAACATAAAGTACGCCAGTATACTCGTATTACTTAAAATGTTAAATGAATGTATTCATTGCACGTGGACAAAGAACATACAGTAGAACAGAAGCTTTCGGTGAATTCCAAGTAAGACGTCATTATATTTTATTAACTTCAACTTACGGAGTCTATTGTTTTAAATTCGAGTTACATAGTATAAATATGTACTATCGATACCTTGGAGGGATATGATATTTTGTTCGAGTTCCAGAAAAGTTAAACGTATTAGAGATACTATTTTCTACTTACTTACTATTCAGCGGAAGGGAACGCAATTTATTTATAAGCTTCGAATCTGGTGTGTTTCCTGATCAAATGAAACATAGCTAAGTCATACCTTTATTTAAATTTTAATTCTAGTAGTATATTAAACCCTACCAATTTTCGACCAATTTCTGTACTATCAAGATCAAGTAAAATTTTTGAAAAAAATATTTAAGATCAGATGTAAAGTTTTTTTTCGCTCGCCTACCGACGCCGGAGTCAAACTTATAAAACATAGTTTTGTACATGGGAGTATTCAGAGGATGCTTTGGGTGTGTTTTGTGACCTTTACAAGGCCTTCGGCTGTATTCACCATGAGACATTAATCAGGAAGCTACAGTATTATGATGACAAGAACACAGCGCGTAAACTTATTATTTAATATTTAAGTATTAGAGTGCAGAAAAGCATTATCAATGGTAAAAAATCTTTCGGGTCGTCCGTAAAGATGGGTATTCCTCAGGGCTCTATTCTTGGCCCATTCCTATTTTTAATGTATATTAATGACTTACCTTTCCTTGTAGGGGATAATCATGATATAGTATTATTTGCTAATTGTATCATTACACCCTTGATGATTAAACTTAACGTCTATCATTTAAATGTGACGATGTGAATAACGCTACACCAAATTTGTGCATTGTTTTAACGATAACAATATACATTTAAACGAAAATAAAATGAAATGTATTAAATTTACAACAACGAATGTTAAAAATCTGAATACCAATGTATTTTCAAATAGGGAAGAACTGAGCTCTGTTGAATCCTCTGTTTTCCGTGGCATCATACTCGACGCAAAGCTTCAGTGGGGCCCCCATATATCCAAACCAGCAAGCAGACTAAGCTCTGCAGCTTATTCTGTAAAAAAGATTAGAGATCTCACTAGTGCCGAGGCAGCTAGATTAGTTTATTTCATTTATTTTCATAGCATAATGTCTTATAGGATTTTGGTATGGGGAAATGCGGCAGATTTAGAAACTATTTTTGTTTTGCAGAAGAAGGCCATAAGAGCTATTTACATCCTTAAATCGAGAGAGTCTTAGAGAAAAATTTAAAGAAATAAATATATTAACTTTGGCCTCTCAATATATTTACGAAAATTTAATGTATGTTCACAAAAACAAATATAGTTCTAGTAATAAAAGTGATATATGCTCTGTAAACACTATGAAAAAACACAAGCTAGTGATACCAGTCTCTTGACTCCATAGAGTCAGTAAATCATTCTTGGGGCAATGTATACGCTATTACCACAGTCACATAAAATATACAAGGTATCTAAATTACCAAGTTTAAATATTTAATTAAAAAAAAACTGCATAAAAAGGGTTATTATAATCTAAATGAATACATGGTTGATAATAATCCCTGGGAATGAGGTAGTCGCTTCCAAGCTGTTTCTAAAATAAATTTTGTACATCGTTCGTAATGTAAATAAATTTTGTAGATTTCTTGCTGGTTCTTCCCAGGACAGAAGATTTTTTCGAGCCAGTGGTAAAGTAAAAAAAATGATATTCAATAAGAATTACTTGTAATCAATATTGTTTGAAAAATATTCGATTCTATTCCATTCTATTTTATTCTATTATTATTACAAACTTCATAGTAAATCGTTTTGATTCACAGATAATGCTTTTTTAAAAGCTTTGGTGACTGCAACAATTTCAACTCTAAAGCAATTACAGTGGTTAAGCGTACAAACTAACATGATGATTATAAAAATACAATATTCCACCTGATCACGCTGGTCTTCAATTTCTTGAGGATATTTCAATGAAAACTCCGCAATGAAATGCAGTACATTTAATATGCTATTTAATTAGTAATTACAAATAATTAAATTTAAAGCTTGTTGCTGTGTTCGGAGCTCGAAGCGTAATGGCCGGGACCGGCCAGTTCGTTCCTATGCGTGACGTCACTCTTGGACGCGTTCAAGATTTAACATCCTCCCCCCCCCTCAAAGTCTTCAGGATTTTGAGGTGCTCCTGTTGTAGATGAATTTGTCAAGGGACACAGGTTGTGGACAGCCCGACGCACAATGCCATTCTTCGTGTATACATCTGCAACTCGTACAATTCCATCAGAACCAGGATATAATTTATATATTCGCGCCATATGCCATTTCAACGGTGGTACATTAGCTTCTTTTATAATTGCCAAATCCCCTTCCTTAAATGATTGTTGGTTAACCCGCCATTTGTGCCGTTGTTGCAATTCGCTTAAATATTCCCTTCGCCAGCGTTCCCAGAAGTGTTGACGCAGCCTTTCAAGACATCGGTATCTATCGAGTCTATTTAAATTAATGTCTAGTAAATTTTCCGATGGTAGTGACGTAAGCGGCCTGCCGATCAAGAAGTGCGCTGGTGTTAAAGGATTGAGGTCATTGGGGTCTGAGGAAAGAGGGGTTAATGGCCTGGAATTAAGGATTGCCTCAAGGAGACGGTCCATTTCTGGCCCAGTCTATGTACAGTATACCGTAAAAAAGAGAAAAATTCAGGGATTTTGTTAAAAATAAAATGAGAGAATAAATCAAACTAAATAACTTGCAAAAAATAAAAATGCAATCCCAAGTTTTTGATGGTTTTACAAGATGGTGCCCTTCCAGTCATGAAAAAGTAAAAAAGACACGGTTGTTTGTCAAATGTCATTTCTGTCAAATGATATTTTTATTTATTCCGAGCTTGTTATGAACTCGTGAATGTGTTTAATTGTGGATATCTTAGGTGATTTGGTTTTTTGTTTGGACTTTGGATTCCTACCTTTGACTCTGCTTTTGTTTTATGGACTTAATGATTTACGTGAGATTTCGAATTCATTGATATCGGATATCTGTATTCTGTAGAATCACATTTTGTATCAGTAAGCAGGTATGCACTAAAGAAAGATGTTTCCTTAGGTTATTAAACGCATTCGAATGGCATGCTTCTATCTGTAGTCTGTTAATAATTTTTAATTTCTATATAAGTTCATAATGGCTGCAAAATCTTAATATGATGTAATTATGTTTCAATTCATCTGTTAAAACATGTTGCACTGTGTAAAATGCGCTTCTGCAATATAGATAGTTTATTAAAACAAGATTGTTTTGTTCTAGATGGATGAAAATGCACCAATATGTTCACAATGTTTTGCAAACGTATTACAAGAATTATCTGTCGGCACAAATCTTGAAAATGAGCTCCAGCACCCTAATGCCAATACTATCAGTATATTGTATGTTTGGTATCAACGAAGACTGGCTAGCAGATAAGTTGTGACCCAGTTAATATCATCCCAACAAGACTCTGTTTTAATAAGAGGCCGTATGAAATCTCGCCATCACTCGGGCAGAGGTTATTATACATATATAGGTACTGTTGGCGAGACAAGGGACAAGTTGGGATGAGATGATTGCAGGTTATTATAGCAGTTGCACTTCTGGACAAGAGACTTGCTGTGCCCACATAATGACCGTTGTCTGGTATTTGTGTTGGGCTCGGTATCAAAATTCCATAACCGCACCGGCCTCAATTCTGGATGGCATTTTAGTAAGAGAGGATTTTGAAGTAGGATAAATGAATAAAAAATAATACAATTAAGCTGTTTTATTTATATTACCTTAAGTATCCAAAACATAATTGACCTAATGTTTCACTTTCTATAATTCATAGGACTGTTAACATTTGTTATGACATTATCCAAGCTTTAAATGTCTGTCAAGGCTCAAGGCATACTCTGACACGCTGAGGACCTGTTATAGGAAAATATTTGTACGCCGGAAACGGCAGAATATTTAGGATATGAATTTTTTTGTAATAACTGTAATGTACCATATTATAACAAATAAATTATATTATCTATGATTGTACTCTAGCACTTCAGCAGCCCAGATAGACACATATGCCTGAACAGAAATTAGTATTTAGGATTATTCTGTTTATCCACCTTAAAACAGCCACTCTAAAGTAAAATAAGTTAAATATATTCTTTATTATTAGTTCAATAAAGTAGTATCTCAGGGTGAATTTTTTAGGGTAGGGAAACGGAGTTACCCGCTATTCACATATAATCTCGGCTTTGAGTTATCTGGCACAAATTTTTTCTAAAAGCTAACAAAACACTTAGGCTTCATTTCCCCATGTAAAACAAAAAAAGTCCTGGATGCCCCTGGCACTGAAGTGTGCATTAGTACACACTAATGAATGCAATTCAATAATTTTGTGCGTAGACACCGTTGATTTATCTCAACAATCTTCTTGTCTGGATTTAGGTAGTACATTTTTCATTTGTTTTATAAATATCAACAAGAACGTTAGTTGTTTTAAGATCAAAAAAGCACATACACAATCTTTATTACACGTTATTCTTTTATATATATTTTGCCTTACTTTCCTACTAGTGTTGAGACATTTTAGCTATTTTACATAATAAATCTACCTGATAGGCGATATCAGAGATATCAGATATGACAGCTAACGTCAAATCAAAACGACTTCAATCCGCCATTAGTGTTGCAGTTTTTGGTTAGAGAGAATAAAATATTAATACCACTGAAATTAAGGCAAATTCGTGGATTTGAATGATCAAATGTGGTTTAATATTTTATTTTAATTTATTTCCATATTAGTACATAAACTAGGCCTACGCTTCATACAATTTTGGACCGTCTCCTTTGCGCAAATAAAGTAGACAACTCCTCAAACGTAAGATGTTTGTCGCCTAATATTCTAGTTGCGTGATACTTAGCAGACTTGACACCTGCCTCCCAAAGTCCGCCAAAATGCGGTGAATACGGAGGGGAAAATTTAAATTGTATGCCTTCATCGGCTGCAAACCCAGATATGCTTTCACTGTTAAATTTGAAAAAATTAGTAATTTCATTATTTGCACCGACAAAATTTTTACCACTGTCACAATATAATTTAAGAGGCTTTCCTCTTCGGGATATAAAACGTCTTAAACATAGTATAAAAATATCGGTAGTGAGGTCGCTTGCTACTTCGAGATGCAAGGCTTTTGTAGCGAAACAAATAAATAAACTCAAATAACATTTTGTTATTTTGCAACCGCGACCTTTACGGTCAGTAATAAAAAAAGGCCCGGCAAAGTCCACACCGCTTACGTGAAAAGGAAGATTTGGAGTAACTCTAGTAGTTGGTAAATTACCCATTATAGGATTAAAACACTTTGCTTTTATTCTTTTACACAGTTGGCAGTTGTTGACAGTGGATCTTGCTAATACTCTACCTCTTAAAGGCCAAAATTTGCTTCTTATATCGGTCAGTAAGAGTTGAGGTCCACAATGTAAAAGTTTTTTATGATAGTGAACAAATAGTAATTTACAAAAGGTATTTTTCGTTTCTAATAAAATTGGGTATTTTCTTTCGTAAGCTTCATTGGAGTTTTGAGTACGGCCGCCAACGCGAACTATTTCACGTGCATCGATAAATGGACTTAACGCCAATAAGCGGGACTTATTTGGTAAGTTTCTCTTAGACTTTAAAACCTTAATTTCATCTGCGAAGCATTCGTTCTGATGTTGTTTTATTAATATTTCTAAAGATGACTCTAATTCCTTGGTTGTTAAGGGGCCAGTGAATTTGTGATGTTTATGTTTGAGATTATGAATAAAACGTAGAACGTAAGCTAAAGATCTTTGTAATGTTGTGAACCTTGAAAATCTTTCAAAATTTACTATCATTGACTGGCTAACAGCTAAAGTAGTATTTGATGAACACGTAGATTGTAGTGTAGTTGTAGATTGTAGTGTAGTTGTAGCGTGTAGTGTAGTTGTAGGTTCTAGTGTTTTAGTATAAGCTTTCATTTCAGGTAAATTACCAATATTTTTAATATTTATATTTTTGGGCCAATTACATGAGTTTTCGGTTAAAAACAACGGTCCTTGCCACCAAAGCATGGCAGAATTAATTAATTTAGGATTTAAACCGCGTGATGCTAGATCTGCTGGGTTTTTATCCCCAGGGACGTGCCTCCAAACATCTGCACTAGTAAGTTCTCTTATTTCACCAACGCGGTTTGACACGAATGGTTTCAAATCGCATGGTTGAGAGGATAGCCAGCCTGAAACTATTGTAGAGTCAGTCCAATGATAGACTGAATCAATTTTGCAACGAATAGCCTTTAATACTTTAACACTTAATCGCGCCGAAAGTAAGGCACCACACAGTTCCAATCGAGGTATTGTCGTTGGTTTAACTGGAGCAACTTTAGTTTTCGCACAAAGTAATCTGACCAGAACATTACCTGAACCATCAACTGATCTGAGATAGACTGCAGAAGCATATGCTACTTTTGAAGCATCCGAGAATGTATGTAAATCTATCACTACAGGTTTATTAATGAGGACGCATCTAGGTATTTCAATGAACGATACGGTGTTTAAATTATTTATGAAACCTTGCCATTTTGCCTTTAATACATTATCCACCGAATCATCCCAATCAAGTTTTGTCAACCATAATTTTTGTAGCATTATTTTACAAAGACTAAGCAAACCTAGTGGGTCGAATAATTTGGCCGAATTGGACAAAATCGTTCTTTTGGTAATATTTTGATCTAACTGCATGTTAACTGGAAATCGAAGAACGTCCTTAGTTGGATCCCATTTCAGACCTAAAACGCTGGGTTGCGAAGTCAAATCTAAATTTTTTGGCAACGATGTATTTGATTCACCTTGAAGGTGAATATGTGCATTAGTTCGCCATTTTCTTAAAGGAAAGCAGGCTGTACTGAGAACTGTAGTGACTGATTTAATTATATTTTGTAATTCACTTTCAGTTTCAGCGCCAGAAAGAAAGTCATCAACATAAAAGTCTGTCTTTATTAATTGTGCTATTTTACTATCTTTGCATTCTTTTGAAAGTTGCAATAGACAACGTGTACTCAGAAATGGCGCCGATGCCATTCCATACGTCACTGTATTTAATTGATATATTATAATTTGCTGTGATGGTTCGTCACGCCATAAAATCATTTGCAAATTTCGCTGATTTGGATCTACCATGATTTGGCGAAACATTTTTCCCACATCTGCCGTGACAACGTATTTATGTTGCCGATATCTTAACAAAATTGAAAATAAATCATCTTGTACTACAGGGCCGATATTTTGTATGTCGTTAAGTGATATTCCGGTAGACGTTTTTGCAGAAGCATCAAAAACTACACGAAGTTTTGTAGTCTCACTATTTTCTCTAATTACAGCATGATGTGGAAGATAACAACCGAATAGAGGCTTAGAAACATTGGTCATGTGACCTAAACGCTCATATTCTTTAATAAAATGTTGATATTCTTGTTTTAATTTATCCTTGTTGTTTAATTTTTTCTCAAGTTGTAAAAACCTTTTTTCTGCAATATTGTATGAATCACCTAAAATTTCAACAGAATCTTTTAGTGGAATTTGTACACAAAATCTACCGTCGTCTTCACGGCGAGTAGTTGTATTAAATACTGTTTCACAATAATTGTCTTTATTGTACGTAACATTAGGAACTTCTTCAAGTTCCCAGAACTTTGATAATTGTTTGCGAATCTCATGCGAAAAATTAAATTGTATATTTGAATTGTTACTGTTAAAATAACCTTCTCCCATGGGGCCAGTCACTATCCACCTTAATTGTGTTTCTAGTAATATTGGCCTTTGAGGCCCCAAGTTTATTCTATCCGTTCCAATCAGCGCCCAAAATGTGTCAGCACCCAATAGTAAATCAATATCGGAAGGTTGGTAAAACTTTGGATCTGCAAGTTGTACATTGTTTGGAATACCTAATTCTTGATAACGAATTGTAGCATGAGGGAGACAATCAGTAATTTTAGGAAGAATATAGCATTTAACTGATATATTAAATGAATTATATAGTGAATGTATCCGTATTGAGCAATGTTCAGTAATATTTAAAACAATATTACCTATACCTGACACACATTTGTAAGATTCCTTTATTTTGTAAAAGCCCATTTTCTTTTGAGCCCCTTCACTAATAAAAGATGACTGGCTGCCACAATCTAGTAAAGCCCTCAGCATAAAAACCTTGTTATTGTTTGTCACTTTTACCAACGCAGTAGAAAGAAGGGCTTGATTTGTGGAGACAGCAGACATAGAAACAAGAGAAGAGGGACTGGGTACGTTTGAGTCAACTGTAATGTTAGGTAAGTTTGCTTCACTTGTTTTTGTAAAATTATTATTATTAGTAGATGTTAGTTCTTGTAGGTTTTGTTGTGGTGTAGTTTTGCTTTGTTGTGGTATAAGTTGTTGCATGCGTATAATTTGTGAGGAATGTTGTTTATGTAATAGAGTGTTGTGTTTTTTCTTGCAAATTTTACAGCCACTGAACTTGCACTGAAATGCCTGATGGCCGCCGCGAAAGCAGTTGCTACATAATTTTGATAGGGAAACCTTAGAAATACGCTCTTCAACAGGTAAAGATTTAAATTTTTAACACTCATATAATTTATGACCTTGGTTACAGATTGCACACTGCTTGTCAAAGGAGGACTGGGTAGAAGAAGTAACAAATGAATTAGTTTTTGTTGCACTATAACGTTTTTCATTTTTGCATGACCTATTAGCATTCATGGTTTCCAAAACCATTGCGCGTTGACGAAGAAATGAATAGAACTCTTCTAAGTTAGGTGAAATTATATTGCTTCGAAATTCCTCCCATTTCCTAGCAGTCGCACTGTCTAACCTTGTCGAGGCAATATAAATAATAATTGTATCCCATTTGTCAGTGGGTTCACCTAAAGAATTTAAAGCACTCAGATTTTTCGATAACGTATCAATTAAATTACGAATGCCAGCCTCAGTCTCTTTATGTAACGGTTCAATTGAAAATAGCCCCTTTATGTGCTCATTTATCAATAAACGCTTATTATCATACCGTTTGCAAAGTAGTTGCCAAGCGGTTGCATAATTTTTAGAAGATACAGTAACAGAGTTAATGACAGAAGAAACATTTCCCTCTAAATATGATTTAAGGTAATGAAATTTACTAATATCGTCAATATTATCATTGTTGTGAATTAAAGATAAATATGTATCCCTGGTCCTTCACTGCTGGCCGTATGAGGAAGCTCAAGGTCGCTCAGCGAGCTATGGAGAGGGCTATGCTCGGAGTTTCTCTGCGTGATAAACTCAGAAATGAGGATATCCGCAGTAGAACCAGAGTGACCGACATAGCCCAACGGATTAGTAAGCTGAAGTGGCAATGGGCCGGCCATATAGCTCGAAGAACCGACAACCGATGGGGAAGAAAGGTTCTCGAGTGGCAGCCTCGTACCGGCAAGCGACGTGTAGGGCGTCCCCCCACTAGATGGAGTGACGACCTGGTAAGATATGCAGGAAGTCGATGGATGCAGGTGGCTCAGGACCGTGCTTTGTGGCATTCTTTGGGGGAGGCCTATGTTCAGCAGTGGACTTGTGAAGGGCTGTAATGATGATGATGATGTATCCCTAAAGGAAAGCCACTTATTTGGAGCGCCGTCAAAAGGTGGGATTTTTAAAGGCGGTAACTTTAAATTGCTATAACTATTACATGTTTGGTTGCATGAAGATTCAACCCTATTTGAATTTTCGAAAAACTCTAACAAGGATTGAGCTTGAGCAATCAAATAAAAAAATGAATTCTCTGTTGTCTCGCGTTTTTCTATTTGTTTGCCAGTGTCTTCATCCAACATCTCAATTTTTGACTGAACTTCCTCAAAGGTACATGAAAGGTCACGTAATTTATTTAATCGAAGATTGAGCTCATGTATCTTCAATGTATTAGTATCTTTGCAATGCATTAAGGGTATTAAATATTTTTCAAATAGAGTAAGTCGAGCTCTAATATGACCCCTTTGTTTAATAAGTTCTTTTAATTCACTCATTTTGACGGTGTAAATAACTTCGCAAAAGTAAATATCAACAGGTAATTTAGTTCACACTAAATGTGCAATGTTAACAATAAACAGTGAATACTGTACGTTCAATGAAGTGACGAGTTAATAAACCGGTTTTGCAGGCGATGATTGCACGACGATTGATATTGTTCTTGTTGCAACAGCAAATCTTCGTTACCGGAATACGCCTGGAATAGTCGGCAACTATGTTTAATATCTACAATTCCTTTAAATCTTTTTAAATTGGGGCGTTGCAAAATAAATTTATAGATTGTACCACTATATTTAGAATGCAATATGTTTTCTTTAATTGCAAAATATAAATAAAATAAATATTAAGGTTATTTTAATTGTTTTACAATTATGAACACTAGTTAACTTGAATTGCAATGTTTGCGTAATGATATGAAACTACTATTATATATTGTTTTGTTAAGAATGCTTATTTATACTTAAATTGACGTTGCATGTAATAAATTATTCGTTAAATTGACATATAATGAACGTAATTCAATTACTAACAAGTAATAATTTGAGCGTTTTTATATTTTGAAGATGGCGGTAGATGTATATAGCCAAAGGCGTTGTCCACGTTAAAGACTACGCAAATTCAAACAGGTAGGATGGATAAATAGAAAGGAAAATAAAAAAGAACTTCCCTCGGAACAATGGCTGCAGCTGGTGGCTGGCGGATTCCTTGAGGTTGGGTTCGTCTTAGTTCGGTATATTTTTCGAAATCTTCGATATGCTGGATGTTTTTCTCGCATAAATCACGTCGGGGTCACCATTTTGATCACGCTGGTCTTCAATTTCTTGAGGATATTTCAATGAAAACTCCGCAATGAAATGCAGTACATTTTTAATATGCTATTTAATTAGTAATTACAAATAATTAAATTTAAAGCTTGTTGCTGTGTGCGGAGCTCGAAGCGTAATGGCCGGGACCGGCCAGTTCGTTCCTATGCGTGACGTCACTCTTGGACGCGTTCAAGATTTAACACCAACCGAACGAAAACGTAGTTACGCTACGTTTTCGTTTACAAGATAGTTGCGCAGCCGATTTCTCTTGAGGACGCCTCGTTTGCTGAAACACATTTCCAGTCTTAATTGGAGTTCAACTATTTTGGAATAAAATTACACGTGAGTCGCACAACAACTACGGGGCTTCATATAACTGATTGAACTAGAAATATATTACATGCTGTGAGAAATGTATTATTTAAGCACGTTTCAAATTAATTGAAGTTAGTAGAATGTACTATTTGCATGGTATTAAAACATAAAATAAGCATTATAAAAAAAAATTATCTGGCTATCTGTCGGTCTGTCCAGGATAATCTTCATAGGGTGACAAACGAGCATACAGTCCACCTCACAGAGTACTTTTTATCTGGTGCCAACAGATGGATCTAGTACATTATAATACGACAAAATCTAAAAACTATACGTTTGATAGACTTTAAACGTTCTTTTGGTTCATCTAAATTTAGTATAATAATAATTGCGTTTTACAAGCATTAATGTACTAAGATTCTATGCCCTGGTCCACCTGATGGTAAGTGGTTGCTGCGGCCCATAGACATCTACATCTATCCTCTATTACAAATCAAAATGTAGATGCGTTGTCACCCGTGAGGACTAAGATGGAATGCCTTATTTCCAGTAAAAAGGGCCTCCGGCCACCTGTACTCACCAAGCGAAACGCAGAGGTAAACCTCTACTTCACGCTGGTATTCTGTGAGGTCGTGGTACCACCCCGGTTTGAGCCGGCCCATCCGTGCGACAGCAAAAGCTGCCGCGTGGCTCTACCACTGTTTACTTTTTTAAACTTTTTTGTGATAAAACTTTACGAACACATACAAAAGCAATTCAGTTGAGAAAAAAATATAATATAAATAATACGATGTACAGCCATGCCGCAGCTATATTAAGGTTGTAGCATGAATGGATTGACTGGACCGCGGAAGGCCCATTCTCTCACAGAATACCATTTTAATGCTGCTGTGCTTTGTATGGTAAGTATAGAAAACCGGACACCCTTTTTACTGGAATGATGCATTCAATGTCCTCTGCGGCGACAACGCATCTGCATTTTGATTCTTAATCGAGGTGTAGATGTCTATGGGCCAAGTATCCACTTCCGATCAGGTGGACTGTGTGCTCGTTTGTTATCCTTATTCTATATAAAAAAGTTTTTTGAATTGCCAATCTAGTAGTATGCATGGTAGTATTTCGTACATGCAAGTGCTCCTCACAATCCTTTATCGCATTTAATATGTAGTGCCAATGGGGTTCAAACTTGGATTGCTCAATTACTATCAATTTTAAAACAGGTTATAAGTACTGCTACCGAAATACTAACTAAAATAATTTAAATGCTTATCAAAAATACAATAAAAAGATGAATAAATTCTTATATTGCCCTTGGTGCGATCCATTAGTATCATCGTAAGTTATCTACCCCTTCAATCCGTTTCAATCAAGCTTAAACCTTAATAGGTACATGTCCTCAATGTCCGATCGCAGCGAGTTTCGTTCACCTATATGTCATTACTTATAACGCTTATGCGATTAGATACAAATGAAAAATATCTAATAATGTCCAGGCTTATAATATATGTCGCAGATTTATGATAAAACCTGGTTTTTATATATTATAAAGAACCGGCAGAAGACAAAATGACAACTTTATGTTATCATAAAACTGAGGAAATCCTGTTTTTGTGATTGAAAACCTAGACTGATTTAGTTTTATGATAAAATCAACTTTTTTATATTGAGAAATGACTACGCTTACCCGCCTCGCGGGGGCAAGGACGGGTAGTGTTGGAATCTATTATTAGATGTTTTCCAGACCAGACAAATAGGTCGAAAGTGCTATTTTAATATCTACTATATTTTATTACACCTCATACCTATTCTCCTCCGCCCCTGCATTAACATATAATCCATATGTCGAAAGAGATTGTGTTGGGTTTCAGATGCATGATTTCGTGCTATCCTGTATCAGTAATTAAGGAATGGGTCTGAAGTTCATTGAGGATGTTACAGTGGTTAGCACTGAAAGTCAGTACAGCATCGAAATTGGATTTTCATAAAGATTTCTTATATTTACGCGAACACTACACATTAAATAAAACTACTTAATCGGATCCTATCGCGTTTTACTTGTTTTTTTATTCATTCCCGACGTGGATTTTCAGCTAACTATAATAGTAAATATTGCTGAGTTGTTAGCTTCGCTTGTTTGTCGGGAATGAGATGTATAATTTTCATTTTTGTTAAATTTGTTTTATATTTTAGTGATTTTTTTCTTGTTTTTAGTTCCAAGTTTAGTTAGACTGTGGTCATAGAAGTTATTTATGTGTTATTTCTGCTTAGTCTTAAATTTAGTATGGGTGTTAAAGACATGAAGATAGTTTGAAGGAAATATGTAAAATAAAATTGTAGATTTATTTTATGTATTATTTATTAATTTCGTCTGTTCTTGTGAGCAAAGTTTTGTTAAATAATTATTTCTGGTTTGTTCTTTTTCTAACATTTATATCTTTCACTAGATGGTGTCACTTGTAATATTACATCACGGTATGGTTTGCCTCATAGAACATTATATAGCTTACAATTTTGAAAATACAGATAATCGTTATACGCCATACAAGAAGTTTTATTTATCAATCACGGGATTACGGTGTTGGGAAAGTTCTGGGCGGTGAACATTGGTCCTTCGAGCCGGACACTTAAGGCTGAGGTTGATCTGTGCTACATCATTTTTGCGACTACGAGACACGGCGTCGGGATGTCGTAGAGGGATACATCTTCCATTTACAAAAATTGGAAGACAACGCTGTTAGCGACGGAATACGAACATCCACGAGGCGATCTTCGGAGTGTGAAAAGAAACCAACTGCGACGTCACACCTTGCAGCAGGCGTAAGAAAAGGACAACAAAAGAGTAGTATATGGTGAGGTACATTGAAGAAATAATTGTAAGTACTCGTACATTGCTGCGTTATTAACATAGTGCAATTATTGGATAAATTCGGACTTAGAAAAATTTCGTGTTAAATTTCTAGAATTTTCTAAGTGTAGTGGACTAAGAATAGATTAAGAAAAATTGAACACACGGGGGGAACCTATGCCCAATTTTCAAAAAAGGTGAAAAAAAAATACAAACACTTAGAAAATTTTCGAAGCAAAGTAACATTGACATAGAAAAAATTTATTGAAAAATTATAACCTATAAAATTTGATTTAAAACATGGAATTCATAAAGCTTCAGACAGAAATTATAAATCAATTGAATAAAGCTAAAATAAATTATAAGAAAAGTCATAAAGAACGATTAACAGCTCGTAATATTGAAACCAGAATAAAATCAGTGGAAGAAAAATGGACTGAATTTTCAAGCCATCATTCTGCAATTATTAAAAGCAACCAAGACGTATCAGCGTCGGACTACATTAAAAATGATCACTTTCAAGAAACAGAAATGTTTTATATTGATTTTATTGCGGAAATGAAAGAAAAATTAGACCAACTTTTGGAACAACCTGGAATTGTATATGATAAGCCTATAATGTCATCTTCTAATGTAAAATTGCCTAAGATTTCGATTCCAACCTTTTCAGGACAATATTCCGAATGGATGAGTTTAAGGGATTTATTTGTATCACTCATTCATAAGAGTTCTATGGAAGATGTACAGAAGCTTCATTACTTGAAAGGATATTTGACAGGTGAAGCTGAAAAGTTATTGCGTCACATTCCTATTACAAATGAAAATTACGAACAGTGTTGGAAAACTTTACAAGACAGATATGACAATAAACAGTTTTTGGCAAATTGTATTTTGAAAAAGTTTTTTAGTCAAAGAAACGTTACAACAGAGTCTGCAACTGCTATAAAAGAATTACTTTAAACGGGCTTAAAAGCATTGGTATTAATACGGATTCTTGGGACTTAATTATAATTTATATTGTTTGTTCTAAGCTGGATCAAGAAACTCACAAACAATGGGAGTCGAGAGTAAGTGAAACTGTTTCTAGGTCAAAGGAACTACCATCTTTTTCTCAATTTAAAGAGTTTTTGGAAAATAAATACCATTCTTTGGAGTTTCTAGATTCAAAAGGTACAATAAAAAAGTTATCTAATCACAGCAATGTATGTAACATAAAAAATTCTAATGCACTTGTAAACCTTCATATCAATCCATCACCTTGTGTATATTGTAATAGTGATCATAGGATCAGTAATTGTAAAAGATTTTCAGGTTTACAATGTTTTGATAAACGTAAATTTGTCCAATAAACAGGTTATGCTTCAATTGTTTAGGTAATAATCATTCAGTAAAACAGTGCCGTATAACCACCTCATGCCAAATATGTCGTAGACGACATCATTCACTTTTGCATCCCAAAAATGTAATCCCAATAAATGGCAATAATGATTCGGATGTATCTAGAGGGAAGGAATCGGTAAAAATAGGGCATCCCACTAGAACAGCCTTACAACCAGAAACCTTAGAGGAATCTCATCAAAATATAGTAAGTCATTTCTTAAAGGAGCCTATTCATCATGTTTTACTAGCTACAGCTTTAGTGAATGTGAAATATAAGAATGACTATCAAACAATGCGAGCATTGATAGATCAAGGCTCGCAGGCCAGCTTTATCACAGAGTCGGCGGTACAGTTACTCGGGTTAAAAAAGACTAAGACAAATGTTATGGTTTCAGGTTTAGGAGCAGAAAAGAGTTTGGTCTCAAAATCTACAGTAGATTTGACAATTCATTCAAGGTACGATACAAATTCATGTCTACATGTGACAGCATATGTTTTAAAAAAGTTGACATCGTACTTACCTTCTACTAATGTTGATCTCTTGCATTGGCCAGAGCTGAAACAACTCAACTTGGCAGACCCAAGTTTCCACAAACCTAATAAAATTGACATTTTATTAGGGGCAGAAGTTTATGCACTTATCATTATGGAAGGACTAGTTAAATATCCCTCAGGATCTACAGTAGCTCAAAATACATCTTTGGGGTGGATATTAAGTGGACAGTTGCATTCTAATACACCTTACTGTAACGTAGTGAGTTTACATGGTGAAGTTCATCTCGATAGTTTAATTCGCTCATTTTGGGAATTGGAAACCAAACCAAATTTATCTAAGACAATTTTAACGGAAGAGGAACAAAATTGTGAACGATTATATGAATCGACTACGATAAGGGATAATGATGGCAGATATATAGTTCAACTTCCGTTTCGAAATGAACATCCATTATGTTTAGAAGGCAAATCAAAACAAATTGCGTTTCGTAGGTTTGCTTCTCAGAAAAAAGGTTACAGAAGAATTCTGATATGAATGTAGAGTTTAAGAAAATTTTTGACGAATATTTGCACTTAAATCACATGGAGATAGTACCAAAAGAAGAATTAGATTTACCAGCTATTTACTTACCATATCATGCTGTTATAAAAGAAGATAGGGAGACAACTAAAGTGCGTATAGTTTTTGATGCCTCATGTAAAGGTGTAAATGGAAAATCTTTAAATGATGATTTGATGGTTGACCCTAAACTTCAATCTAATTTACGCCATATTATCATGAGGTGGAGAACTCATCCAGTTTGTTTTATTGCAGATGTTGTCAAAATGTACCGACAGGTTAAGGTAAATCAAAAGGATACTGATTTTCAACGCATTTTGTGGCGTGAGAATAGCGAACAAGAGTTAAAAGAATACAGATTACTAAGATTGACATTTGGTACCTCTTCAGCTCCATAATTAGCAATCAAAAGTTTGATTCAGTTGGCTATTGATGAAGGACAAAATATACCTTTAGCAGCTGAAATAGTCAAAAGAGATTTTTATGTAGATGACTTAATGTCTGGATGTCAAAACGAGAAGGAAGCTACAAAATTATATTATCAGATTAATAAATTACTCAACAAAGGTGGATTTGAATTGCAGAAATGGTCAAGCAATAACGATACATTTTTGAATACTATACGGAATGAGAAGAAGAAAAATAGTGATCAGAAAATTTTGGAACTAAAAGAAGAGCCTGTAAATAAAATTTTGGGACTTACCTGGAATCGAAAAAACGATCAGTTTGAATATGCAGTCAGACTTCCACCGTTATCATTCCCAGTTACTAAAAGAAAGGTCATATCTGATATTTCACGTTTGTATGATCCATTAGGATGGATACAACCAAGTATAGTCAGCGCAAAGGTTTTTATTCAAAAGATGTGGTTAGAAAAATTAGATTGGGATGAAGAATTACCTCCACATTTTTTGAATTATTGGCTTACATATAGAGATGAATTATCCAAACTTACCGAGTTCAGGTTACCTCGTTGGATGAAATGTGAAAACAACAGTGAGCTTGTGGAGCTACATGGATTTTCAGATGTGTCTTCATTAGCATACAGTGCAGTTGTCTACATGCGAGTTATTGATAGTGATGGACAAGTCCATGTAAATCTGGTAACTGGCAAGTCTAAGGTAGCTCCTAATAGTCAATTATCTATACCTAGACTTGAATTATGTGGAGCTCTTTTACTAACTAAATTATTTATAGAAGTTTCTGAAGTTCTGGAAATTTCTAAAAATCACTTGAAGGCATGGACTGATTCAGAAATAGTATTGGCATGGTTAAGCTCTCATCCAAGTAGGTGGAAAACATATATCGGTAACAGAGTGGCGGAAATATTACAATATTTTGATCGTACTCACTGGTTTCATGTGCAGTCAGAAGACAATTCCACTGATTGCGCATCTCGTGGCATTGCTCCATCTGAAATCGCTTATCATCGACTTTGGTTAGAAGGTCCATCCTGGTTACGTAATAAGAAAATTGATTATCCTTTTTCTAAATTTGTGAATACAAACATAGAAGAAAGGATTGTAAAAATACACAATGCAGCAGTAAATACTGTCGATGATCAGGATGCCATGTGGAATAAATTTTCTTCTTTGATGAAATTGATAAGAGTGGTTGCCTATTGCCGAAGTATTCCTGAAAAAGAAAAAGGATATTAGTGCATATTTGAAAACAGAAGAAATAAAAGAAGCATTACATATAATGATAAAGAAAGCACAAATAAAAGAATTTAATGAGGAAATAGAAACATTAAAAAAGGGTAATTTTATACAAAAGAAAAGTAAACTTATCTCATTTAATCCATTCTTAGACGACAAGGGCATACTTCGAATTGGTGGACGGATTTATCATGCTACAGTCGACAGAGATACAAAACATCCAGCATTGATTCCTCACGATTCTTATTTAGCTGGGTTGCTCGTCCGTGAGGCTCATATTAGAACACTACACGGTGGACCTCAAGTAATGATCAATTACCTGAGATCTAAATATTGGATACTTAGAGATAAATCGCTTGTAAAAAATCATTTTCAAAAATGCGTTACTTGTATACGTTTTTCCGCTCAAAACCAAACTCAGCTGATGGGCCAGTTACCTCCTTCAAGAGTAAGGCCAAGCAGAGCCTTCTCATGTAGTGGTGTGGATTATGCGGGGCCGATCAACATAAGGGTTTCAAAAGGCCGAAGCAATCGATCATATAAAGGCTATATATGTTTATTCATTTGTATGGCTACTCGAGCAATTCATCTAGAGGTTGTAAGCGACATGAGCTCTGAAAGTTTTCTAGCAGCATTTAGGCGATTCACTGCACGACGAGGTCACTGCATGGAATTATTTAGTGACAATGGCACTAATTTCGTTGGTGCAGCTCGGGAACTCAAGCAACTTTTTAATGAAGAAAAGTCAAGAAACAGTAAAATTGGAGAATGGTTGGAATCACACGATACAAAGTGGCATTTTAACCCACCACAAGCTCCTAACTTCGGAGGTTTATGGGAAGCTGGCATAAAATCAACTAAATATCATTTAAAAAGAGTGATTGGAAATTCTACATTAACTTATGAGGAGATGTCAACAATCTTAACGCAAATTGAGGCTTGCCTAAATTCTAGGCCTATGACATCTATAACAGACGATAAAGGTGAATATTTTGCTTTAACTCCAAGTCATTTTCTTGTAGGCGAACCATTAATTCCGGCACCAGATCATCAATATGACACTTCTATTAATCTGTTACGACGATGGCACCTTTGCCAGCGCACGATACAGGATTTTTGGAAACAGTGGTCTCAAGAATACTTGACCCATTTTATGCACAGGTACAAATGGGTGCATTCAAATCCTGAACCAAAAATTGGAGATGTTGATTTAGTAAGGGAAACAGACTTGCCTCCTGCTAGGTGGTTATTAGGGCGTTTTGTGGAAAAACATCCAGATGTGGACAAAGTTACGCGTGTTGTAAGTTTACGTTTTAAAAACTCGATCATAAAACGGCCTGTGTCAAAATTAATTGTATCACCAATTTGTGAAGATAAGTGATATTTTATTTAGTTCATATTTTATATTCATTTGCTAATTTTACACATTATTATTCAGTGTGAAATTATCGTTTTTTATTATTTTAATTAGTTGAATATTGTTATTTACCTAGCTTTACACTTCCAACTAAAAGGATTAAGGACAGTTGTCCTTGGTGGGCGGAATGTTAAAGACATGAAGATAGTTTGAAGGAAATATGTAAAATAAAATTGTAGATTTATTTTATGTATTATTTATTAATTTCGTCTGTTCTTGTGAGCAAAGTTTTGTTAAATAATTATTTCTGGTTTGTTCTTTTTCTAACATTTATATCTTTCACTAGATGGTGTCACTTGTAATATTACATCACGGTATGGTTTGCCTCATAGAACATTATATAGCTTACAATTTTCAAAATACAGATAATCGTTATACGCCATACAAGAAGTTTTATTTATCAATCACGGGATTACGGTGTTGGGAAAGTTCTGGGCGGTGAACAATGGGTTTTCCCCGTTTCTGATAGGTGGCGCAACACTCCTTTCTCATAAAAGGCGTTGTCATAAACGGTACTTAACACTTGGTGTGAATTCATTCGTTTATTCATTACAGCCTATTAAAAGTCCATTGTTGAACATAGGCCAGATTATATGGAATGCCTCATGGACACTTGCCATAGTTTCCACGGTTGACATGCGGGTTATTAATTGCAGACTTTGTTTATTTTGAGTTGTTTTTAAGAAGATACTGCCATCCATCTCTTGTTTCAGTTTTTAAAAAATATGTAAATCTGTCACGGTGCGTTTGGTAGATGGTGACTGGCAACTAAGATTTAAAATGTCGATTAACAAATAAAACGAAAAGAAATCTGTACAACTTTTAAGGATATATCTTATTAAAAAATAACAAACTAAGTACCTAATATAGCGGCAGAGACAAGACAAAGCGCGGGCTAAGTGTAATTACCACAAACGTTTACATTGATATTTTAAGATTCTTCTGAGTGCACACATAATAGGTCGGCGGTTCGGATCCGGACCGCGTTTCGCAATTTGGTGACCGCTAATATAGGGTAAATAGCACTACATAAATAACTATTACAAACTTGTTTAAAATTGATAGTACGTGAGCGATTAAAGTTTGAAGCCCCTTGACAAAACAAATTGAACGCGATAATGGAAACGTAGTGAGAAAACTTTCATAAATAAAGAAAGAATATTTGTAGAATTATAACATGGGAATTAGCCTGTTCCAGCTTTCGTAATTTACGATATATCTTGATAGAGAAGTATGTAAAGTCACTATCTTTTGCAACGCAAAAACTACAAACTTGAGACTTTATCTAATCCGTATAAGCTGCAGCGAGTGAATCAGTTGCGATTTCGATGTTATAATAAACTTTTAAAGCTGCTTTATAAAGCCAAAGCGAACGCCGCTTTAAGAACGCAGATCCGGTATTCATTCGCAGCATGAAACGTTTTCATTCAGACCGCTATATTCCATCTGGAATGCGTTTACACCGTAGAGAAATTTTCTTTCATCGCTGCTGGAGATAAGAGTGCTGGTCTTTTTCTCGATTATAGGCTAAGTATAGCTATTCGACGATGAAATGCAGCCAGCATTCTTCACACGATAACGCAGGGAGGAGGATTGTATAATAATTTAAGTTTTTAGTTTATTTATTTTATTAAATATTTTTAATAATTTCAATAGTAAAAGAAATAATACCATTTTATCAAAGAATAATAGGGGCTAATGGCTTCACGGGATCGGAGGGGAGTAGTGCAGGCATTCCCCTCTGCAGAAGTATAAGACCACGCAGTCTTAATAGTTTGACAGAGCGGCATGCGTACAATTAAACTAGTTCCAGCCGCACTGCTCATTAGACTATATCTAGTTGCGTGGCTGAATCAACGTCCTATAAAAAAGCTGAATTGTTCAGATTTTAGTTTCGAAAAGAGATTTGCTTAGTAAAATTTTAAAAAAGTTAGCATTATTTTACTAATATATAAGAAATTTTTATCACATTTCTATTTATTTATTTCAAACTTAAAAATTACAATAAAAACGGTCATATTGTTTCGGATTTGTTTACCAACATAGGCCGCTCGCCCTTCGCCCGCAATCAGTCGTTAGACCAATTTGAGTATTGTATGACAATACTCAAATTGGTCTAACGACTGATTCGATTCTGTATCCGAGTTGTCGCTGTCACCGAGCTATACAGTTTTAATGTACCAATATGTGTGTGCCAATGGTTATTTTTGTGTTTTAGTTGTTATGTGTGAGTTTCGTTGCGACAGACGATTGTTTTTGTGTGCACGAATTTCCCGCAAAATAGACAGTAGTAGTTCTGTATGGTCGAAAAACGCTATGACTACTCCCCTCAGGTCCACCGGTGACTCGCGATGCTCTATGCATTTTATTAGATTTTGCCATTAAGTACTGTACATAACTATTATTTTCTGATAATTATTCTTAACTTATGTGCAGGCTTCTGTCTAATTATAAAATATCGCTCATGACGTTACGCTCTCATCAGTATGGGTCTTTTATATTATTTTTATAAGGGTCACATCAGGAGTAAGTGGATGCTGTCGTCCTTAGCATCTAAGTATGTCTTCAATTGAGAAAAAAAGGTCCCTGTTTCTCTATTTATTGTACGAAAAATAGCAACATTAAGGTGCTATGAAGTAGCTAATCTAGCTAAGTTAAGGAGCCACGAACGAGGCTCTACCACTTACATCGTTTACGTGGTACATCTGAGTCTTACATGAGATAGTTCATTATACGACATAGTCCATGTATTATATTTAGTAAGTTCTTATAACATCTACGAATCGAAATAGTGATAGATTTTATTAGGTTACTCTCAAACGAATACACACACAACAAGCTTTTCATATCTTGATTGACACACACGAGACACTTGATTCACAATCTGTAAATTAAAATTGTGTAAAATTTACGGTAATAATTGTTACGCTGCGGTGTAATAGTCAGCCGAGTAGCCGGTTTGTTTGCAAAAGTCTTCACTTGAAGCAGCCGTCTGTTACAGTAACTTTTCCACGATTGACTTTTTACCGCACCATATGAGCCTTGTAGTTGCGTGTTGTTTCGTGAAACAGCAATAATGACAGCAGCAAAACATGTTCTGTAAATTAGTCGCTCACATAGTATTTTAGTATGTTTACACTACGGTAGAAGTTTTTCTTCGATTTTTCTTGTTTTGTTTTAGGAGATAGCATACAATATTTTTTATTTAACTTAGACTCAAACCAACCAAGAAGAAAGACAGAGCCCTGAGTACATTTAAAATGACGCCATAACCAAGCTCAACTGTTCGACATGCATTCGCACTTCTGTTTTCTTTTCTATAACAGCCAGTAAAAGCCCACTACCGCACTTACAGAGTCGTATTTAAAATCATGTTGGTTGCCAATGATATTCAATGCATAACAATGTGCGCATGAGTAACAGAAACAGAAACTTTTTTATTTAATATAGATTATAAATAATACTTATTGAAAGTCACTCTTTTGTTGAATTAGCACTGGTTTGAAAAAAACCTCTGTTCTGGGAAGAACCAGTAAGAAACCCAGCGAGACTTTTTTTTAAATAACAGCTTATAATCATGTGTGTTACAGAATTAACAACACAACAAATTAGAAATAGCTTGGTAGCGATCACCTCATTGCCAGGGGTGATTATCATCCAGTACTTGTTCTTATTGAGCATGTGGTTGAGCATAGTTTCGGTTTGGTTTCAGCGTTACGTGAAATGTTCGCAGTGTTCCGTCTATCTTTGTTTCTTTGAGAAAATAGATTATAATATAATACACTTGCTGAAAGTCTCTGTTTTACTTTAACGTCTGGTTCGGAAAAAAAACTCTATTATAGGAAGGATCAGCGGTACTTTAATTAAAAAAATAAATTTACTATATTATTTGTTTTACAGTTAACTATGAAAACATTCAGAAACGGCATGCTAGCGATCACCTCACTTCCAGGGGTTATTATTGTTATCAATCATGTACTTTTTAGTAGTATAATAACAATTATTAAAACATTGCTTAGTAAAAATTTAATTTTTTTAAATATATTTTTTATAATATACGAGCAGCTATGCAAGTCTAGAGAGCCTATAACTGCGACCTAAAAGATTTATTGTTATTGCTGCTATGTTTGCAGTTCACTGCTAAGCTCTACGTCTTCAATGAATAGAAAGAGTTGCTCAGCTGTGACCAATTTCACTTTTTTTGGGCGAAGTACATAGTTTGAAAATGAAAGCTACGTTTGCGCATCAAGGGTCTGCAATTAGTTAGGATGTGTAAAGTCGTTTCCTACTCTAGGAAGCAAAACTGGCACATCCTTGAAATGCATAGTCCCAGGATGGACATGTGCTTTTTAAGACAACAGTGTTCAGTCAGGACTCTTACCAGAATACGCAATTCATTTTTACCTAATCCCAAGGCTTCCGAAGCGAATTGACGATCGAAATCCCGGATTAAGGTTTTAGAATGATTTAAACCTGGTATCAGACCATAAGTGATCAGATCAGATCAGATCTTAAGTGATTTTTTGTGGTAAAGAGTTTCCAGGGTCAATCGGGCGAGGCTTTTTGAGATTCCACAAAATTCTCTTTGAGCCCTCCTGTGCGGGCTTGTCGGTAATTTCATTGCCTACAATACCCGCGTGACCCGTAACCCATCTTCAAACGACCCTGTTATTACCTCCCAGGGCGTTTAGACGGTTCATGCAGTCTCCAACTAGCTTCGAGTTCACCAAGTTTGATCTCAGCGCTAGCAGTGCTGCTTAACTATCATAGTTAATATAGAATATATAGTTAACGTAATGTTTTTGCAGGTTGATTTCTGCACACTGTAGTATGGCGAAAATTTCTGCCTGGAAGATAGAGGTGAATCTACTCAAATTCATACTAAGTTTGAATTTGGGGTGTTCCCCATACATTCTAAAGTCTATGTCGAGGCCCATTTTTGATCCATCGGTATACCACATAAGGCTACCGAACTTACAGATGATCTGTCCATTCAAACAGTCTCCTCTGGATGGTAGTTTTACTGTATACTTTTGTTAAAAGTATATAGTGGACGTATGATATCTGAGATCATGCATAAGATCGGTGTTTCCTTAATTGAGTCAAGCATGGACCTCAATCTATAGGAAAGCAATCTCAAACCACCCTGAGCGTTAATCCTATACAAACTAGCCCTCGTCTCCTTGTCTACGTAAAGATCAATTGGCGTGGAGGTCTATAAGTGGATTAAGAGCCGCTCCAGGCGATGCTTCCATCGCTCCAGCTGCCATTAAGCAGGTACTACTTACACACTTACACTAGACAGGGGAGGCGTAGGTAAAAATTGGCCTTACTATACTGCTGTACAGCCATTGGATCATACTGGAACGCAAGCCCCAGGTGTTCCCGAGTCCAATTTTCCAATTTTACCCTTATGACATACGTTGCTAAGGTGAGAGTTCCACGTTAGTTATTGGTCGATTGTTACGCCCAAGTACTTAACTTCAGTGGAGAATGGTACTTCTTTACCATTAAGATTTATGACAAATTTTTTCAACAGTCTCTTTTTGGTAAAGGGTATTATAACAGTTTTATCAGCATTAACTGATAAACTGTTATCCTTGCACAAGTTGTTTATGGTGTTTTGGGCTCTTTCTATGATTAATGATAAAATACTTTGGCAAAAGCCCCTCGCAATGATTACAAGGTCATAAGCAAAACCCAGTGTGTCAATGCGAAAGTCTGCCATCTATTACAATAATTTGTCAACCGCAAGAGTCCAAACCACGGTGACAAAACACCTCCTTGTGGACAGCCTCTTTAAATTAGTTTAAGTTTGAAACTGAGCTATTTTTGTCTTTCAGTTTGAGAGCATCGACTTCACACACCTGATGGTTGAAGGGTCAAAATTTTTAGATATCAGGTGGGGGCCTGATATCTAAAAATTTTGTGTAAAATTAAAAATTTTGTTTGTGTAAAAACCTGCAGTGATCTAGGGCTACTGTCGAAGGCACCCTCTATGTCTAGAAAGGCATAAAGAGCTATTTCTTTATTCTCTAGTGCTTTTCGATCCTGTCAATAACACTGATAAGGGCTGTTTCCGTAGATCTGCCTCTGTGGTAAGCATGCATGTTGTAGTATATAGGGCTGGTAGCTAGAGCTATATTCCTAAATATATCTATCCAATGTCTTAAGAAGAAAGAAAGAAAGGCTTATAGGTCTAAATGACTTTAGTAAAGCGTAGTCCTTTCTACCAGCCTTAGGTTAATATAGATCTTTGACAATTGTCCATCTTTCTGGAATATATCCCCATGCAAAACTTGATAAGGAAGAAAGATATCGATACCCGTCTGTAGACGGATGGGCATTATTCCATCCTCCCCACTTGTCTTACATGGTTTAATAGAGGTCAACACTGCACCAGGTTTGGACATCCTTATTACAAGGCCTTCATAGGGCTCTGAAAGAGTTCGAGGCAAAAGTCTTATGTAACCCTGGGAAATGGTGAAATTATTTTAGGTAACGTTTCCAAATTTCTCCTTAAGCTATCTCTGTAGACATCTCAAGAGGTTGCTTTTGGATTCCTAAAAGCAACAGTTTCATAAGCTGGTGATGCTCTAATTACAAAATCAATATGTTTGTAATCAGACATCGAGTTTTCACTACTCTTGCCAGTCAGTAATCCGCCTGGATATGTTATTGATAGCAAAGGTTATATCTAAAAATTCGTGCCTAGCACGTGTTACAAAGGTTGGTTTACACTCTAAGTTTAGGCTTACCAGGTGATTGGATACGAGAAAGTCAAAAAGTAAGTCACCTCTTTCGTTGATGTTAGTGCTTCCCCATTCTGTGTGGTGAGCATTACATCCCATCATAAGTTCGGCGTTGTGCTTATGGGCGAACTCCGCCACTTGCTCTAACTCGATAGCAAGGTCTGGGTACTGTCCGGGAAGATAGGCTGAGCAAATGATTACTCTGGCCCCTATGCATCCTTTGAGATTTATAAAGTCTGTAACTAGGTCGTCATTGAAATACTCTGAAACAGCTAAAAGTTCAGTATTTTTGTTGTAAAAGCTCTGGCTCTACTGCCTTTAGTATTGACTAAGATCTAGAGGATATAGATAGAAAAGGTTACTAAAACCGCATTCTTCTTGTCCCTACGGTGGAGAATTTTCCAAAGCTCGGTATGGCGCCCTACATTTTGCGCCATCAACAGCACAGCCGCCTCCTCTGGAGAGTCAGCCTCGCTGCGAGGCAGAAAGTTGAGCTGAGGCTTAGCCAGTCCACTCTCGGGTATTATCGAGAGCTCTGTCTCCGGCCAGGGTTTCAGATTTCCGACTTCACCCACAATCCAGTTCTGCCTTGCCTTATTCAGGCACGTTACCGGAATGCAACCTGAATTGTTGGTGAAATCCGAAAATTTCCCATTCCCGGCTGCGCTCCATAGGCCGTCTTAGCGATAGCTTGCGTTAGTGCCCGGTGGATCAGCCGCTACTGCTCCACGCTCATAGGATTTTAATTGCGAATTCCTACACGCGCCGAGCCAGATACTGCACTGAAGCTGTGCTTCTTCTTCCCCATTGCCAGCTTAACAGATTTCCTGGGATGGCCTTTAGGGGACTTTTCCTCAAACCGGCTACCTTTTTTCGCCTTCGAAACTGGGGGAGGTTCGGACAGAGGAAATTCGACCCAGGGCTTCTGGCAGAGAGAGAGGGCCTCCTTGACTCCTATCTCAGCTGCTATTAACCTTCAGTACCTCTTTAGTGGTGCCCCAATAAGCCTATAAGTCCTAGCAAACTTTTCTTTTCCCCTACCTGGTTCGTTTTTGACTGTGGTTCGGCTGCAGACATGCCCTCCATTTTGCAACTCATCCTAGGTTGGGGCGTAGAGTTGCAGGGTGTTGGTGAGGCTAAAGGAGCATCATCTAGACCTACAGAAAGTTCCATCAAAGGAGAGTTTATTATTTTATCCAAATGTCGATTTTCGTCGAGTCCCACGATTAGCTAGGAAATAATTCGGTTACCCCCGGCAGAGCCCCGCATGCCGAAGGAAGGGCTAAAATACTACCCGGATCGCCCTGATCTCGGGTAGGCACCGTTTGCGACTGGACTTCCCCTTAGCAACACATCCATCAGTACGGTACGCTTAACACCTTGGATTAGTTTAAGATAGGAAAAACGGGGTGGGATAAAAAGAAAAGAAAAAGAGGATTGGTTGAGTGTTTCTCTTCTGTCTATTTCCTATTAAAACAGACAAAATAACAGGCCGCAACCACGTGAAGAAAGAACTCCTCAGACTTGCCCTGGGCATCAACACGACCTGCGCTTTCCCCCAGAGCCATTCGCCAAACTGTTCGCCTGATAGGAGAGCAGAACAGGTGTTAACCTAGTCCTTCTGATAATGTAAAAATGTGAGAATTAGGAGTAGACCAACCCATGCACCTTTGATAGATAGGATCTTTATATTTTCCAGGACTTCGTTGTAAAAGCGTATACAATATGCATTGCCCCATGAAGGATTTGCTTACTCTTTGGATTCGAGTAACTGATATTATATTATTATATTTTTTTATTACTATTAGTATTTACACACATCACTGTTTTAAAACCAGCGACGCAGCAGCGGTAAGGGTATTCTGTGAGAGCATGATCCTACCCCGGTCGAGTCGACCTATTCGTGCTACAACTATACTACTAATATAGATGTAGCATGACTCTACCACGTATAAAAGTTAGTTTCAATGTCAGTTACTCAGTAAAATAGGTAACATTATGATTTTTCACAGCAAGACAGGTACCGGCACATAAGATTAACAGTGCTACGGCGCTACGGCAATATCGCCGTAGCACATGCTGAGTTGGTGACCATTTCTTGCTACAGCCCATTAAGAGTTTATTAGGTTTTTAGTCTTTTGGTTATAGTGGTACAAATAAATATTATTCCTCTCTTTCTTTAGATTTCTTTGAATATAAAAGCGAATATGCTAATAACTATTACCACATTTCACGGGAAACGCTTATGAAGCCTCGATATTACAGATTTAGATTCCACCGGCGTCTTTAGATAATAGTGGAATAGTTAAAATTTAAATATTCGGCGTTTATCTTGGAGCTGCCATATTGAAATCAGTCTTCATCTTATTTTATATCAGCATATTGAATCAGTCAAATAAAATTTCAAATATTTCAGTAGTTAAGAAAGCTTATTGCGATTTGACCAAAACAACCTGTCTTTAAAAAGGCTTATATTGAATTGAATGGATGCTGATTTGTAAATACTGATTGTATGGTCTGCTGATTTGTAAATTTTATAGCGTCTAGCAATATTTTTTTTATGTATATGGCCTAACTGATGGTAAGTGATCAACGCCGTCTATGAATATCTGCGACACTAGAGAAATAATTGAAGGCCTTTGAATAAAGTGTAGACAGGTTGCTAAGTCGACTAAGTTAACCTCATTGTCCATATTACATTATGAAAATCATTTCCATTCCTTAACCCCTTCAACTTATCTTGAGTCAAAGTTAAGTTTAATTATAATAGAAATGCTTTTGCTCATGTTTAGGAGTTAAATAATGGATAAGAAAACATGACATTTTAGTTGTACTCTTTTTTATCATTGGGATACTTAATAGATACCTTCCGCTTAAAGGTAAAAAGATTATGCCGTACTCCTACTAGCTAAAACCCGACGGTAGTCACCATCACCTGGGTATCCCTTCCATAATGGTACGTATCCCTAACCATTAGGCAATTGTGGCCCAACATGGGGCACATTTATTTTGGAACCAAAACTTGTATTTCAATTCCTGAGTAAATATATTTCAAGAGCCACGTACAGCGCCGCTGGGAGCGATATCGGCGACTGCCAATTCATTGTTATATTCCATGCACTCTCGATTCCGGTGCACTCTATTGGAATACTGATGCACTCTTCTGTCTGACACGCTTTATACCGACATTTTTATTTTCGTAGTTGAAGCTTAAGAGGATATTCGGGTGACGTTTAGTTCATACAAACGTACTCCTCTGATTTCTCCTTGAATAATGTCATTAGATCAAGTAGTTTACGACACAGCGTAAAATAGCTGCTCAATAATGGCTTCGCGGCGCACTAGCTTAGCGGTGAGTTACGGCGCTGAGGGCCGCGGATTCGGATCCCGCACGGAACAAGTATTTGTATGGCTTTACAAGTAATTATTTCAGGTCTGGACGTCTGTTTTTGTACAAGTTATGTATCTAAACTGCCTCCACGATACAGGAGCAAATCATAGTGTGGAGGTAATGTTTTTTAATTTTTTTTTTATAAATCACTTATTAAAAAATCTAGAATGCTTTCAAAATAACTAAAACATTACGTAAGACGTTATTAGACACCAGAAAATAAATTTAACAAGCATAAAAATAAAAAAACGTGCATATAAAAAGCCACAAACTTTCTTATATCTTATCAAAAAAAATGGTAATTTTGAAGTTGGAAAAATACGGAAAGATGATTTTTTCATGTTTTCATAGCGACGTCTAACCCGTTCAAGCGGCAGTTGTCTTTCTCGGTTATATAGCACGGTTCGGGCTCAGTGCGGGCAAAGATTGTTAAAACCTTTCCAAATCTCGCTTAACAGTATTTTTACTACCTACTTAAAAAAGGAAGAGATTCTCAATTCATCTGAAAAATTTTGTTTATTTATATTCACCGATTACTCGAAGACGTCTGAACCGAGTTGAACTTTTTTAATTTTGTTTCAAACTGCATACTTCCCAGGTTGTTCCATTTAAATTTTATAAAAAACGGTCCAGCGGTTTTTAAAAAAACAACAATAATTTTATTTATATTAAAGTCGGTTGTACAAATTTTAATAACTTTTTAATAATAATTATAATAACATTTGTAGATTGCACAGATAATTTAGTATTACAGACGGATCGGTGGCTTAGCATTAAGTTGCGGTGCTGAGCGCCGCGGGTTCAAACCCCGCACGGAACAAGTAATTATATGGCATACGAAAGATTGTTCTAGGTCTGGATGTTTGATCTTGTGAAACTGGTATCTGTAAGCTGCCTTCATAATACAGAAGAAATCCTAGGCGTGAGGGTGAAGTTTAAAAATAAACAGTAAAAAACACGGTTTTACGCGGTAGAGCCTTTCTTCAGCTATATTATTATGAATGAATGAATGAATGAATATACTTTTATTGTACACCATGAACAAATACACAAATGTCATAAAAAATCAGATTATATATGTACAATTTGGCGGCCTTATTGCTATATAGCGATCTCTTCCAGGCAACTAAAGGTGTAAAGGAATACAATCAATAAATAGGTAGGTGATCCTAACAGTGTCCGAACGATTGAGACAAGTAATGCTCTTTAAGTAGTCGCTTAAAGATAACAATAGTTTGTGCCTCATGTATATGCAAAGGTAGGGCATTCCAGAGCTTAATGGACTGGACAATAAAAGATTTATTAAAAAATGATGTATTGTGAGTTGGTACACTTAAAATTAATTTTCTAGAAGAGCGTAAAGGTTCCCCCGGAAGCCCCACAAAATTAAACTTCTCCTTTAGATAGGGAGGGGTAAAAGGGTGAAACAATACACAGTACAGAATAGAAAGTATATGCATGTTCCGGCGAAGTCTGATAGGTAACCACTTGAGACGTAAGCGAAATTGGGAAATATGGTCACATTTGCGCAATCCAAATATGAACCGAATACTAGAATTTTGAAGTCTCTCAAGCTTATTTAGCTGGTCCTTAGTTATGTCTACATAGCTTGCGTCAGCATAGTCGAGAATCGGAAGGAGAAGAGACTGTGCGAGCATAATTTTTGTAGGAATGGGAAGAAATGATCGAAGGCGACGCAGTGAACAAAGAGCGACAAAAGTTTTCTTACTTACCTCATTCAGTTGGCGTATCCAATTTAAGAAATTATCAATATATATACCAAGATTTTTGACATTGTCAAAGTAAGGGATAACAACTCCATCGAATACAATAGGTGGTACAGAGAACCAGTCTATTCTTGAGATAAATCTCTGGCTACCAATAATGATAGCCTGAGACTTTTTAGGATTGACATATAGGCCATATGATTTACTCCACTCGTGAATAAAATTTAGATCCTTATGTATTGTAGCGATTGCATTTGGCAAATTCTCAAGAGTTGACTGGGTGTAAATCTGGACTTCATCCGCATACATGTGGTAGAAAGAAGATATTTTATGAGTGATTGAATTAATGAAAATGGAAAAGAGTAAAGGTGACAATACGCCGCCCTGCGGCACGCCTGCAGTAATATCACACCAAGATGAGTGAGTTTCATCGACACAAATACACTGCCGACGGCCACAGAGATAACTTTGAAACCAGTCAATTACTGATGGAGATATGTTAAGGGAACACAACAGACTCAACAGTATATCGAAGTCAACAGTATTGAACGCATTACTGAAATCCAGCAAGGTCATGACTGTGAGTTGTTTTTTTATCCATACCCCACCGTATGTCATCAGTAACTTTGATTAAGGCAGTAGCCTTAATCAAAGTTACTGCTGACATACGGTGGGTTTATACCTTATTATATTTGTAGAAAGAATGGGTCGGCTCGACCGGGGTAGGACCACGCTCTCACAAAATACCAGTGTAAAATAGCAACTCAACGCTGTTTGTTTGCGTTTCGTATGGTGAGTGTAGCGAACCAGAGATCCTTTTTGCGCCGACTTCCAAAAAGGAGACGGTACTCAATTCGACTGATGTTTTTTTATGTGTGTTACCTCATAACTTTTTACTGGGTAAACCGTTTTCGATGATTCTTTTTTATTTGAAAGCTGATAATTCTCATCGTGTGGTCCATATGAATTAATCAAGGTCAGACTAATAGTTTTTGAGATATTCTTAATAACATAATGAAATCGTAAGTACAAAATTTTTAATTTTTAATTAGATTGGAAACAAGATATTCCATCTTATTCCTCACGGGTGACAACGCATCTGCATTTTGGTTCTGAATCGAGGATAGATGTAGATGTCTATGGGCCACAGCAACCACTTATCATCAGGTGATCTGTGTGCTCGTTTGTCACCCCCATTCTATAAAAAAACGAGGTTGATTTACCATGTAGTGTCGGCGTAAGAGAATCTACTTCTCAAAGAAAGAGACGACAAAGTCAATTGAAACGGGAGATGGACAGCAGAATTTCCTTGATAAATAATCTAAAATTATTAAAAAAACTGCGGTGGCCAGCTCACCCACTAAGGTGGAAACTATAATAAATGATGAAAGAATCTATGAAGAAGCATGTGTTCAGCTGTGGACTTTGGTATGAATTATTGAATGAAAAGTGATACAGTGTATCTTGTTCCTCGCTTCTAATTAAGTAAAAAGTAAAATATATTTTCATTTAACGGAAAACGTATATCGTATTTATTAAAAAAGTAATATGATTTGGTTGCGGTTTGTTCTGTTTTGATTCATGCATTGTAAGCTGTCATGTTGGATGTCACGAACACGGACGTGTCTTAAATTTCGGCACAAACTAAAATAGGACATGCGCTATTTCGGAATAAATTGTAGACATTGAGTAGAAACTAGGATTTCTTTTTATAAAATAATAAATGTTAAAAAACTATAAACCGACTTTTAAAACAAAGACTGACTTAGAAATAGCAATAGAACTTTTTTTTATTAAATAAAAATTTTAAATAACCCTGGGGAGAACCAGCAAGAAAAATAGGGAGATTTTTTTAAAAAGAAAAGAGCAGTTTACAATAGTTTGAGTAACACAAAAATTAACAACAAAAACAAATTCGAAATAGCTTGGTAGCGATCACTTCATACTCAGGGGTAATTATCAGCCATGAATGCCTTAATATATTAATAACCCTTTTTATACAATCATTGTTTGACAAATTTTTTAAACTTGGCAGAAGTCAAATTTTGCCAAATATTTTTCTCATACGCTTCTGGAGTAGATGCTAAGTCATAGTGTATCTAAGTGTTAAAGCTCCGACTTCAGAAGCTGTAATGTGAAATTTATTTTACTCTTTTTAGGTTTTACGGGTGGGTTTTATTTAAGCTCATGTTTGTTATTTAACCTTTTGAGTAGAGTAAGGAATATTATAATTTCAAGATAGGAACTAGAAAGTCATCTAAATATGTGGTTAAAATAAAATAAAATACCCCAATTTTTCTACTTTTAGGGTTGAAATATTTTTTAAATTTATATGGGCCCACCCATGGAACTAGTAATTATTTAATAATAGAATTTTTGCCGTGTAGTGGCGGTCAAGAATATCCACTACCCCATATCCTCCCGTGGGTGTCGTAAAAGGCGACAAAGGGAAACAGGCGGGAGATGGGTAGCAGCATCTTCCTGATAATAGCCAAAGTTACAATATAAAAACTGCGGTTGCCAACCCGCTCGCCAAGCGTGGCAACTATGGCAAATACCCCCCAATGACGAGAGTAACAAAGAGACGGCCCCCAGTCCCCGGCGGCCCCGCTATTCCTGGCTACGGTGGCGACCATGGTAACGGCGGGGCAGGGGGTGCTAAGAATTTCCGGTGGAGGTTCGGTTGCCACCTACGACGACTCGACCTGGCAACGTACAACGCACGCACCCTAAGTACGAGAAGATCGTGGAGCTGGAAGAAGAGATAGACAAGTTGCGCTGGCATATTATAGGATTATCCGAAGTCCGAAGAGAGGGGGAGGACACGGTAGTCCTCGAATCCGGCAACTTGCTCTATCACTGGGAGGGCGACCATCTGTCCCAAGGAGGTGTCGGATTTATCGTCCACAAGTCTCCCGTTAACAACGTTGTAAAGATCGGATTGTGTCGACGAGGGTTTTTAGGGACCTTATACTCAGAATCACCAAACGGTATTCGCTGAAGGTCATACAGGTTTACGCACGAACCTCGGCACACCCCGATGGGGAGGTGGAGGAAATGTATGAGGATATCTCTAGAGCCATGCATTCCTCCAAAACCCAATGTAAGGTGTTAATGGGAGACTTCACTGCAAAACTAGGCACAAGAGAGAACGGTGAGCTGAAAATAGGGAAATTTGGAATAGGGCAACGGAACCCAAGGAGCCAGCAGCTGGGCGACTTCATGGAGAAATAGGGACTCTTTATGATGAACTTTTTCTTCAAGAAGCGGCCCCACAGGAAGTGGACCTGGTCGAGCCCCGACGGTTCAACAAAAAATGAGATTGACTTCATTATGACGACCAGACGACAACTGTTCAGTGATGTCTCAGTGATCGCGAGGGTGAAAACCGGCAGCGATCACCGAATGATTAGAGGCACACTGAACCTGAATGTTAAGTTGGAGAGGTCTCGTCTGATGAAGTCAACGCTCCGTCCCCCTCGTGCTCTAATCCAAAGTCCCGAAACCTTTCAGCTCGAGTTACAAAACCGTTTTCAGTGCCTAGAAGACTGCAATGAAGTGGACGATATGAATGACAAGCTAGTGGAAACTGTCCATGCGGTCGGAGCTAAGTTCTGCAAGACCCGCCGCAGAAGAACACAAAAACTCTCCGATCACACTCTTAATGTCATGGCTGTTAGACGGGACACATTCGGGCTACATTCTTCAACAGAGTTGACAGCATACAGGCAACTGAACAGACAGATCTCCAAATGCATGCGGCGGGACTTACGCAACTTCAATACAGCTCGTATTGAAGAAGCGATCGAGCGGAACCAAGGCTCCAAAGTCTTTGCCAGAGATCTGTCTGCCAGAAAGAGCCAACTGCCAAAGCTAAAGACCGAATGTGGCAGCATCGTTTCCGGGGCACCTGAGATTTTGAGTGAGATTGAGAGGTTCTATGGGCAGCTGTACACGTCATCGTTGGAGCTACACGCAAGTGTGAGTAACGATCCAAGAGCGAGTCTTATCCGACACTATTCAGTCTGAGCGAGATTAGAATGGCTCTCCAGCAAAAACGGCAAGGCCCCAGGCGAGGATGGAATTACAGCGGAGCTTCTGAAAGCGGGTGGAAGACCGGTACTTGAAGTCCTTCAGAAGCTCTTTAATTCCGTCCTCCATGGTGGCATTACACCGGAGGCGTGAAGCAGAAGTGCGGTGGTCTTGTTCTTCAAGAAAGGTGACAACGCTCTCTTGAAGAACTACAGACCGATTTCCCTTTTGAGCCGCGTCTACGTGCTGTTTTCGAGAGTCATTATGAATCGTCTCGCGCGTAGACTTGACGACTTCCAGCGTCCCGAACAAGCCGGTTTCCGAATGGGCTTTAGCACCATAGACCACATACATACCCTACGGCAAATTGTACAGAAGTCCGAAGAGTACAATTTGCCACTATGTCTGGCGTATGTGGACTATGAGAGAGCCTTTGGTTCCGTCGAAATTTGGGAGGTGCTGCAGTCCCTTCAGCGGTGCCAAGTTGACTGTCGGTATATCGAACTGCTGAAGTGTTTGTACAGTAGGGCTACGATGGCTATCCGAGTACAGAACCAGAGTACGAAACCTATCCAATTGCAGAGAGGTGTAAGACAGGGTGATGTTATATCCCCGAAACTCTTCACCGCTGCATTGGAAGACGTTTTCAAGCTTCTGGACTGGAAAGGATACGGTATTAACATCAAAGGCGAGTACATCACTCATCTTCGATTTGCTGACGATATAGTCCTTATGGCAGAATCGCTGGAAGACCTAAGCACTATGCTCAATGACCTTAATAGTGCTTCCCAACGGATAGGTCTTAAGATGAACATGGACAAAACAAAGATTATGTTTAATGTCCATGTCACACCTATGCCGGTAGTTGTTAGAAGCACTACACACACAGGACAAATAGTCCGACTAGGTAAGTCCAACTTCGACCGAGAGGTCAATCGACGGATTCAACTCGGCTGGGCAGCGTTCGGGAAGCTACGACACATCTTCTCGTCAGACATACCTCAAAACCTTAAAACGAAATTGTACAACCAGTGCGTGTTGCCAGTGATGACTTACGGAACTGAGACGTCGTCCTTCACTGCTGCCCGTATGAGGAAGCTCAAGGTCGTTCAGCGAGCTATGGAGAGGGCTATGCTCGGAGTTTCTCGGCGTGATAAACTTAGGAATAAGGATATCCGCAGTAGAACCAGAGTAACCGACATAGCCCAACGGATTAGTAAGCTGAAGTGGCAGTGGGCCGGCCATATAGCTCGAAGAACCGACAACCGATGGGGAAGAAAGGTTCTCGAGTGGCAGCCTCGTACCGGTAGGCGAAGTGTAGGGCGTCCTCCCACGAGATGGAGTGACGACCTGGTAAGACATGCAGGAAGTCGATGGATGCAGGTGGCTCAGGACCGTGCTTTGTGGCATTCTTTGGTGGAGGCCTATGTTCAGCAGTGGACTTGTGAAGGGCTGTAATGATGATGATGATGAGAATTTTTATATCAGATAGTAAACAAAAAAATTATGGCTCAAAATACACAATTAATAAATAGACTAATTAAGTATCCCCCCTATATTAAAGTCGGGTATTTTTTTAAATTGACATTTCATGTATGTATCCGTAGCTAGTCCCAGTGGTCAAATATTAAAATGGTTAATTTGTACTATCTTTTTTATAAAAGATGGGGCAAATGATCATGCCCATGAACAACTGCAACGACAGAGAAACAGAAAACACTGGCAAGTAATTTTAAGACTCTTTAAGCTGCTAATGAGTTAGGTTCCCTACACTCATCGTACAAAACACAGCGACCTTATGCTAATTTTGTACGCTCGTATTCTGAACTGTTATCATTAAAACATATACATATAAATGAGAATCAGATAGTTAGCATTCGCTGTAAATTTCACAGTACGCGAGCAACTCGGATTCAAGCCCCGCCGAAACCAATGAAACTGTTAATTGCAATTTTAAGTGCTGATTTATCATGTGCTTAGCGGTGAAGAATAACATCATGAGGAAACCTGCATGTGTGAGAAATAAGAAAAAAAGAATATTTCGAAGGCATGTGACACTTCTTTATCCTAAAATCCTCTCAGAAATGAGAGGAGGTCTGTGCCCAGCGGTGGGACGTATATTGGCTGAAACTTTAACTTTTCTTTTTTTAGATTTTAAACTTGATCAGCGGTCGTGCTAACGACCACTAGATCAACAAGGCAGGCACTTATAAGTTAATATGTAACCAAAAACTACATGCGTTTTTGAATAGAACTGAAAGTGACATACTTTTTTACAGTCAATTAATAGAATCAGGCGTTATTGTGCGGTAGTCCATTATATTAAAGTTGGTAAAAAATTACTTCGCGTACGTCTCGATAAAATAAAATGATGTGTTTTACCTAGTTTGAAACTACACCAACACCACTACACTAGAAAAGACACACTACTGACGACAATACGACACGTGTTTCGCCTCGAGTATTGTCGTAAGGGAAACTATTTTATTGAGGGGATGTACGCGAAGTAATTTTTTACCAACTTTACTTCTTACAGTCTCTGATGTTAAGTGGCTAATGTAGTCTAAGGACGCCTGCTGTCAACTTCAAGCAAAAAAGGCTATAGATACGTTATCACTTGTGAGGACTAAGACGGAATGACTCACAGGCTGTAAATATGCTGCCATTCTATTTTTTTAAATGCACAGTAATGGTATGTATGTATGTCTTGTCTATGGTATATATCTATACCTTTCAGGCCAGAACAGAATAGAATAGAATATTTTTTTTATTCAATATATATAGATTACATGTATAATTCTTATTGAAAGTCATTTCTTACTTTACCATTGTCTCGACAAAAACCTTCTGTTCTGGGAAGAACCAGCAAGAAACCCAGAGGGCCTTATTAAGTTAATTTTATATTAATGGTTGTACAAACTATTTACAAAATATATTTTAGAAACTGCTTGGAAGCGACCACCTCATTCCCAGGGGTTGTAATCAACCAATTCATTTATATTATTAAAACACTTTTTAAATATGTAATGATTTCTTATATTTACGCGAACACTACACATTGAATAAAACTACTTTTACGGATTGTATCGCGTTTAATTTACTTATTTTTCTTATTTTTATAAACTCCCGACGTTTCGGGTGCTTTCCAGCACCCATGGTCACGGGGACTGAGGTGATTGATTTCCTGATGTCAGAGTTGACCCGGAGTACCTTCAGCTTTTTAATTATTAATTTTAATCCGATCTACGCAGAATGAACTTACTGTGTCTTGAAGTCTGGAAGTGGTATGCTTGGGTTTAGTTTTAATTTTACTAATTACAGTATCCCAACCAGGTGGTAGTACCCAGACTCCCTCTTTATTGAAATTAGGATGTTTTTCTAATTTCAATTTCAATAGCCTCACGTATCATCCTTGGCAGGAATCGATGTTCTTTCGCGAGAATACTTGGTTTATCAAATCTAATATAATGGCGGGGGCCATCTAGGATATGATCGCAAACTGCAGACTTCCCGGAACGTTGATGCTTCACGTCAGCTATGTGTTCTTTTACGCGGGTTTTTATTGATAGTTTTGTTTGCCCTATATATGAGAGACCACATTCACAATTAAGCGTGTACACTCCTGTATCTTGTAGAGGAATATTGCACTTGGTAGATGGTAAGAACTGACTAATCTTCTTCGGCGGTTTGAAGAATGTTCTAATAGAAGCTCGCTTCAAGATGTACCCAATCTTGTCCGTGACACGTCCGTTGTTGTCGTGCAGAACCTGCTTGACGTGCTGAAGTTCGGCGGCCAGGTGTTTACTGTCACAGATCCCTTGTGCTCTCTGTAACAAAGATTTGCCCACGGTGGCTAACTGTGAAGGATGATGGTGGGATTCACTGTTTAGATATCGGTTTGTATGGATCTTTTTTCTATAGGTCTTTTATCTCACTACCAAAATGGTATGAAACACACAAGAGCACACACTAAGGATTTATACCATTTTGTCAGTGAGATAAAAGACCTTTCTGAGTCTTACTGACAATGAAACTATGGTCAGTTTTGATGTTCAGTCTCTATTTACATGCCTACCTGTTGAATACTGCATCTCAATTGTAACTAAGAAACTAGAGGAAAACAACATGCCAGCAGAATATGCGGTATTACTTATTACACAGATATTAGGCCTTACATCTGGCTATCTATTGTAGTGCTATGTGTTGCGATGGGCTCACCAGTATCTCCCATTGTCGCCGATATTTTCATGGAGGACTTTTAGGAGAAATCCCTGCTTACTGCACCAGTAACTCCAAGGTTCTACAAGCGGTACGTAGACGATACTTTCACAATTTTACCATCAGAAAAAGTAACTGCAGTTTAGAACATCTTAATTTAAGAGTTAGAGGCAAATAATTCTTTAGCTTTCTAGATGTGTTAGTCATTCGAAATCCTAATAACACCATAGGTTACACTGTGTATAGAAAAAAGACCCATACAAACCGATATCTAAACGGTGAATCCCACCATCATCCTTCACAGTTAGCTACCGTGGGAAAATCTTTGTTACAGGGCACAAGGGATCTGTGACAGCAAACACCTGGTCGCCGAACTTCAGCACATCAAGCAGGTTCTGCACGACAACAAGCTTCGGGTACCGCGCCTACGTCACAGTGACCGAGTGAAGCCGGCTACAGTCGAGCATGTGCCTTCTGTACTACTATATGTCATAGGTGTCACGGAAAAGATTGGCTACATCTTGAAGCGAGCTTCTATTAGGACATGCTTCAAGCCGCCGAAGAAGATTAGTTATATATCACCATTTGTCAAGTGCAATATTCCTCTACAAGATGCAGGAGTGTACAAGCTTGATTGTGAAGCTGTCTTCAATGAGTTCGGCACTATGCCTTGAGAGTAGGAGTACCGGAAAAGACGCGTTGAAACCGGTGCCAACTCCGGAGTACACGTCTTTAGCACAATAGGAGGGACGCAATCAGGCCCACTTGACTTGTTGACGTGAAGGGAGAGGAGTGTTTTGTGCACCGAGGGCTGGGTAAACAGCACATTCTGCATGGAACACTCACACCGCGATATGGTTGGCGGTGTGTTTTCCCCTCATCTAGAGTCGAGTTGGACGCAAAAAGAGAGCCTAGCAGATTGGCTTTTTCCTTTGCGTCATGGGCCAGTGAGTCGTCTTCCTTGTTCAGAGATGCGAGAGATGGCTTACAGAAGTTCCTTTAGACAACCTTGACGAGAGACCAGAATGCACGAGTTCCCGAAGGAAATCGAACTATTTTCCCCCTGTGCTCTGATTTTGCCTTGGCAATGACACTTTTGAAGGACCAGGAGGCGGAATTATACTTCTATTTGAGAGCGCTGGTATTTGCATCCTGAGACGTCGATGCGTCAGTCGAGACCACACTCAGCACGGAACTCCTGTTTATGGCGTGAAGCAATTTGCAGGAGTGACCAAACCATGGCTCAATTCTGCCTCTGATAGGTATCACAGATGATGGAATAAAATGTTCCTTTCCCTGAAGCACCACATCAGCGACAGAATCAGCAACAACTTTGGGATCATCCGGCGAGAAGTAAACCAAGGGTAGGATGCAAAAAAAGATGGCGGCAACCTGCAGAATCTGACCGTGAGGGAAGCGTGACTGGCACCAGACTCCGGACTATATATCCGACTTGTAATCTAAAGGGTCCGCCATCTAACTTTTTTTTTTCAACTAGTGCTTATTTCGTGAATGGCAACACTTAGCTCATGTCTAATTTGACAGATAATTAGTTTTATCCTTCCGCTGAACGAATATGGTTGTGTATGCGCTTGAACAACGCTGGGAAATATTGCGACATTACTTTGAAAATCATGGTAATGTTGCAGAATGTGTGCGAAAATTGCGTACGGATTTTGGAAGAAATGAAGCACCGTCAGCTCCGTATGTTCGTTACCTTGTGAAAAAAGTGAAAAAAACTGGCATCCTCATCGATAAACCAACGCGTGAAAAGCCAAAAACAGTGCGTACACCCGAGAGTATTGCTGCTGTGGCCGAAAGTGTGCGTGAAACGCCATCAACATCAGTTCACCGTCGTTCTCAACAATTGGACATTTCGGAGACATCATTGAGACGAATTTTGCGTAAAGACCTTGGTATGACGCCGTACAAAATCCAATTGGTTCAGGAGTTGAAGCCAACTGACCATCCAATGCGTTTTCGCTTCGCTAAGTGGGCCTGCGATCGACTTGCAGAAGATGCGGATTTTGCCAAAAAAATCATCTTTTCAGATGAAGCTCATTTCGAACTTGGCGGGTATGTAAACAAGCAGAATTGGCGCATTTGAGGCACAGAAAACCCGTACGCATTCATCGAAAAGCCGGTGCACCCAAAACGAGTCACTGTTTGGTGCGGATTTTGGTCCAGAGGCATAATTGGGCCATTTTTCTTCGAAAATGAGCAAGGTGTGGCCGTTCCAGTTAATGGCGATCGTTATCGGGCCATGTTGAACGAATTTTTGTTCACAGAAATCGAAGAGGAGGATATTGGCAACATTTGGTTTCAACAGGACGGCGCAACGTGCCACACAGCCGACGCTACACTTGATGTTTTGCGCCCTTTTTTTAAAAATCGCATTATCAGCCGCAGAGCTGATGTCATTTGGCCACCTCGGAGCTGCGATTTGACACCGTTGGACTATTATTTGTGGGGTGCCGTCAAAGATAAGTGTTACGCCGACAAGTCAGAGACAATTGACGCTTTAAAGCACAATATTCGTGAAGCCATTGGTGAAATACAGCTGCACACAATCGATAATGTACTCAAAAATTGGACCGAATGTGTAGGCTACTGCATGGCCAGCCGAGGCAGCCATTTGAATGAAATTATTTTCCATCATTTACCGGAAGGATTGTTCTTTCAAATAATAAAAGAAATTTGAAAAAATATTTAGTAGTTTTTTTTAATAGCATTTTTAAAAAAAAAGTTATTTGGCGGACCTTATATATTGAATAAAAATTGTATTATATTCTATATAAAGTTAAATACAGTAAATATCGAAGAAATTACTACAACATACATGGAATAAATGGAATGATAAACTTTGTTTCATGAGTAACACTTAACAAAGAATCTGTGGAATAGTTGCAAGCAAAAACAACTGATATAAACTCCTACAGCAAACTTGAACAAACGTAAAATTTCGTTAGTGTGACAAAGTTCCACAGATAAAAGTTTGTGGCGCTTCTTAATAAAACTAGCAATGAACATAGCAGCAACGTCGTACCAGAAATAATTAGCAACAATGTAAGCCGAGTAACATGGAAAAGTTCCCTGTTGTAGAACGCGAGGCCACCTCTTCAATTTCTCTTAATTGCTTGCATTTTCTGTTTGTCTGAGAAAACCTTAATAATTTTCTTGGCGAATAATCTACATCGTGCTGATTAAACGTTAGCAACTACGTAGTTGCTTGAATAAGTTTGCAAGGGAAAAGAGTAATTTCTTCCTTTGCTTAATCAGTATTTTTAAAATATGAGTCAATACTTTGTCTTTAAATATGAATACAGTCAAAGAAATTGACTGTTAAATTGTTTTTTTTTTTTACTATAAAGTACACAATATTAGACAAAAAGCCTACATTTATGATATTTTAACATTAAACGTGGTAGTGCCACGTTGCAGCTATATTATGGTTGTAGCAAGAATGGGTTGGCTCAACCGAGGAAGAGCCACAATCTCATAGAGTACCAGTGTCAAACAGCGTCTTAATGCTGCTGTGTTTCGTCTGATGAGTGTTAAGAACTGGAGACGCTTTTTACTGGAAATGAGGTATTTCGTCTTAATCCTCAGTGGTAACAACGTATTGATTCTGAATCGATGATAGATGCAGATGTCTATTGGCCACAGCATCCACTTACCATCATGTGTACTGTGTGCTCGTTTGTTACTATAATTCTATTAAAAAAGTTTATTCGTTATTTAGTTTTAACAATTATTGTGTTACTACAAGCATAAGTTTAGTATTTTAAAGGCCTAGTATCGAATCTGCTGCAGAAAAATTAAGATTTATTATCAAGTGACTTGCGATGATGGCCTTGTGGCGGGTGAAAGGAAAAGGGGAGATCTCCCGCAGGGCAAGGTGTTCTGCCCGGGGAGCGGCCAACGCTCCTGTTGGTAGTTCGGTGCTATTTTATATAATATACTGCTTTAACTTCGGAACTTTGTTAGCGCGATTTAGGTTTCGATGTGTTTCGCTTGTGGCACGACGACAGCGCCGCCACATCACCCTCCTGCTCAGACCGGAGGTCGATAGTGCGTAGTGACGAATTTGCAAGTGCCAGGGAATTGCCTTGTAAGTCTGCGGTGAGTCGAGAAGAAGGCAAGTAATCTGCGAGAGTGCCGTGAAGCAGAGGCGAGCAGTAAGGCTCAGAGCCGTGCCGAACACTGTAGCGCAGAGAGTAGCTTGAAGGAACAGGAAGCATTATTATTCCAGTGCTGCGATGAACCTTTGTGAAGCTAGATGGCTTGCAGAATGTGAAGACTGCAGACAATATCTGCTCGGGAGCGAATGAAATGAATGAATGGGGTACTTGAGGATGATCAAGGTTTGAAGGTGTAGTTTCCGAAAGTTTGTTGGTTGAGTGTTTAAATCACGTCTGGGTAACCACTGTGGCGGGTGGAAGGTAAAGGGGAGATCTCCCGCCGGGCAAAGTGTTCTGCCCGGGGAGCGGTCAACGCTCCGAGTGGTAGTTCGGAAGTAGAATAGCTATATATACTGCTTTAACTTTGGAACTTTGTTAGCGCGATTTAGGCTTTGATGTGTTTCGCTTCTGACGCGACGACAGCGCCGCTACAGGCTGTAATTTTTTTTTATTGGAACAATATCTACAGCTTATACATTTACCAATATATATAAACGAATTTCTGGCATGTTACTCGTATGTTATAAAGAAGCCTTTATAGATTTACTTTTTTTGTTCAAAAATTTAAAATATTTTTTTCTTCGGGAATGTTAACAAATAGTTTACAGTGTATAGCATAATATACCTTTGCCTGCGTTGATGCTATAATTACTGTATATTGCTATTACTGTTTACAGTATTGTGTATTACTGTGTGCTATACCGTGTGTGGGTGCGTGTGCGTGAACGTGTGCGTGTGTATGTGCGTGTGCGTGTGCGAGAGCGTGTGCATGTGCGTGTGCGTGTTCTTATGCGTGTGCGTGTGCGTGTGCATGTGCGTGTGCGTGTGTGTGTGCGTGTGCGTGTTCGTGTGCGTGTGCGTGTGCGTGTGCGTGTGCGTGTGCGTGTGCGTGTGCGTGTGCGTGTGCGTGTGCGTGTGCGTTTGCGTGTGCGTGTGCGTGTGCGTGTGCCTGTGCGTGTGCGTGTCCGTGTGCGTGTGCGTATGCTAGTGCGTGTGTGTGTGCGTGTGCTTGAGCATGTGCGTGTGCGTGTCCGTGTGCGTGAGCGCGCGCGCGCGTGTTTGTGTGTGTGTGTGTGGGTGCATGTGCGTGCATGTGTGTGTGTGTGTGTGTGAGACAGCTTTTTTGAATTTGGTCTTGGTCATGCAAAAAGGGTCAATCATAGAGAAATATTTATTATATGTTCTTAGTACTTTATCTCTAACGGAGATCTTTGCATAGTTTGTGTAAGTTGGTGGTACATAAAATAATTCCGTAACTCTAGTACGTTTCTTGGGAGTACGAAATTACATAAGCTGCTGGGTCAATTTTGGAATACCTAGGGCGCCAGTACATACCTCGTATAGCAACATCATGTCAGCTACGATCTACGATCTTGTAATGTTAATAAGTTCTTATTCAGACAAGAGCTATGAGAGTTTTTGCTCTTGTGCCTGCCACGGTAATCGAGGTACCGCAGGAATATATTCTTTATATACTCTATGGCTGCGACATATTTTTTATATTGGGGATTTCAACTAGTAGAGTAATATTCCCACACACTGCGGGCATACGAATAATAAAGAGCTTTAATGCAACTTAAATCATTAAAAGGTTTGGTGACACGCATAATGATTCCAAAATTTTTGTAGGCTTTCGTGTTTATTAATGTAATGTGTTTTGAAAACGTTATTTTGCTGTCTAAAGTCACTCCCAAGTTTATAACGCTGTTTTTGTGATATGGGATAGTTGTCAATGTGATAGGAATACTGTATAGGTTTTATTTTACGGGTAAACGAGATTGATATACATTTGTCGATATTAGCTATTCTGCGGTTATTTTTGTAGTAAAGAGCAAGTTTGTTTAAGTCTTCTTGGAGGAGCTGACTTTTTCTGAGTTTATTATTCGTATACATTTTGTTGTCGTCTGAATACAAATAAATTTAGCGTGTTGTAAACATGTTCCTATATCATACAGGTAGGCTTTATATAGGAGAGGACCAAGCAGAGATCCCTGCGGAACACCTGAAGAGACGTTTAAATAATCAGATCTGAAACCACCTATGATCACAGCTTGACTGCGATTTAAAAATATGTGCTTGAAAGCATCTTAGCAAATCACCGCAAATCCCAAGCACTTGTAGTTTTTAAGCAGGATGACATGATCCACACGGTCGAATTCTGATGATGATGATGATGTAGGCTTACCTCAATATGCTATCAATATCATACTTGAGCATGTGATTTTATGTTAAAGTAAGCTATACTGAGATTTACCCTAAGGGTAAGACCAATAGTATTTCCCGTATTAAAGTACCCAATGCGTTAATCTAGGACTAAGGTTTATCGTCTCGCTAGAATTTAGTTTTAGTTTCTTGCTTTTTGCATGAATCTGTGCCAGAGTTTAATCAAAACACTTTTAATCAAAATCGATTAATTCAAAGTAATTTCTTTATGTCCCCTTTCTTAAGTACATTAACTCTAACATTGGTAGAGCCACGCGGTAGCTTTTGCTGTTGCACGGATGGGCCGGCTCGAACCGGGTGGTACAGCGACCTCACAGAATACCAGCGTGAAGTAGAGGTTTACCTCTGCATTTCGTTTGGTGAGTGCAGGTGGTCGGAGGCCCTTTTTACTGGAAATGAGGCATTCCATCTTAGTCCTTACGGGTGACAACGCATCTGCATTTTGATTTGTAATAGAGGATAGATGTAGATGTCTATGGGCCGCAGCAACCACTAACCATCAGGTGGACTGTGTGCTCGTTTGTCACCCTTATCCTATAAAAAAAGTAAGTTGTTGAAATCTTTTTTACCATCAGATGTCACTTTCTAGTAAAATTTGTTTTCGGAAACCATGAGTTAAGAGAGCTTAATATGGGGTCGCAGGCAAACAAATAAACAATTGTTAAGTCTGAAAGTGACGAATAAGGATAGCTTCAAAATTAGGTGTTTACTCAGCATTTTGAAACAAATAAGTTTTGTGTTATATTATTGTATTTGTATTATCTTCCAAACGTAATTCTGCTAATGAATATCAATTAGCATGAAAAAATTCTTATTTTGTTGGACATGAATATTCATCACGGGATGGTCATAAGTGTCGTAGTGTGAGTGATCCACACTCAACTAAACTCGACGTTGTACCTGTTTATAGTTAATTATCGGCTATCAAGAAAAAAAATTGCTTTTATATCGTAAGTGTAAAAAAAAACAAGCAGCAAGTTTCGATTTAATGAAAAATAAACACAAGAAAACTAAATTTGAAGGGATTTTACGAGTTAAACACCTTGGTTGGAGTCCCGAAAATTTTATTCTTTATTTATTAATAAAAGAAAACTTTCGTGGGTCCCAGACAGTTGAACACTACTAAAATAATTTTAAGATTGGGCATGATACCCTATCATTCCACTTTGAAGTATTATGTTAAAATAATATTTAATTTTAGTGATCCCGCCTATTTAAACTTAGAATAAAGTAGAACATTATATTAATTGAGCTTTTGTCCATTTGATTTAATTTTGTTTTAGTTTTTTTTAATAATATGACCGATTGTAACTAGCCAGCATCAACATACGCGTTTTATTTGTAAGTGCGCATGGACGCTACTCAATTTAGCCAGTATTAAAATCTATGACAACAAAACAAACGTTCCATGGGTTACCGTTTCCGCAACCTATTTGACCACAACGGCCGCTTAATCTTATTTTCATTATCATTAAAACAATTTACAAATCTGTTGCTGAAAATGGGCCTCGATCAAGGAATGACACAAAGCGCTGTCCTGTGTCACCTGCAACCATCGCCTTCCGCATATTGTCACTTTATCTAGTAAGGTAATATGTAATGGTAATAATCCTATACTTCGCTTACTGGTACGAGGCTAGTAGTCGAGATTCTTTCGTCCCAAGCGGTAGTCGATTCTTCCAGGTATAAGGCCGGCTGATTGTTATTTCAGCTTATTCATCCGCTTGGCTTTGTCGGTACTCTGGATGTGGATGTGTGGATCTTTATTTCTAAGTCTGTCACGATAAGAAACTCTGAACAAAGTCCTCTGCTGCGCTCGCTGAGCGACTTGGAGCTTCCTCATACAGCCTGCAGTGAAGGTACAAATTTCAGGCCCATAAATCAGATATAAGTTGGGAATGGGTAAGCTCGACCGGGGATGGAAGACGCTCTCACAGAATACCAGCGATACGTAGCAGCTTTGAGCTGTTGTATTTCGTGTGAGATTCGGAGACCTTTTTTACTTGAAACGCGGCATCCTATCTTAATCCTTAACGGTGGCAATGCATTAGAGTTTTGAATCTTAATCGAATATACTAACATTGAGCGTAATTAGAGGAGCATACTTGTATTATACTATTGCTTTCTTTAACAACTATTTCGTGCTTTTTTTTAAAGTAAATAATGTTCAACATACTACCTATGAACGAAATTAAAGCTCATCGTCAGTATTTCTGCGTGGTGAGCTACTCGTAGCTACGAGGTCGATTTCTCTGGAGGACGCCTCGTTTGCGCCCGTCACGCATTTCTTGTGTTAATTGGTGTTAAACTAGTTTGGAATAACGTTATACGAGGGTGCCTCCTCTCAGAGCAGCATTATTTAGTTTTGTAGTGTGATTGACACTAGATAATCGAAAAATATATACATAAAACCGTTTTATTTAAATTACCGTGTAGTGGCGGTGTAAGAATATTCTCTACCCCATAATATCCCGTGGGTGTCGTAAGAGGCGACAGAGGGAAACAAATCAGGAGATGGGCAGCAGCGTTTTTTTTTTATATAGGATAGGGTGACAAACCAGCACACAGTCCACCTGATGGTAAGTGGTTGCTGTGGCCCATAGACATCTACATTTATCCTCGTTTGCGAATCAAAATGCAGATGCGTTGTCACCCGTGAGCACTAAGATGGAATGCCTCTTTTCCAGTAAAAAGAGTCTCCGGTTCTCTACACTCACCATACGAAACACATCAGCGTTAGGCCGCTATTTTACGCTTGTATTCTGTGAGAGTGTGGTCCTTCCCCAGTCGAGCCGACCCCTTTGTGCTACAACTATACTACTAATATAGCTGCAGCATGGCTCTACCACATAAAAGCGTCTTCTTAATATCGAATTAAAATAAAATATCTACATATCTTCGCATACATGGCCATCGATTTTTTTTATAGAACAAGAATTATAAACAAGCAGACAGTCCACCTGATAGTAAGAGCGTGGTCCTTCTCCAGTCAAGCTGACCTAATACAGCTGCAGCATGGCTCTACCACGTATAAATTGATTGACAGCTAATTGAGTTATTAAAAAGAAAGTTACCTATACACTAAGAATTTCTCCTGAATCGTGGGGGCTGTTTACATACATAAAGTACAATAGCAAACTTACAAACATAAAATTACACGAGACGAAATGGTAGCGTCTATATAGAAGTGTTTATATTTGCTACGATGTTTGCAAGTTCCATGTGTTAGGTTTATTAAAAATGTACAGTCACAAGAAAAAGCATTAAAATATATTATTTATATTTATTTTAGGAATATTAAATGTAGGATTACAGAAAAAGACTAAAATAAAATAAAATAATTTTTATTCAATATAGTACTTCTACCACTGGTTCGGAGAAAACGTCTGTTCTAGTAAGAACCACTAAGAAACTCAGCGGCACTTTTTCTTTAAATAATTTACAATAAATTATTTTATACAATTATTAAATACTGTAATATGTGTATTAATATTAAAATATATTGTTTAATAACAAAATAAATAGGTTAAGTATTTCGGTGCAGTAAAATTAGTTACTTAGCTTAGGAACCTTTCGGTCCTTGTACTGATTTTACAAACTAGCAGTTACCCCTTTCCACTTGTTGACTTGTTGGCGGTTACAAAATAACTAACTCATGATTTTAAACATTACCTAAGATTGAACATTATTATTTATTATTCTAAATAATATAAATATTGCAATATAATTCATAAAATAACTGTTAGTTAATATTTCAACGAGTAATTACTGATAATAATTGATATTAATTTAATAACTTTTATATTAGTTACACCAGAAGGTGACACGCTTACAGCGTGAGTTGTTATTAATTTATTGTTTTTTATTTTATAATCACGAGTCAACTACTGAGCATTGGCCTCCCGCAACTAATGTCACAAAGCACGGAACCCGTGCCACCTGCCTCCACTGACTTCCTGCATGTCTTACCAGGTTGACACTCTATCTAGTGGGGGAGATGCCTTACACTTCGAATGCCAGTACGAAGTTGCCACTCGAGAACCTTTCTTACCCATCGATTGTCGGTTCTTCGAGCTATATAGCCGGCCCATTGCCACTTCAGCTTACTAATCCGTTGGGCTATGTTGATGACTCTGGTTCTACTGTGGATATACTCAATTTTAAATCTATCACGCAGAGAAAACCCGAGCATAGCTCTCTCCATAGCTCGCTGATCTACCTTGAGCTTCCTCATACGGCCGGCAATGAAAGACCACGTCTCAGATCCATAGGTCATCACTGGCAACACCCACTGTATGAACAATCTTGTTTTGAGGTTTTGTGATATGCCTTACGAGAAGATGTGCCGTAATCTCCCGAACGCTGCTCAGCCGAGTTGTATCCGTCGATTGACCTATCGGACGGAGTAAGACTTACCTAGTCAGACCTTTTATCTCATGTAATCATACTCGTTAACAACTTCAAGCTTAGTGCTCCCAACAACTGCAGGCATAGGTGTGACGTGGACGTAACATATGACTTTTGTTTTGTCCGTCGTCTTGTGTCGTTGGTAGACACTATTGAGATCATTGAGCATAGTGCTTAGGTCCTCCAGCGATTCTGCTATAAAGAAGGCAAATCAAAGGTGAGTGACGTACTCGCTATTGAAGTTAATACTGTATCCTTTCCACTCCAGTAGCTTGAAAACGTCTTCCAATGCAGCGGGGAAGAGTTTCGGGGATATAACATCACCCTGTCTTACCACCTCTCTGCATTTGGAATGGTTTCGTACTCTAGTTTTGTACTCGGATAACCATCGTAGCTCTACTGTACAAACACTTCAGCACTTCGTTATATCAACAGTCAACTTGGCATCGCTGAAGGAACTGGAACAACGCCCAAATTTCGACGGAATCAAATGTTTTCTCATAGTCCATATACCGCAAGACAAATTGGCAGGTTATAGTCTTCGGTCTTCTTTACAATTTGTTGAAAAGTATGTAGGTTGGTCTATGGGGCTAATAAAGTCCTTTTGGAAACCGGCTTGTTCGGGAGGATGGAAGTCGTCAAGTTTGCCTGCGAGACGATTTGTAATGACTCTCGAAAATATGACGTAGACGCGGCTCAGAAGAGAAATCGGTCTGTAGTTCTTGAAGAGAGTGTTGTCGTCTTTCTTGGAGAACAAGACGGTGGTCTTGCTCTTCAAGAAAGACGACAACTTTTGCACTTTTGCTCAACGCCTCCAGAGTAGTGCCACCGTGGAGGACGAAATTAAAGAGCTTCTGAAGGACTTCAAGTACCGGTTTTCCACCCGCTTTCAAAAGCTTCGCTGTAATTCCATCCTCGCCCGTGGACTTGCCGTTTTTAGATGCTGGAGAGCCATTCTAATCTCGCTCAGACTGACGTCCGGGATATCTTCGGAATAGTGTCGGATAAGACTTGCTCTTGGATCGTTATTTACACTTACGTGTGGCTCCAACGATGACATGTACAGCTTCCCATAGAACCTCTCAATCTCACTCAAAATCTCAGGTGCCCCGGAAACGATGCTGCCACATTCGTTCTTCAGCTTCGACAGTTGGCCCTTTCTGGCAGACAGATCTCTAGCAAAGACTTTGAAGCCCTGGTTCATTTCGATCGCTTCTTCAATACGAGCAGTATTAAAATTGTGTAAGTCTTACCGCATACATATGGAGATCTGTCTGTTCGGTTGTCTATATGCTGTCAAATCTGTTGAAGATTGCAGCTTCATTTCTCGTGTAATAGCCATGAGATTGAGAATGTGATCGGAGAGTTTTGGTGTTCTTTTGCAGCGGGTCTGGCAGAACTTAGTTCCTTCCGTATGGACAGTTTCCACGAGCTTGTTATTCATATGGGTCAACTGCATTGTAATCTTCTAGGCACTGAAAACGGTTTTATAACTCGCTCTGAAAGATTTCTGGACTTTGGATTAGAGCATGAGGGAGACGGAGCATTGACTTCATTAGACAAGACCTTAACTTAACGTTTAAGTTAAGTGTGCCTCTAACCATTCAGTGATGGCTACCAGGTTTAAACCTCGCCATTATTTAGACATCACTAAGCACTTGCCGTCTAGTCGTCATAATGAAGTCAATCTCATATTTTGTCGAACCGTAAGGGCTCGACCAGATCCACTTTCTGTGGGGCCGCTTCTTAGAGAAAGAGTTCATCATAAAGAGTCACTCTTTCGGTCTTTTAAGTCAGCCAGCTGCTGGCCCCTTGGGTTCCATTGCCACATTCCAAATTTCCCTACCTTCAGCTCACCGTTCTCTATTGTGCCTAGAATTGCGTTGAAGTCTCTTTTTGTTGGCGACGCGCTTAAAAATAATTTATTATTTAGTTCCTTTCGAAAAGTGAACAATATTGTGTTCATAAACACATTGTTATTAAATTATGCAAGGGCTTCATCCATTCATGAAGGATTCCTTCAACAGGAAGTAATCTATATTAAAAATGAATAAATTTAATAATTATAATCTACATTTACTTAAAAAGTTTTTATTTCTGTTTTTGTTTCTTAATAACTGTTATTTTTACATTCACTTTTTAGTTCACAAAATCCTGGGATGAGCTAGCAAGAAATACAACGGAAGTTTTTTTAAAGTTAAAAGTTTACAAAAGAGGAAGTTGTACAATTAATTATAAAAATTTCTTTAAATAGAGCGTGACCGCGATCATTTAATACCCAGGTGTTATAATCTTTTTTTTTATAGGATAAGGGTGACAAGCGAGCACACAGTCCACCTGATGGTAAGTGGTTGCTGTGGCCCATAGACGGCTACATCTATCCTCGTTTGCGAATCAAAATGCAGATGCGTTTTCAGCCGTGAGGACTAAGATAGAATACCTCTTTTCTACTAAAAGCTGCTATTTTACGCTGGCATGTTGTAGCTGTAGAGCGTGGTCCTTCCCCGGTTGAGCCGTCCCATTCGTGCTACAACTATGCTACTAATATAGCTGCAGCTCGGCTCTGCCACGTAAAATTCAGACATTTTATTATTATTTTAATAATTCATTTTATAAAGACGTAGTTTTATTTAAAAAAATATAACAGAACTTGTATTACTCGTCTTGTATTTATTATTAGCATAATAATAAAATACACTTTAACCGACCAAGAAAGCAAGAGTTAACTGTGTATATTTCAAGTGAAGCCGAAACCATGCTCATCTTTTCGACACTCACTCACACATCTTTCTTCTTTATTTATGAGCCGTGAAAGTTTACAGTTGAACGCACACATATGCACTCAAAGCCATGTTGTTAATTGCGTATAGTGTGCATTGTGCATTGTACATTTTGCTCGCGCATACTCTCTATAAACCCGCCCTGTGCAGACGGCTTGTAGACGTTGAGACTGGCCGCCGTGAACGAAATCCGGTCTGGGGAAATGTTATTATTTATGATGTATATGTTTTAGTAATACCAGATCAGAATACGTACGTAAAAAAAGTACTATAATGCCGCTGTGTTTCGTGTGATAAGTCTAGCGAACCTGCCTTTACCAGCTTAAAGGGTCTCTAAATATTTGAACTGGTAACGAGGCATTCCGTCTTTTCCTCAAGAAGGATAACGCAACTATATTATTACTCATAATCGAGGATGGAAGTAATCTTATCGAGGATAGATGTAGCCTGTAGGTATTACAGTATTAGGAGCCATTAAATAGAAAATGTGCTCGTTTGTCTCCCTTTTGTCTATTAAAATAAATTGCCAGTGTTGTCTGTTCCTTTGTCGTGTTGTTCCTCAGTTATTCATAGGCGAAATCACTTTCCTCATCTTCTATAAAAACGAACACACAAATTAACAATTTTAATGTTTGACCTTCGGGACTGGCTACGGGTACATACATATGAGATGTTTATTTAAAAAAACCAACCCGACTTCAATAAAGGGGGAGATACTTAATTAGTCCATTCATTATTTATGTATAGTGGGCCATAACTTTGTTTGTTAACGGATTCAAATGATTTTTCTTTTATTACATAGTTGCTAGCACTTAAGTGTTGGGCCCATATAAATTTTAAGAAACATTTTAAACCTATAAAAAGCAAAACTAAAAGCAGCCAATCTGTAGACGCCTCACGACGCCCCTGGGATAGAGCCCCGACACCCCGGGGCGTCGCGACGCACAGTTAGGGAAGCCCTGGGGTATAAAAAATTATATTGTAAATAGTGCTTTTTTAAAAAAAGTCTCCCTGGGTTTCTTGCTAGTTCTTCCCAGGACAGAGGTTTTTTTTAAAGTAAATTATGACCAACCATGCTTGGGTATCAACATGCTGCCTAAACCTTCACCTTCAACCTACAAGCCGCCGGTTCATTTTACCTCTTGCTGTGATTCGTGAACAAAGCATGATTTAAAAATTATGTCATATTAAGTAGTATCCCAAGTGATTGTCATTATTAGACCCGTTATGTTTACTATAATGTTTCAAAATAATGAGGGTTACAAAAATCACCTAGTCATTATCTTGTTGAAGACAAGTCGTATCCACACTTTGCTAGCATGTATGAGGCTAAAATGTTTAGATATTTACTACTTTCATAAGCTTGATGTTTGAAATATTTCTTAGAAACAACTTGTTTTTTTTTGTTTAATTGATTACTAAATTTAATGTATATCTTGAAACAATAATTTCTTTTCCATTTGTAAGTAGATATTATCCAAAATAGACATGTTTTTAGAGGTACTAATTTTGGTGTCAAATTACATACCATCTTTGTTCCACTCATACTCAAATTTATATTGAATGTAACATGATTCTTTTATTTATATTTGTAGCTTATAAGCTTAAGTTGCTGCAAACAAAAGGTCTTTGTCCCATTCGCTCAGGGTCATTTTAGATAACAAGAAATGTGAGACCCTTTTTTGTTTACTTTAAGTGGAAGTATTTTTTGTGTCAACTTTGTAAACATGTGTTGTGTGAAAAAAATGTATAGGACCTTGTTAATTTTGGTTTGTATTGTAAACTTAGATATGTAATGTGTTAATTAAAATTAGTTTCAGTTTAATTATTGTTTTATTTTATACAAATTATCAAGAAATACAATAAAATTTTCTGTACCCCATATTAAGTAGTAATGTTTCTATGGCAAATAACTACCAATATGCTAAATATGTAAAGATATATACAAAATAGGTAATTAAAACCAATATTTTAATTGTAAGCGTACAGCATTCCTTTAAAAAAATCGAGGAAATCCAACTTTAAAAAAAACATATGCTTATAATATCCCTGTCTGTGCGCTTGCCGACGGTCGGCATCACAGATACGCAAAATGGCGGAAACATTAGTCACACTGTTTAGAGGATAGGCTAAAACGGCCTCACAGCTTCCATTAGATAGCGGATTTTTTATTTGTTTTAAACGAAAGTGATAGTCCTGAAATCTGGCACTGATCAGCGTCTAAGGCATATGGAATTAATCAGTACGCCAGTGATGCAACATCTGCATTATCGAGGCCTCACCGATGCCGACTTCGCGTGTATTTCTCGCCGGATGATCCCAGCGCTATTGCTGACTCTGTCACTGATGTGGTGCTACAGGGAATGGAACTATTTATTCCATCATTTGTGGTATCCATCGGAGGCAGGTCTCAGCCTTGGTTTGGTCGCTCCTGAAAGATTGCATTACGCAGTAAGCACGAGTGTTATCAAGCCTGGGCTGCGGCTTAGGCGACTCGGGATGTAAACACCAGCATACTTAAAAATAAGTATAACTTCGCCTCCAGGTCCTTCAAAAGAGTTATTGCCAAGGCAAAATCAGAGCACATAGGCAGAATTGGCGAGAAACTAGCGCTCGGTTCGCAGAGCACTCCTCTCCCTGGACATCCACAAGTCGAGTGGGCCTGACGGAATCCCCCCAATTGTGCTGAGGACATGTGTTCCGGAGTTGCCACCGGTTCTAACGTGTCTTTTCCGATACTCCTACTCCCTAGGCGTAGTCCCGAAATCATGGAAGATAACTTTTGTCCACCCGATCCCTAAACAAGGCGACCGCTCAGACCCGTCCAACTACAGGCCTATCGCCATCACCCCCTTGTTCTCCAAGATAATGGAATCCGTTATAAACTGCCACCTCATGCGGTACCTTGAGGATCACCAGCTGATTAGTGACCGCAAATACGGTTTTCGTCGGGGTCGATCAGCTGGTAATCTTCTGGTCTACTTAACTCATAGATTGGTGGAGGCAGTAGAGTCCAAGGGGGAGGCATTGGCCGTTAGTTTGGACATTGCGAAGGCCTTCGATCGGGTTTGGCACAAAGCGCTTCTTTTGAAGCTCCCTTCTTATGGGCTTTCCGAGAAATTGTGCAATTGGATCACAAGCTTTCTTGCAGATCGGAGCATCAAGGTCGTTGTAGACGGTGCATTGTCCGACTACAAGCCTATTAACGCTGGTGTTCCACAAGTCTGCGTGCTATCACCAACACTGTTTCTTCTGCATATCAATGATATGTTGCAAACCGGTAGCATTCATTGCTATGCGGATGACAGCACTGGTGATGATCTATAAATCGGCCCTGCTAATATTTCTCGGGAAAACTTCGCCGAGTACCGGAACAAACTTGTGTCTGAAGTCGAGTCTTTGCTGGACAAAGTCTCGGATTGGGGGCAACTAAATCTAGTCCAGTTTAATTTTTAGAAGATACAAGTTTGCGCGTTTACCGCTAAAAAGAACCCCTTTGTCGTATCTTCTCAGTTTCAAGATACTCCCCTTGTTGCCTCAGCCAGTATCGGAATCCTCGGCATCGACATATCGAGTGACATGCAGTTTCGTGGTCACTTGGAAGAGAAGATCTCTCTCACAAGTAATACATATTATATTAAATTAGATTGTTTAATGCGATTGTCAAGTCAATCTATGTGTTTAAAACATAAAAGATTTTGTAAAATTGATATGGTCACTATAAGATATTAGGTTAGCTAAGTACGTAATAACTTGAGACAGAAGGACCCTTAAGAAGGGACTGAATAAATTAACCGACTTGATATTACATGGATCTCACAACTTTTTAGGGTAGAAGAACTGAGTTGCGGGACTTGGTTTTTCTGCCGACTTCCAAAAAGGAGACGGTACTCAATTCGACTGTATGTTTTTTAATGTGTGTTGCCTCATAACTTTTTACTGGGTGAACCGATTTCGATGATTTTTTTTATTTGAAAGCTGATACTTCTCTTGTGGTTCCATATAAATTTAATCAAGGTCAGACCAATAGTTTTTGAGTTATTCTTAATAACTTGTATTGAAGTCGGCTGTACAAATTTTTTAATTTTTATTATATACAAGTTATATTTTTTGATGGCATATTTAATATTTCTTAATGGAGTGACATTATTTGAAACGGCATGCCATTAAATTTTCATTTATTGCTATAAAGTGTAAACAAAGGCTGTATTCAGTTTACTCTACTTGCGGTTATGAAAAAAGAGAGAGATTTTCAAGGCATCTATACATAGATGTCTGCAGGAAACCAGAGTTATGCTACGATCAGTAAGCTGAAGTGGCAATGGGCCAACTATATAGCTCGACACCTGACAGCCGTTGGGAAAGAAAACTTCTAGAATGGCAGCCGCGTACAGATAAGCGGAGTGAAGGACGGCCAACACTAGATAAAGTAATGACCGAGTAAGACATGTGACAGATGACAGATGGCTCAAGACCGTGTTTTGTGGAATTTTATTTATTTATTTATACACTTTATTGTACTAAAGGTACAAACGGCGGACTTAATGCCATATGGCACTTTCTATCAGCCAACCGGAAAGTTATTGAGTTTATGTCTACTGCAGTAGGCTGGGATGAAAATTTAAGATTGATAAATTTCACACATACACACATGTAGATCAAACTTATTTAAACATATAGGAGATAACAAATTATATGTTATAGATATTGATGTGTCAGATGAATTACTAGGAATTACTAGGAGTAGGCCTATATTTACCTGTGGACACGTGATCGACAGCATTAGTGATGATGATAATAAAGTTAAAATCACAGTCAATATACGCCCCACTGCTGGGCACAGGCCTCCTCTCATTTCTGAGAGCGTTTTTAGGGGGCAAGGAAATGTGCGCCGCGCTGCCTCAGTGCGTGTTTGTGAACTTCACATGTCTTCGAAATATTTGTTTTTTTTATTTCTCAGACATGCAGGTTCGGCGTGCTTGGCGCTGAAGGATGTTTTCCTTCAGCGCCGAGCACGCAACTCAAAATTGCAATTAACAATTTCATTGGTGCCGGCGGGGATCATATCCGAGTTTCCCGCGTACTGTGAAATTTACAGCGAGGGCTTATTCCTGAGCTAACACGGCACGATGTGATAATAACGGTGATGCTAAATAGAAAAAAAATATCATTATGGATGACTTTTTGTTACTAAAATAAAATATTTTATTTTAATATCAATGTAAAACAAATATAATGCCCTGCGTCTTGTCGCATAAAAAGGGAATCCCTGTTAATTATAATGAACTCGAACCAATCAGGAGACGGTGTAATACAAATATTTTCTTATACTCTCTCTGTTACGGCCGGCAGCTGCCTATCCCAGGAGTAGAATCCTTCGCGGCCCATAGACGAAGAAGCTACAGGCAGATGCTGGTCGGGCGTCCTCACGCCACGGGTTAAAAGTTTAATTACACTAAACAATCCGGGGGGAGCGTTACAATTATTGAACAGAGCTTACTTACCTCTATTCAAGGCGACTGGTCCCTCAGGATTCGGTCAGGTCTCGTGTGGATGTATTGTGCTAGAAAGTAAAGGTCAGTGATGTGTATTTGGGTGTGGCTGGTAGTGTTATTGACCTTATTTGACCGTTCCCCCTGCAGCAGTTCGGCCCTCAGCTCCTCTCCAAGCTAAGGTCGCCTTCCGCCGTCACTTTCTTCCTTTGTTACGATTGACTCGCGAAAATGAACACAGAACGTACGGGTCAAAGGTCACCGTTATTTCTAGAATATTAACTACCGCACTAGTAACTAATACAGTCGAATCCACTTATACAGATTCTGCGTTAAACCTAAAGTCCCGGGTAAACTCTCAACACGCGCTACCATTCCCAGTGGTATATTTACTATACGCGCCTAACATAAAATTAGATCTAAGAGCTCCCAATCAAAACGGACTGCCTTCTCCTTCGACGCGAAGAAGACATCTAATCTTTCGCTCTCGACTCCCACCTTTCAGCAAGCTCGGACGTTCAACACGCACGAACGTCATTCCGTATCGACTGAGCCGAGTGCCATCTAACGTCGATGCCTGACACTAACGCTTTTGCGTGAACACTCTCCTAGATGTTTGAGTTGGTCAAACAAATCTTTCCTATCGAATATATTATGTATTGCCTCTCGTTATATTATCTCTTATATTTGCTAAGCCACTGAACCCAATATTAGCAAATACGTCGTCTATATGTAATCTTCAACCAGTAATCAAAACCATGACTAATAGATTCATAACTGATCTATGTGTAAACTGATACTAGATAATTGTAGCTTTATATCTCAACAATTCTAATTATTATATATAATTATAGATTTACTTGATAAATTAATAGTTGATATATGTGTCGGAAGAGGATAGTGTAAGCAAAGTGGAAGTAGATATTGACTGCAATAAATTCCATCATCCATCACAGCCACTGCTGAACATAGATGCCTCCCCTAAGATTACCTCAAGATGGTGATATTTTCTATAGTTGGCACGTTTGGCTCAACAACCGCAGTTATTTGTTTTGAGTAGAGTTTTGAGTTTTTTTTATTTAACGAAGACAATGCTGTCCATATTCTAGTTTGTTTCCTTTTGTCACCTTTATCGAAACCCACGAGACGTTATAGGGTAATAGATTTTTTTATAGAATAAGGGTGACAAACGAGCTCACAGTCCCCCTGATGGTGAGTGGATTCTGTGGCCCATAGACATCTATATATATATCCTCAATTAATAATCAAAATGCAGATGCGTTGTCATCCCTGAGGACTATAATGGAATGCCTCTTTTCCAGTAAAAAGGGTCTTCGGTTCTCTACACTCAGCATACGAAAGAGAGCAACATAATGCTGCTATTATACGTTGGTATTCTGTTAGAGCAGGGTCTTACTAATGTCGAGCCGACCCATTCGTGCTACAACCATAATACGAATATAGCTGTATAGCTGCAGTATTGCTCTGCCACGTAATTATGTGCTACACAGTCGGTTATAAAATCAAATTAATGAACAGATGATAGGAATTAAATAAGTGGGTAGGTACCACATTTTATCTATTACTGCCATGAAACAGCAGTGCTTGCATAGCTGTGTTCCGATATAAAGGGTATAGAGTGACAGTACAATTACAGGTTGTGAGACATTTCGTCTTAGTCCTCAGGGTGACAACGCTTCTGTAGACTGTTTTGTATGAATTTGTCAGCAAGTGTCCATGGTCTTCAGTAGCTACATTCAGGTCGACTGTAAGTTATCTCTTCACTTTAGTTTTATATAAAAAATGTTCTTTATAGCAAATTAACATTTTGTTTCAAAGATTTTTCGTCTACTTCCGCTTCAAAATGAGGATCCTCTGACTGCAAAAGGTATTACACCGCCATTTCTAACTGAATCATTCAAATTGTTCTATGATATATAACTAGACTAGCAATTCGCTCCGGCTTCGCAGGGTTGATTCGTAGATCTCGAAAATAATGCCACCTACCGTGTCCAATAGTGAATTTAAACCATTCTCTAATCAACTTAATCACACATACAAAATTTCATTAAAATCGGTCCAGCCGTTTCTGAAAAGGTTTTGAATATGCGTGTATTATACGTATAAACTTACGTAAATCAGTATATTGATGAAAACTGCATCAAAATACGTTGCGTAGTTTAAAAAAACTAAGCGTACAGACCACGGGAAGCGACTTTATTTTATACTATGTAGAGGTCACGCAAGGAAACTCCGAGGATAGCTCTCTCCATTGCTCGCTGAGCGACCGCTGCTGCAGTTTGCATGGCGAGTGTTAAAAACCTAGGAGCCAGGACAGTCTTTTTTATCAACTTTCGTCAGTCCATTACATCTTTATAAGCTATTTTCAGACTTCGTCAACTGAACTGCATCTCTTTCACAGAACGTCATTGCTAACAGTAGCGTAATATTGCTATGTTTCATATAGTGAACGTAGAAAACCGGAGACCCTTTGTACTAGTAACGAGGTATTCCAGAAAGGCTAGGTTTCTCATTTTACAATTGACGCTTTTGCAACAAATACCCAAAAAATATACAAATACTATTTAACAAACATTTTTATTCTATTCTACACTAATAAACTTTTATATTGCAAGTCTACAATAGCGTAATAAGTATTTTTGGCTTCGGGTAGCAGGACCACAAAGAACTCTATAGGTACCCTCTACAGATACCTGAAAGGTTGAGCACCTGTAAGCGCAAGTCTGATTATTTTAAAATTAAAAACATTCGTCTTATTTTAATTTAAAAATATATATATCAATGTGCAGATTAAGATTGAGATCGCTATCTCATATTGTTCTTTGTTGATCTTGAAACAAACATATTAATAGTTGTATTAACTATAAAGATATGATCTCATATGTGTTTAGTAATTTAAGTTAGAGAACCCGACTATTGTTCCTAGATTTTGCCGCAAGAGAAGTTTAATAATTTCATATTTGATATTTCTCTATTTATTCACTATCATCGTGTTATCTTCGTAATAATATAAAAAGCAAAATTAAAAGTTTTGAAAAAACCCACGACGGGTGTAATAGTTGTAATCGAAAAAGGATTATATAAACATATTGAAAAACCCCCGACTGAAAGGAAGTACGGGAAGTCACGAAAGAAAAAAATAAAAAGAGTTTTTAAAAGGGTTGATTTGCCGTGGGGTCTGTCATTATAAACAATTAATTATGTCTTTCCTTAGACCTACCTTTGTGTAACTATTAGTTTGTCGTAGCGATAGACACAGCAATTATATAAAATATAGGTACTGCACCTATTCACCTACCTATTAGGTAATATACTTATAAATTTAAAAAGAAATCCGTCGGGGCTGCCATTCCCTGCCCTGAAATGAACTAAAATTGTACATTTTTATGAGTTTGAGACTAACTGAAATGACGGTGAGTACGTAAATAAATGTAGTCTTAAATTGATATAAATTGCTGCATTTCTTAGATTTTATTCTAAATTGAAATAGGGAACAAAGACGGCAATGACCATCGCCATTGAGTCGCAAACTCTTTACAGAAAACCGCATCGAAATCGGTCAAACCGTTTTCGAGATAAATGGCAACAATCGTTTCCACACAAAATGTTCTTTGCAGCGCCCCCTGATGAGATAACACCAAAAAACCTATCTAAGAACCATTGCCAATGATTCACAAACCCTTTGCCAAAAACAGTACTGTAATCGATTAAGCCGTTTTCGAGATAAATGGGAACAATCGTTTGCTTATACAAACAAACAAACAAACAACCTCTCACCCTAAACGCATACACCTCCATTCCGTAGCGGGTTAAAAGTAGAAAAATCGTAGATTAAAATTAAAAAGTAGATTAATTTTTATTTTAAATACCTATTTAGATAACTTTCTAGTTGTTAGCTTGAAATTATGATGCAAATTACTTCACTCAAAAGGTGGAAAATAAACATATACAAAAATCTTTTTAGATTAAAATAAATTTCACATAATAGTCTCTGAAGTCGGAGCATTAACACTTCGATACACTATGTCCTAGCATCTACTTCAGAAACGTACGTGAAAATTATCAAAATCTGACTTCTGCGAAGTTTAAAAACTATATGAAACAATGATTGTATTAAAAAGGTAATTAATATATTGAGGAATTTATACATGATATATACCCCTGCGAATGAGGTGATCGCTACTAAGCTATTATAATTTATTTTCTGTTGTTAATTATTGTGTAATTTAAACAATTTTAAACTGCTCTTTTTTCAAAAAAATCCGCCGGGTTTATTGCTATTGCTATAATTTAAAAACTATTTTGAAAAAAAAAATGGTTCTATTTTTATTTCTATTTTAAAGTTTTTGAAGTCAGTTTTTTAGTGTTTTAGCATTTATTCTTTTATAAAAATAAATCCTAGTGTATATGCAATGTCTATAATTTATTCTGAAATAGCGCGTGTCCTATTTCAGTTTGTGCCGAAATTTAAGGCACGTCCGTGTTCGTGACATCCAACACGACAGCTTACGATGCATGCATCGAAACAGAACAAACCGCAAACAAACCATATTACGTTTTTAATAAATACAATAAACGTACACACATTTTCGGTGAAGTGAAAATAAATTTTATTTTTACTTTATTTGAAGAAAGCAACAGGATACACTTTTCATTCATTCGTTCATACCATTACCGCTACAGCCTTATAAAAGTCTACTGCTGAACATAGGTCCCCCTTAGATTGCCTTAGAGGGGGATATTTGCCAAGGTTGCCACGCTTGTCAAGGGGCTTAGCCACCGCACTTTTTTATTTTTAAATGTTATTAGGAAGACACTGCTGCCCATCTCCTAATTTGTTTGCCTCTATCACCTTTTACGACACACACGGAATGATATGGGGATAGTGGATATTTTTACACCGCCAATACATAGGTCACTCGATAAGTTTTGAGATGCTCGAAATTTAAAAATGGAACGCATTAGTGTCATATGTTTGTAAAAAAGCAAATTTATTTATAAATAGAACTCTATATATAAGCCAATTGCTCAATATTATAAAAAAAAAACAAAGTAAATTTTCCTGCAACGCTTCCCGCGCTTTTCATTTAAAACGATGGATCTTAACCGTGCACATTTGCGCGCTATGATATATTATGATTTTAAATTTGGTTTAACCGAACAATTAAGTTTACAACGGTTACAATCAGCATAAGAGTACTCAGCTCCATCACGCGCAACAATCTTTAAGTGGTTTGCTGAATTCAAAAGAGGTAAAATAAATCTTAAAAATGACCAATGAACCGGTGCCCCGAAAACAGCAGTAACGGCAGAAAATGTATGGACTTCTGATATGTTGGTGCGAGAAGACCTATGAATCACATATAAGGGTATCGAAAAGATTGTAGGCATTAGTTCGGGGAGCATTCATACCATCCAACATCAACATCTTGGTGTGAGGAAGCTTTGTTGTCGATAGATCCCTCGTTTGCTCTCCGAAAACGAAAAACAGACTCGTGTGGATTGGTGCCATGAAATGCGTCTACGTTTTCAAAACGGGCATCTAGGCGTGTTCCAGAAATCGTTACTGGTGCCTAGACATGGATCTATCAATATGATCCGGAAAATAAAAGGGCAATCATCGTTATGGATCTACTCAGAAGGACAATTACCGACAAAACTGCAAAGACCTCGCAAAGTCGGCAAAAAAATGGTGGCTAGATTTTTTTTTGCGGAGCGGACATTTGTCGACGTCAATGCTGGAAAATTGTAGGTTAGTCAACTCTTAATGATATACTACGTTGAATTACTCAAAGCTTTTCAAGCTGTGCGGAAGAGAAGACCAAAGACCGGGCTTCGGGGAATCATGCTGCATCATGATAACGCCTCGCTCACATACCTCCCATAGAACGAAAGCATTTATTAAGGAACCTGGTGTTGAAACTCTAAGTCACCCACCCTACAGCCCTGACTTAGCTCCTTGTGATTTCTGTTTGTTCCCAAGAGTTAAAGAAAAAATAAAAGCCAAGTTTTTTTCAAGCGCCGAAAAAGGCTGCCTACGAAGAAGCGATTTCCGACCTGTCAAATGAAGACAAGCAAAAGTGTTTTCAGAGTTAGTTTAGGCGAATGGAACTTTGTGTAAAGCATGATGGAGAATATTTTGAAAACATGTGAAATAAATATGAATAGTATCTAGAATACATTTTGTATATCTCAAAACTTATTGAGTGACCTACGTACACGGCATTCGTTCTTAACAGCCTATCAAAGTCCACTGCTGAGCATAGGCCTCCCCACAGATTCTTTCCTCATTTGATATAGTTGCCACTTTGGCAGGTGACCTGAAAATACAATTTTTTATTTAATTATTAATTTGACAGAAAAATAGTGTTGCCTATCTCCTGTTGCAATTGACTCTGCCTCCTCGCAGGACACCTGTATGATGATATATGGTAGTGGTTCCCTTACGTCACCACCACACGACAAGTCAAACTGTTTTTTATTTAAAACACATTAGGATTTTCTTCTAGGTATTGTAAAGGCGGTTTATATACACGAGTTGCACAAGTCCAAAAATGTAAACCACGAACAATCATTGGTTGATCATACAAATAATTGTTCCGTGCGGTATATGAATCCGTAGCCCTCAGCACCGCAACTTAATGCTAAGTCACTGAGCCGTCGACCCGTCTATAGTGCTAAGTTATCTGCGCAATCCACAAATGTAATTATAATAATTATTATAATGGTATATAACATTTATACATATTATTTTAACATTAACATTTATATATATTTTTACATAACATAATACACAATATTTTATTATATACAATATTAAAAACTATAATAAAAACACTAAAACTAGTAACTTAATTATCATATAGTCCTACTCTTTACGGTGTAGTACCAAGAACGCTGGCTGTATTTCCCCGCTGAATAACTATACTTAACCTTTGAGCGAGAATAGAACCAGCCCTCTTATCAGCAGCAAAGACAAGCTGCGGATGGACTTTCCTTAGGAACTTCACCGCACGCGGACCCCACTGACCGATAGTTTCTATAGCAAATGGCATAAATATGTAGTCATATCTGAGAGACTCATATTTATGCTACTTACTCAGTTCAACTGCCTCTGACGCCGTCCCAACTCTAAACGTGGAACCTCTGAGAAGAGAGGCAGCTAAAGTGTCTACGTAAGTAGGATCCCACATTAGGGTTTTACCTTTTTCCCAAGGAACCAATGTCATACCGTCGGATCTCTTGTCATCGTTTCTAACTTTTTTATAGGGTAATGGTGACAAACGAGCACACAGTCCACCTGATGGTAAGTGGTTGCTGTGGCTTATAGACATCTACATCTATCTTCTATTACGAATAAAAATGCAGATGCGTTGTCACCCGTTAGGACCAAGTTGGAATGCCTCGTTTCCAGTAAAAAGGGTCTCTACACACACTATACGAAACACAGCAGTGTTAAGCTGCTATTTTACGCTGGTATTCTGAGAGAGCGTAGTCTTTTCGCGGTCGAGCAAACCCATTCGTGCTACAACCATGATATAGCTGCAGCATGGCTCTACCACGTATAAATATTCCACAAGGCTCTAAACCGAGGGAACATTTATAGAGACAAGAGCTTTTCGGATGACATCGTTCAAAGAACTGTGCCGTGAAAACCTACCAATACTTTTCTTACATGAAAGTGCATGGAGCCCAAACTTGTTAAAATTTACAAATCAGCAGACCCTTGCCTCGAGCTATGAAATTCAATATAAGCCTTTTTTAAAACAAGTTGATTTGAACCAAATTGCATTGGGCTCTCATAACTACGCGAATATTTGAAATTCTATTTGACGATTCTGTGATTTCAATATGGCGGCTCCAATATAACTGCCGAATATTTAAAATTTAACTATTCCACCACCCAGAGACGTCGGTGGAATCTCATTCTGTAATATCGAGGCATCATAAGCGTTTCCCGTGAAATGTGGTAATAGTTATTAACATATTCGCTTTTATATTCAGATAGAGAAATGTAAAGAAAGAAAGGAATAATATTTATTTGTAGCACTATAACCAAAAGACAAAAAACCTTATTATAAACTCTTATTGGGCTGTAGCAAGAAACGGTCACCAACTCAGCATGTGCTACGACTATATTGCCGTAGCGCCGTAGCACTGTTAATCTAATCTACCGGTACCTTTCTTGCTACGATTAACCATAAGGTTACCTATTCAATACTACTGACATGGAAACTATCTTTCTTTAGCAGAAGAGATAAGATTCTTTAGATAAGAACAATTTAAAACGTGAGTCCGAAGATATCTCCTAAAAAGGTTTTAAGAAATAAATATATTAGCTTGTGGCCTCTGTGTATTTACAAAAATTTTGTGTTCGTACACAAAAACAAAAATAGTTTTATTAAAAATAGTGATGTATGTAAATGCTACGAGTAATATAAAAAATAAAATATAATAATTTCATACCAGTTACTCGACTCCAGAGCCAGTACATCTTTCATATACAACGCTTTTAGAACGAAGTCCCGGAAAATATAAAGAACCTATCTATCAAAATGTTTAAATTTTTTTAATAAGCATTTTTTAAATAAAAGTTACTATGCTACTCAAATAAACCCCTGTACATAATTGAAAATAAACCCCTGGAAATGAGGTCACCGCTACCATGCTGTTTCTGAATGTTTTCGTACTTAACTGTAAAACAAATAATATAGTATTGTCTAATTAAAGTCCCGCTGGTTCTTCCTTTAATAGAGGTTTTCTTCCGAACCAGTCGTTTAAGTAAAACAATGACTTTCAGCAAGTGTATTTTGTAATCTTTTCTATCTTCGTTTGTTTGAGAATATTCTCAAACAAACGAAGATAGACGGAAACCTGCGAACATTTCAAGTGACGCTGAAACCAAGCCAAAACTATGCTCAACTAAGCAATTATAAGAACACGTTTTAGTAAAATCATGATGCATAACAATGTGTGCGTGAGTACACACACATTGTTGTGCATCAGGACTTTTATGGGCTGTTATAGAAAGGAAAACAGAAGTGCGAGTGCATGACGAACAGTTGATGTTGGTTATGGCGTTATGGTATGGTCATTTAAAACATACTCAGGGCTCCTTCTTTCTTCTTGGTCGAGTCTAAATTAAATAAAAAATATTGTATTCCATTTCCTACAAAAAAAAAAAAAAAGAAAAAATCCAAGAAAAACTTCTACCGCGTGTAAACATACTGAAATATTTTATAAGCGACGAATTCACAGAACATGTTTTGCTGCCGTCATTATTGCTGTTTCACGAAACAACACGCAACTACAAGTCTCATATGCTGTTGTAAAATGTCAATAGTGGAAAAGTTACTGTAACAGGCGGCTGCTTCGAGAGAGGACTTTTGCAAACAAAGCGGCTACTCGGATGACTATAACACCAGAGCGTAACAATTAGTACCGTAAATTTTATGCAATTTTAATTTACAGATTGTGAATCAAGTGTCACGTGTGTGTCAATTAATAAAGATCCGTAGATGTTAAAAGAACCCACTTAATAATATGCATGGACTATATCGTATAACGAACCTGTATATAATAACAATATTTATATAACATTTTTATATAATAATAATAATACATTCATCAGAACATTGAAGTCTTAAAATTATCACCTAATACGTATATAACTATGGAAAAAGCCGTTATCCTGTGTGTGTGTGCTTTTGTGTGTGTGTGTGTGTGTGTGTGTGTGTGTGTGTATGTGTGTGTGTGTGTGTGTGTATGTATGTGTGTGAGTATAAAATGTTGTTTGTTAAATGCGCGAACGAGCGCGCGCGCGTGTGCGTGCATGTGTGTGTGGGTGTGTGCGTGTGAGGGTGTGAGCGCGCGCGCGTGCGTGCGTGCATACGTGCGTTTGCGTGCGTGCGTGCGTGCGTGTGTGTGTGTGTGTGTTTGTGTATGTGTGTGTGTGTGTGTGTGTGTGTGTGTTTGTGTGTGTGTGTGTATGTGTGTGTGTATGTGTGAGCGTGGTTGCGCGTGTGCGTGTGCGTGTGTGTGTGCGTGTGTGTGTGTGTGTGTGTGTGTGTGTGTGTATGTGTGTGAGTGTAAAATGTTGTATGTTAAATGCGCGAACAACCGCGCGCGCGTGTGCGTGCATGTGTGTGTGGGTGTGTGCGTGTGGGGGTGTGTGCGCGCGCGCGTGCTTGCGTGCATACGTGCGTTTGCGTGCGTGCGTGCGTGCGCGTGTGCGTGTGCGTGTGTGTGTGCGTGTGCGTGTGCGTGTGCGTATGCATGTATTATAGATATAAACTTACGTAAATCAGTATATTGATGAAAACTGCATCAAAATACGTTGCGTAGTTTAGAAAATCTAAGCGTACAGACCACGGGAAGCGACTTTGTTTTATACTATGTAGAGGTCACGCAGGGAAACTCCGAGGATAGCCCTCTCCATTGCTCGCTGAGCGACCGCTGCTGCAGTTTGAATGGCGAGTGTTAAAAACCTAGGAACCAGGACAGTCTTTTTTATCAACCTTTGTAAGTCGACTACATCTTTATAAGCTATTTTCAGACTTCGTCAACTGAACTGCATCTCTTTCACAGAACGTCATTGCAAACAGTAGCGTAATATTGCTATGTTTCATATTGTGAATGTAGAGAACCGGAGACCCTTTGTACTAGTAACGAGGTATTCCAGAAAGGCTAGGTTTCTCATTTTACAATTGACGCTTTTGCAACAAATACCCAAAAAATATACAAATACTATTTAACAAACATTTTTATTCTATTCTACACTAATAAACTTTTATATTGCAAGTCTACAATAGCGTAATAAGTATTTTTGGCTTCGGGTAGCAGGACCACAAAGAACTCTATAGGTACCCTCTACAGATACCTGAAAGGTTGAGCACCTGTAAGCGCAAGTCTGATTATTTTAAAATTAAAAACATTCGTCTTATTTTAATTTAAAAATTATATATCAATGTGCAGATTAAGATTGAGATCGCTATCTCATATTGTTCTTTGTTGATCTTGAAACAAACATATTAATAGTTGTATTAACTATAAAGATATGATCTCATATGTGTTTAGTAATTTAAGTTAGAGAACCCGACTATTGTTCCTAGATTTTGCCGCAAGAGAAGTTTAATAATTTCATATTTGATATTTCTCTATTTATTCACTATCATCGTGTTATCTTCGTAATAATATAAAAAGCAAAATTAAAAGTTTTGAAAAAACCCACGACGGGTGTAATAGTTGTAATCGAAAAAGGATTATATAAACATATTGAAAAACCCCCGACTGAAAGGAAGTACGGGAAGTCACGAAAGAAAAAAATAAAAAGAGTTTTTAAAAGGGTTGATTTGCCGTGGGGTCTGTCATTATAAACAATTAATTATGTCTTTCCTTAGACCTACCTTTGTGTAACTATTAGTTTGTCGTAGCGATAGACACAGCAATTATATAAAATATAGGTACTGCACCTATTCACCTACCTATTAGGTAATATACTTATAAATTTAAAAAGAAATCCGTCGGGGCTGCCATTCCCTGCCCTGAAATGAACTAAAATTGTACATTTTTATGAGTTTGAGACTAACTGAAATGACGGTGAGTACGTAAATAAATGTAGTCTTAAATTGATATAAATTGCTGCATTTCTTAGATTTTCTTCTAAATTGAAATAGGGAACAAAGACGGCAATGACCATCGCCATTGAGTCGCAAACTCTTTACAGAAAACCGCATCGAAATCGGTCAAACCGTTTTCGAGATAAATGGCAACAATCGTTTCCACACAAAATGTTCTTTGCAGCGCCCCCTGATGAGATAACACCAAAAAACCTATCTAAGAACCATTGCCAATGATTCACAAACCCTTTGCCAAAAACAGTACTGTAATCGATTAAGCCGTTTTCGAGATAAATGGGAACAATCGTTTGCTTATACAAACAAACAAACAAACAACCTCTCACCCTAAACGCATACACCTCCATTCCGTAGCGGGTTAAAAGTAGAAAAATCGTAGATTAAAATTAAAAAGTAGATTAATTTTTATTTTAAATACCTATTTAGATAACTTTCTAGTTGTTAGCTTGAAATTATGATGCAAATTACTTCACTCAAAAGGTGGAAAATAAACATATACAAAAATCTTTTTAGATTAAAATAAATTTCACATAATAGTCTCTGAAGTCGGAGCATTAACACTTCGATACACTATGTCCTAGCATCTACTTCAGAAACGTACGTGAAAATTATCAAAATCTGACTTCTGCGAAGTTTAAAAACTATATGAAACAATGATTGTATTAAAAAGGTAATTAATATATTGAGGAATTTATACATGATATATACCCCTGCGAATGAGGTGATCGCTACTAAGCTATTTATAATTTATTTTCTGTTGTTAATTATTGTGTAATTTAACAATTTTAAACTGCTCTTTTTTCAAAAAAATCCGCCGGGTTTATTGCTATTGCTATAATTTAAAAACTATTTTGAAAAAAAAAATGGTTCTATTTTTATTTATATTTTAAAGTTTTTGAAGTCAGTTTTTTAGTGTTTTAGCATTTATTCTTTTATAAAAATAAATCCTAGTGTATATGCAATGTCTATAATTTATTCTGAAATAGCGCGTGTCCTATTTCAGTTTGTGCCGAAATTTAAGGCACGTCCGTGTTCGTGACATCCAACACGACAGCTTACGATGCATGCATCGAAACAGAACAAACCGCAAACAAATCATATTACGTTTTTAATAAATACAATAAACGTACACACATTTTCGGTGAAGTGAAAATAAATTTTATTTTTACTTTATTTGAAGAAAGCAACAGGATACACTTTTCATTCATTCGTTCATACCATTACCGCTACAGCCTTATAAAAGTCTACTGCTGAACATAGGTCCCCCTTAGATTGCCTTAGAGGGGGATATTTGCCAAGGTTGCCACGCTTGTCAAGGGGCTTAGCCACCGCACTTTTTTATTTTTAAATGTTATTAGGACGACACTGCTGCCCATCTCCTAATTTGTTTGCCTCTATCACCTTTTACGACACACACGGAATGATATGGGGATAGTGGATATTTTTACACCGCCAATACATAGGTCACTCGATAAGTTTTGAGATGCTCGAAATTTAAAAATGGAACGCATTAGTGTCATATGTTTGTAAAAAAGCAAATTTATTTATAAATAGAACTCTATATATAAGCCAATTGCTCAATATTATAAAAAAAAACAAAGTAAATTTTCCTGCAACGCTTCCCGCGCTTTTCATTTAAAACGATGGATCTTAACCGTGCACATTTGCGCGCTATGATATATTATGATTTTAAATTTGGTTTAACCGAACAATTAAGTTTACAACGGTTACAATCAGCATAAGAGTACTCAGCTCCATCACGCGCAACAATCTTTAAGTGGTTTGCTGAATTCAAAAGAGGTAAAATAAATCTTAAAAATGACCAATGAACCGGTGCCCCGAAAACAGCAGTAACGGCAGAAAATGTATGGACTTCTGATATGTTGGTGCGAGAAGACCTATGAATCACATATAAGGGTATCGAAAAGATTGTAGGCATTAGTTCGGGGAGCATTCATACCATCCAACATCAACATCTTGGTGTGAGGAAGCTTTGTTGTCGATAGATCCCTCGTTTGCTCTCCGAAAACGAAAACAGACTCGTGTGGATTGGTGCCATGAAATGCGTCTACGTTTTCAAAACGGGCATCTAGGCGTGTTCCAGAAATCGTTACTGGTGCCTAGACATGGATCTATCAATATGATCCGGAAAATAAAAGGGCAATCATCGTTATGGATCTACTCAGAAGGACAATTACCGACAAAACTGCAAAGACCTCGCAAAGTCGGCAAAAAAATGGTGGCTAGATTTTTTTTTGCGGAGCGGACATTTGTCGACGTCAATGCTGGAAAATTGTAGGTTAGTCAACTCTTAATGATATACTACGTTGAATTACTCAAAGCTTTTCAAGCTGTGCGGAAGAGAAGACCAAAGACCGGGCTTCGGGGAATCATGCTGCATCATGATAACGCCTCGCTCACATACCTCCCATAGAACGAAAGCATTTATTAAGGAACCTGGTGTTGAAACTCTAAGTCACCCACCCTACAGCCCTGACTTAGCTCCTTGTGATTTCTGTTTGTTCCCAAGAGTTAAAGAAAAAATAAAAGCCAAGTTTTTTTCAAGCGCCGAAAAAGGCTGCCTACGAAGAAGCGATTTCCGACCTGTCAAATGAAGACAAGCAAAAGTGTTTTCAGAGTTAGTTTAGGCGAATGGAACTTTGTGTAAAGCATGATGGAGAATATTTTGAAAACATGTGAAATAAATATGAATAGTATCTAGAATACATTTTGTATATCTCAAAACTTATTGAGTGACCTACGTACACGGCATTCGTTCTTAACAGCCTATCAAAGTCCACTGCTGAGCATAGGCCTCCCCACAGATTCTTTCCTCATTTGATATAGTTGCCACTTTGGCAGGTGATCTGAAAATACAATTTTTTATTTAATTATTAATTTGACAGAAAAATAGTGTTGCCTATCTCCTGTTGCAATTGACTCTGCCTCCTCGCAGGACACCTGTATGATGATATATGGTAGTGGTTCCCTTACGTCACCACCACACGACAAGTCAAACTGTTTTTTATTTAAAACACATTAGGATTTTCTTCTAGGTATTGTAAAGGCGGTTTATATACACGAGTTGCACAAGTCCAAAAATGTAAACCACGAACAATCATTGGTTGATCATACAAATAATTGTTCCGTGCGGTATATGAATCCGTAGCCCTCAGCACCGCAACTTAATGCTAAGTCACTGAGCCGTCGACCCGTCTATAGTGCTAAGTTATCTGCGCAATCCACAAATGTAATTATAATAATTATTATAATGGTATATAACATTTATACATATTATTTTAACATTAACATTTATATATATTTTTACATAACATAATACACAATATTTTATTATATACAATATTAAAAACTATAATAAAAACACTAAAACTAGTAACTTAATTATCATATAGTCCTACTCTTTACGGTGTAGTACCAAGAACGCTGGCTGTATTTCCCCGCTGAATAACTATACTTAACCTTTGAGCGAGAATAGAACCAGCCCTCTTATCAGCAGCAAAGACAAGCTGCGGATGGACTTTCCTTAGGAACTTCACCGCACGCGGACCCCACTGACCGATAGTTTCTATAGCAAATGGCATAAATATGTAGTCATATCTGAGAGACTCATATTTATGCTACTTACTCAGTTCAACTGCCTCTGACGCCGTCCCAACTCTAAACGTGGAACCTCTGAGAAGAGAGGCAGCTAAAGTGTCTACGTAAGTAGGATCCCACATTAGGGTTTTACCTTTTTCCCAAGGAACCAATGTCATACCGTCGGATCTCTTGTCATCGTTTCTAACTTTTTTATAGGGTAATGGTGACAAACGAGCACACAGTCCACCTGATGGTAAGTGGTTGCTGTGGCTTATAGACATCTACATCTATCTTCTATTACGAATAAAAATGCAGATGCGTTGTCACCCGTTAGGACCAAGTTGGAATGCCTCGTTTCCAGTAAAAAGGGTCTCTACACACACTATACGAAACACAGCAGTGTTAAGCTGCTATTTTACGCTGGTATTCTGAGAGAGCGTAGTCTTTTCGCGGTCGAGCAAACCCATTCGTGCTACAACCATGATATAGCTGCAGCATGGCTCTACCACGTATAAATATTCCACAAGGCTCTAAACCGAGGGAACATTTATAGAGACAAGAGCTTTTCGGATGACATCGTTCAAAGAACTGTGCCGTGAAAACCTACCAATACTTTTCTTACATGAAAGTGCATGGAGCCCAAACTTGTTAAAATTTACAAATCAGCAGACCCTTGCCTCGAGCTATGAAATTCAATATAAGCCTTTTTTAAAACAAGTTGATTTGAACCAAATTGCATTGGGCTCTCATAACTACGCGAATATTTGAAATTCTATTTGACGATTCTGTGATTTCAATATGGCGGCTCCAATATAACTGCCGAATATTTAAAATTTAACTATTCCACCACCCAGAGACGTCGGTGGAATCTCATTCTGTAATATCGAGGCATCATAAGCGTTTCCCGTGAAATGTGGTAATAGTTATTAACATATTCGCTTTTATATTCAGATAGAGAAATGTAAAGAAAGAAAGGAATAATATTTATTTGTAGCACTATAACCAAAAGACAAAAAACCTTATTATAAACTCTTATTGGGCTGTAGCAAGAAACGGTCACCAACTCAGCATGTGCTACGACTATATTGCCGTAGCGCCGTAGCACTGTTAATCTAATCTACCGGTACCTTTCTTGCTACGATTAACCATAAGGTTACCTATTCAATACTACTGACATGGAAACTATCTTTCTTTAGCAGAAGAGATAAGATTCTTTAGATAAGAACAATTTAAAACGTGAGTCCGAAGATATCTCCTAAAAAGGTTTTAAGAAATAAATATATTAGCTTGTGGCCTCTGTGTATTTACAAAAATTTTGTGTTCGTACACAAAAACAAAAATAGTTTTATTAAAAATAGTGATGTATGTAAATGCTACGAGTAATATAAAAAATAAAATATAATAATTTCATACCAGTTACTCGACTCCAGAGTCAGTACATCTTTCATATACAACGCTTTTAGAACGAAGTCCCGGAAAATATAAAGA